>CM053577.1:119926283-119976793 GCA_028646485.1 Cryptoprocta ferox
CACTGTTTTCCAGAGGAGCTGCACCAGTTTACATTCCCACCAACAGTGTAGGAGGGTGCCCGTTTCTCCACATCCTCGCCAGCATCTATAGTCTCCTGATTTGTTCATTTTAGCCACTCTGACCGGCATGAGGTGGTATCTCAGTGTGGTTTTGATTTGTATTTCCCTGATGATGAGTGATGATGAGTGATGCTGAGCATCGTTTCATGTGTCTGTTGGCCATCTGGATGTCCTCTTTGGAGAAGTGTCTGTGCATGTCTTCTGCCCATTTCTTCACTGGATTATTTGTTTTTCAGGTGTGGAGTTTGATGAGTTCCTTATAGATTTTGGATACTAACCCTTTATCCAATATGTCATTTGCAACTATTTTTTCCCATTCCGTCGGTTGCCTATTAGTTTTCTTCATTGTTTCCTTTGCAGTGCAGAAACTTTTAATCTTGATGAGGTCCCAATAAGTTCATTTTTGCTCTTGATTCCCTTGCCTTTGGGGATGTGTCCAGTAAGAAATTTCTGCGGTTGAGGTCAAGGAGGCTGTTTCCTGCTTTCTCCTCTAGGGTTTTGATGGTTTCCTGTCTCACATTCAGGTCCTTCATCCATTTTGAGTTTATTTTTGTTTATGGTGTAAGAGAGTGGTCTAGTTTCATTCTTCTGCATATTGCTGTCCAGTTCTCTGAGCACCATCTGTTAAAGAGGCTGTCTTTTTTCCATTGGATACTCTTTCTTGCTTTGTCAAAGATTAGTTGGCCATACATTTGTGGGTCCAATTCTGGGTTCTCTATTCTATTCCATTGGCCTATGTGTCTGTTTTTGTGCCAATACCATACTGTCTTGATGATAACAGCTTTGTAGTAGAGGTTAAAGTCTGGGAGTGTGATGCCTCCCGTGTTGGTTTTCTTTTTCAATATTACTTTGGCTATTCGGGGTCTTTTGTGGTTCCATACAAATTTTAGGATAGTTTGTTCTAGCTTTGTGAAGAATGCTGGTGCAATTTTGATTGGGATTGCATTGAATGTGTAGACTGCTTTAGGTAGTAATGACATTTTAACAGTATTTATTCTTCTGATCCATGAGCATGGAATGTTTTTCCATTTCTTTGTGTCTTCTTCAATTTCCTTCATAAGTTTTCTATAGTCTTCATCATACAGATCTTTTATATCTTTGGTTAGGTTTATTCCTAGGTATTTTATGGTTTTTCATGCAATTGTGAATAGGATCAGTTTCTTGATTTCTCTTTCTGTTGCTTCATTATTGGTGTATAAAAATGCAACCGATTTCTGTACACTGATTTTGTACACTGCGACTTTACTGAATTCATGGATCAGTTCTAGTAGGCTTCCAGTGGAGCCGGTCAGGTTTTCCATGTAGAGTATCATGTCATCTTAGAAAAGTGAAAGTTTGACTTCATCTTTGCCAATTCTGATGCCTTTGATTTACTTTTGTTGTCTGATTGCTGATGCTAGGACTTCCAGCACTATGTTAAACAACGTGGTGAGAGAGGACATCTTCGTCGTGTTCCTGATCTCAGGGGTAAAGCTCTCAGTTTTTCCCCATTGAGGATGATATTAGCTGTGGGCTTTTCATAAATGGCTTTTATGATGTTTAAGTAAGTTCCTTCTATCCCGACTTTCTTGAGGGTCTTTATTAAGAAAGGATGCTGTATACCAAACAACATTTTTAAAAAAAGATAATACATTATATCCATTATGTACAATGGGACTTATCAAGGAATTCAAACTTAGTTTGACATTGAAAATCAATGTAAGTTACCATATCAACAGAATAAAAGAGATAAACCACATGATCATCTCCATTGATGCAGAAAAAGCATTTGACAAAATTTACCCCTCATTCATGATGAAGACGCACAGCACAGAGGTAAATTCTTCAGTCTGATAAAGGGTATCTATGAAAACTTACAGTTAACATCATCCCTAATGGTGAAAGACTGTTTTCTTACTAAGATCAGGAACAGAGCAAGGATAGTCATTCCCATCACTCCTATTCAACATTAAACTGGAAGTCATAGCTTGTGCAATAAGACAAGTAAAAAATGTATAGGTAATATAGATTAGACAAAAAGAAGAAAACTATTAACTTGCAGACACAATTGTCTACAAAGAAAATCCTAAGGAAAATATGAAAAAACTACTAGAATTACTAGACCTAATAAATGCATTTAACAAAGTTTCAAGATACAGTGTTAATATTTAAAAATCAATAGTATTACTAACAATGATTGAAAAAGAAATTTTTAAAAATCTCATTTGCAATAGCATCAAAAACAATAAAATACCTAGAAATAAATTTAACCAAGAAACTGAAAAATCTATACACCAAAAACTGTTAAGACACTGGTGAAAAGAAATTGAAGAAGGCACAGATAAGTTAAAAAATATGCCATGAATTGGCAGTTAATATTAAAATGTCCATATTACCAAAGGCTGTCTATAAATTCAATGCAATATCTATCAAAATTCCAATGCCATTTTTCACAGATATAGGAAAAAAATCCTAAAATTTGTATGGAACCACAACAGGCCCTAAATAAATGAAAAAGCAATCTTAAAGCTGAAAGCATCACACTTCCTGATTTCAAACTACATTGCAAAGCTATAGTAATCAAAACTGCCAATACTGGCAGTAAAACAGATCCATAGATCAGTGGACCAGAAATAAATCAGAAATAATCACATATGTGGTTTAATATTTGACAAGGGAGCCACAAATACTCAATAGGGAAGAAATAGTTTTTTTCAATAAATGGTGTTGATGTGGCACCTGAGTGGCTCAGTTGGTTGAGCATCTGACTCTTGATTTTAGCTCAGGTCATGAACCCAGGGTTTGAGGGATCAAGTCCCGCATCGACTCCTGTGTTGTGTATGGAAACTGCATAAGATTCTCTCCTCTCTCTCCCTCTGGCCCTCTCCCCTGCTCATGCTCTTTCTCTCTCTCTAAAAAAAATAAAAATAAAATGGTATCGGGAAAACTGGATATCCATAAGCAAAATAATGAAACGAACCCCCTGCCTGACACCATTCACAAAAATTAAGGATTAAGGACTTAAACATGAGACCTGAAACCAAATATCTCCTAGAAGAGAACATAAGGGAAGTTTCCTTGACACTCGTCTTGCCAATGATTTTTTGGACATGACACCAAAAGCAAAGGCAACAAAAGCAAATACCAACAAATAGGACTCTATCAAACTAAAAAGTTCTGTACAATAAAATAAACAAACAACAAAATGAAAAGGCAACCTATAGAATGGGAAAAATATTTTTCAAACCATATATCTGATAAGAGGTTAATATCCAGAATATACAAGGAACTCATACTATTCAATAGCAAAAAATAAAAATATAAAAAAGCCTATTAAAAAATGGGCAGAGAACCTTAATAGACATTTTCCAAAGAAGACAAAAAATGGCCAACAGGTATGTTAAAAGGTGCTCAACATCACTAATCATCAGGAAAATATAAATTAAAATCACAATGAGATATTAATTCACAATTTTTAGGATGGTTATTTCAAAAAGACAAGAGATAGGAAAAGCTGGTGTGGATGTGGAGAAAAGGAAACCCACGTACACTGTTGATTAGAATATAAATTCATACAGGCACTATGGAAAACAGTATGCAAATTGCTCCCTAAATTAGAAAGAGACCTACGATATGATCCAATAATCCCACTTATAGGTATATAAATGAAGGAGATGAAATCACTATCTCAAAGACATATCTATACTTCCATGTTTATGGAATACTATTTACAACAGCGAAGACACAGAGACAACCTAAGTGCCCGTGACTGATGAATGGATATGTATGGTATATATATGTGGCATATTTGTGTGTGTACATACATACACACACACTAGAATATTACTCTGCCATAAAAAAGAAGGAAATCCTGCCATTTGCAACAACATGACCTGAGGGAGTTATGATAAGTAAAAAAAATCAGATAGAGAAAGAGAAAAACTGTATGATCTCCCTTATACATGGAATCCAAAAACAGTATGATCTCCCCTATATGTGGAATCAAACTCATAGAAACAGATTAGAATGGTGGTTGCCAGGGGCTGAAGGGTGGGAGAAGTGAGAAGATGTTGGTCAAATGGTACAAACTTTTAGTTATGAGATGAATTGGTTCCAGGTATCTAATGTACAACAGCATTGTGACTAAAGTTAACAATACTGTATTGTATATAGTATAAGTTGCTATGAGAGTAGAGCTTTAATGTTCTCACCATAATAACAACAAGAAAACTGTAATTATGTGAGGTAAAGGACTTATTAACTAACATTACTGTGGTAAAACATTTTATAATATATATCAAATCATTACATTGTACACATGTTATATTTCAATTATATCTCAATAGAACTAGGGGAAAATAGTATTTGTATATACCAGCAATAAACAATTGGAAAATGATTTTTTTTACTTCACAATTTACAATACAAAAGCATTAAATACCTATGGATAAAGATGTGACACCTAAAACTACAAAACATAGCAGAGAGAAATAAACAGAAGACTTAAATAAATAAATAGAAATATATAACCATTCATGGATAAGAAAACTAAATGATGATAAAATGCCAATTTTTCCCAAAATGATCTATAGACTCAATACAGGAGGTTTTTGTGGAAATTGTTAAGCTGATTCTAAAATTCCAAAATTTATATGGAAAATCAAAAAACCTACAACAGTACAATTCAGAATAGAAGAAAACGTTTGAGGATTTGCACTATCTGAATTTAAATCTTACTACGTAGCTACAGTAATCCGGATAGCTTGACATAGTTTAATGGAACAAATTAAGGAGCCTAGAAATAAACTCATGTATAAAAATGCTCAACTGATTTTCAACAAAAGCAACAAGGTAATACAATGCCAAAAGGACAGTCTTTTCAGACAAATGGTGCTGAAACAGTCAGATATCCATATGGCCCTACCTCAAACCGTAGACAAGTGTTAATTCATATACCTAACTGTAAAAGCTAAAACTATAAAACTTCCAAGAGAAAATGTATGCTATCTTGGGGTAAGCAGAGATCTCAATAAGCACTACTTATAAAAGAAAAATTATTAAATGGAACTTTATCAAAATTAGAGCCATCTTTTTTCTGAAGATACTGTTAAGAAACTAAAGTATGCCACAGACTAGGAAGAAAATAATTTGCAATATGTGTATCTGAGGGAAAAAAACTGTATCCAGAATATATAAAGAATTCTTATAATTCAATAACATAATATAAACAACCTATTATTTAATGGGAGAAATATATGAACAAACACCTTAGAAAAAGAAGATACACAAAAGTTTATAAGCATATGAAAAGATGCTCAACAAATTATTCACCACAGTAAGACTAACTAAACTTACATGAGACATCACAACACACCCATTAAATTGTTTAAAAATAAAACTGACAACACCAAGCATTGGTAAGCATATAAAGCAACTGGAATTCATATATTTTTCATGGGCATGTAAAAAGCCATTTTAGAAAACAATTAAGCAGTTTCTCTTATAATTAAACATACACTTACCATATAACCCATCAATTTCACTCCTATGTATTTACCCAAAGGAATTGAAAACGTGTCTGCACAAAGTTATATTCACCAGTGCTCATAGCAGTCTTATCCATAATATCCCAACAGGAAACAACTCCAATTTTCCTTCAGTAGGTGAATAGAAAACAAACTCTAGTACATTCATACAGCAGAACTCTACAAAGCAATAAAAAGGATGAATTATTGATATATGCACCAACATGGATAAATCTCACAAATATGCTGAACAAAAGACCCCAGGTCCAAAAGATTATATAAGATTCCATTTATATGGAATTCTAGAAAATATAAAACTATAGTGATAGGAAGATCAGTGGTCACCACAGTCCAGGAACTGGAAGAATAGAGTTGACTGTAAAGGGGTACAAGAAATGTTCTCAGGTCATGGCAATGTTTGCATCGTAATTGTGGTGGTGATTACATGAATATCTTCGAAATCAGGTTTTGCCAATCTTGGCACTACTGACATTTTGGGCAATGTAGTTTTTTGTTGTGGAGGGCTATTCTGTGCATTCCTGCATGTTTAGTAGCAACCCTGGCCTCTTATCTCACTAGATATCAGTAGCCCTCTACCCACCCCCAAGTTGTGACAACCAACGTCTTCAGGCATTGCTGAATATATCCTGGAGGGATAAAATTGTCTCTGGTTGAGAATCACTAGTCAAAACTCATTAAATAGTAGAATTTAAAATTAGCAAAATCTATTGTACATAAATTATACCTTAATAAAGCTGACTAAAAATATGTAGGAGGCAGTTTGGGACTATAGGCCTCACACTCAGGAGATATGATTTCACTTTTACCTATTTTATGCATCCTTCAAGATAATCATTTGGGAAGCTCTATATTTATTGAAATATTTTTTCTGTAAATTTTAAAAATATTATTCTGCTATTGCCTAATATTCAGCATTGTTATTGAAAAATCATATACAATCTTAATTCCTGATCCTTTGTGACCTTTTTCATCTCTCTGAAAGTTTTTGCCCACTTTTTTCCAATCACTATGCTAGGTTTCATGGGCCTATTCAAATTAGAAAATTGTGTTCTTCAGTTCTAGAAAATTTTGGGGGGAGACTTATTTTAAATATTCCTCCAGTCTACGTTCTGGATTTTCCCCCCAGAACTCCAGAAAGATGTTGGACTTCTCAAATACAGTCTTTGATTTTCTCATTTTTTCTTTCAGCTGTCCACCTTTTTGTCTTTTTATTACTTTCTAAGAGATTCTCTTTATCTTTCAAGCCTTAATGGAAGTTTTGTTTCAGCTTCCATATTTTTAATTTCAAATAGCTCTTTCTTGTTCTCAGATTGTTCCTTTTCTCCAAGGACATTATTGTAATTCTACTTTTTTCCTTCTGATCCCCATAGGTGTGTCTCCTCTAGAGACAATGCCAGTTTCAGTCTCTCATATTAGAGACTGTCCTCAAATATGTGGTGATCCTTAGCTGCTGGGCCATATTTAACTAGAAATATGAAAGTCATAAGATTGTGTGTCCATTCTGTAGGCATGGGCAGAACTTGCTGACTGTAGGCTTCAGGAAAGAATGAAGTAGTAGAAAGCTGACTTTTCTTTTGGGCAAATACATATGTCTGAAAGTATTTTATCTGGGAACTTAAAAGTTCCTTCAAGGATGAATTTTCCATCCTTAGGTAAAAGAAATATCTCTGACTTCCAGTATTCTAGGCAGGGGGCAAGGGAAGCAGGCTGGCGGGGGGGAGGGTCTGATCATCACTTTTCAAACATTCACTTAATGTTCCTACTTTAAGCTTGAATCTCATCCTTGGCTTCCACTGTGTCCTGTATCTCTGAGTCTGAATCCAAATTTTAAAGAAAATGATTCTTCCTCTGAAACAGAACAATAGGAATAAGATTGTCACCTGGCTGAGCAGGGTGGAGATAGGTAGCAGAGGGAGTGCTGTCAAACTCCAATTATGGATGAATCATTCTATCCACCCCCCTCCTCTTTATCTCTGTCTTCTATGGAGCAGAAATTTATGTCAAGATAGGAAAAATTAGACCAAGAATTGCTGTGATATGGGAAAGCTCTCTAAGATAAGTCATGAGTTGAGTGAAATGTAACATTTTGTGGAATACAGACAAGCTAAGAATGGATAAAAACCAAGTGGAGCCAAGAAAAGCCCAAAGGTTTTTCTACAGAGCAGGGATCCTTAGAAGGCCAACTTGGCTGGAATAAGGTGAGTGGGTCAGAAAAAAGGGAGCATTCGACGCTGAGAAACTGGCTTGTGGAATTTGTATCAAGAGTCTGTCAATCTCAACTATAGGCTCTTTCCACTAAAGTAACCCCATGAACTGGAAAAGACATGCACTTACAGACACTTTAAGAGCCTCTGGGATGAAAAGAGGTGTTTTTGTGGACTTGGGTGTCTGTGGGAAAAGGTGACTTTGCTTGGAGCAAATGAATAAAATGGGAAAAGAACTGTTGGGATTCTGCTCCTACCCCCAAACTCTGGTCCATTTGTCCTCAGGAGTAAAATCAGGCTTTGAGAAGTTCAGTGTGGGCAAAGAGTTTAAAAAATTTTGAGACTAAAAACCCTCAGAGTGTTGCTTACCCTCATCCCTCCTCCACCAACCCCCCAAAGTTGAGGAATTACATTTTTTTTATTTTTTTTATTGTTTTTATTGTTTTTTTCTTTTATCGTTTATTGTCAAGTTGGTTTCATATAACACTCAGTGCTCATTCCCACAAGTGCCCTCCTCCATGTCCATCACCCCTCTTCCCCTATCCCCCTCCCCCATCAGCCCTCAGTTTGTTCTCAGTGTTCAAGAGTCTCCCATGGTTTGCCTCCCTCCCTCTTCCCAACTATTTTTTCCCTTCCCCTCCCCCATGGTCCTCTGTTAAGTTTTTCCTGTTCCACTTATGAGTGAAAACATATGGTATGTGTTCTTCTCTGCCTGACTTATTTCACTTAGCATGACACCTCGAGTTCCATCCATGTTGCTACAAATGGCCAGATTTCATTCTTTCTCATTGCCATGTAGCATTCCATTGTATAGATAAACCACATCTTCTCCATCCATTCATCAGTTGATGGACATTTAGGCTCTTTCCGTGATTTTGGCTATTGTTGAAAACGCTGCTATGAACATTGGGGTACATGTGCCCCTATGCATCAGCACTTCTGTATCCCTTGGGTAAATCCCCAACAGAGCTATTGCTGGGTCATAGGGGAGTTCTATTGTTAATTTTTTGAGGAACCTCCACACTGTTTTCCAGAGGAGCTGCACCAGTTTACATTCCCACCAACAGTGTAGGAGGGTGCCCGTTTCTCCACATCCTCGCCAGCATCTATAGTCTCCTGATTTGTTCATTTTAGCCACTCTGACCGGCATGAGGTGGTATCTCAGTGTGGTTTTGATATGTATTTCCCTGAGGATGAGTGACGCTGAACATCATTTCATGTGTCTGTTGGCCATCTGGATGTCCTCTTTGGAGAAGTGTCTATTCATGTCTTCTGCCCATTTCTTCACTGGATTTACATTTTAAAGAGATCTTCTCCTAACGTTGCTTCCCAGTGGAAGACAAAAGTCAAGTCCTGACTTAAGGAGTTATTTTTCAGAGTGAGGAGCTCTGCACCAAGGTTCTTTCACCCCTTCCTCCTGAGCTCACTGGAACTGACACAAGCTGGGCTCTGGTGCTTGAGGAAACTCTAAAAACCTCTGAGAAGACCAGTTCAGAGGCCAAATCAATAAGATAGTTAAAGAACTCTACCTCTTTGAAAGAAAAAGAATATACAGGATTTAAGATTCCACCAGAATATTAACACACAAAGGCAAGAATTTAAAACTAACCTAATAGACATACTTCTTTAAAAATAGAAAATATTAGCAAAGTAAAAGAAAAAAAGAATCAATATATAAATAATAGGTACAAAAATACAATATTTGAAATAAAGAGCCCTCTGGATGGCACAAGGAGCAAAACAGAAATAGCCAAGGAACAAATTAACAATTTGAAAAATCAGATTGACCAATTCTTGCAGAAGGAAGAAGAAAAGCCAAAGAAACATAAAATGTAAGAGAAAAGGTAATATGGAGGTCAGAAATAAAAACTACTAACATAAATACTAAAAGTCCCAGAAAAGGAAGACAATAAAATGAAGAAGAGAAATAATTTCAAAAAATAATAGCCTAAATTTCCCTTAATTAAAAATATTAGGAATCTCAGATTTAAAGGGCCCTGAATTGGCCAAAAAAAAAAAAGTATGTATATATAAGTATTGACATATACATTAAAACTCATACCTACATATGTTATGAAAATTATGAATTCCAAAAAGATTATTTTAAATGCAGAGGGGAAAAAAGCAGACTCAGATTGAAATCTTATTTTCTAACAGCAACAATTGATGCAATAACTCAGTAGAATTATATTTTTTAAGTATCGAAGGAAAAGAACTTTAAAACTAAAATTTTGTAAACAACTAAACTGCCATCCAAATATACAGGCCTGATTTTTTAAATATTTCTCAGACATAGAAGCCCTTAGATGCTTCACCACAAAGACTCATCAAAAATGTTTTTTATAATATACTCATCAAAAATATAAATACTTTAGGGGCACCTGGATAGATCAGTCAGTTGAGCATTCAACTCTTGACTTTGCTCAGGTCATGCCTCACAGTTGCCAGGCTCTGTGCTGGGCATGGAGCCTGCTTAGGATTCTCTCTCTCCCTCTTCCTTTGTCTCTCTCTCTCTCAATAAAATAAAATAAAATAAAATAAAATAAAATACTTTAAAAAGAAGAAAGACAAATATAGGAGATAATGCAAGAGACATATAAAGCAGAGGGGAAACAAATAGCTTGGAAGAGTTTGTATTGTCTTAAAAAAATACCTAAGACTAAAGAAAACGATAAAAATATCAATAATAGCACAGACTTAAAGTATAGATAATGACTATATGATAGGGGTTGGCAGAGGTTGGCAAGAGACAAAGGATGAAAGTTCTTGTCTTATTAAGAGGGATACTGTTATAATTTTTTTTTCAAAAGCAAGACAGTATGTTAAAATATATACAAAAATTGAGACAAAGAAGATAAAATAGGTCCCATTATATCAATAATAAAAATAAATGTATTTGGACAAAACTCTCCACTCAAATGACTAATAAATTGAATAGTTTGAAGCCAGGTATGTGCTATTTATAATACACACTCATGAAATGCACAGGCTGAAAGCAAAAGGATGGAATATGTCACATTAGGCAAATAAACCAAAAGACATGTAATGTATTAATATTATTTAAATTAGACTCTAAGACCACAAGCATTAGGGGGTTGAGAGGGCTGCTATAAAACAGTAAAAGTTTTAGGTCACCAAGAAAAGAGCAACTTTATAAGTGCACATAAAATAGCCTCATGTATATTTGGTAAAATTTTATAGAATTAGAGTGAATTTATCATGAATTTTTCAGTTATTGATAGGATCAAGTTGACAAAAAAATCAGCGAGGATACAGAAAATATGAATCACTCAATTACAAGCTATGACTCATTCAAATAACATCTAATTTAAAGTTCTTCCAAATAACTTTGGAAGTTAACTTTCTCAGGCATACATGGAATATATGCAGAAGTGTAATCATGTGCTTGGCCATTAAGAAAGTCTCAATAGATTTCAAACTTAGGTATAAAGTAGACTGGGAACTCTGACCACAGAGAAATTAAATTAGAAATTAAAAGTATAAATTTAAAATGCCCACATATTTAGCAGTATTGCTAAATGATTCATGGATAAAAAGGGAAATATCAAAATGAAAACTTTTTAAGTATATAAAACTGAATGGCAATAAAAACACCATATATCAAGACTTATGAGATACAGCCAATATGTACTTTGTAGCAAGATTATAAGTAAATACTTACATTAGAATGGGAGAAAATCTCAAAATTAGTAAGCTAAGTGTTATTCTTAAGAAGTTTGGGGTGGTGAGGGCTCCTGGGTGGCTCAATCGGTTAAGTATCTGACTTTTGGGTTTGGCTTAGGTCATGGATCTTGTGGTTTCATGAGTTCAAGCCCTGCATCAGGCTCTGTGTTGACAGCGTGGAGTCTGCTTGGGATTCTCTTCCTCTCTCTGTCTGACATTCCCCTACTCATGCTCTCTCTCTGTTTCTAAAAACAAAATACATAAACTTAAAAAAAAAAAGAAGTTTGGGATGGGGGACACACAACAAATTCCAACTCAAATTAGAAAAAAACAGAAAATAAAAGTAAAAGCAGAAATCAACAAAATAAAAAACAAGTATACAACAGAGTGGAACTAAAAGGCTAAGAATATAGAAACCTAACAATATAGAAAAATTTCTCAAGATTTATCAAGATAAGAAATAAAAGTTACAATAATCAATATTATGAATGAAAGGGAGTATAACTACACATAAAGTATACATAATAAATAATAATACACTGGGATGTCTGGGTGGCTCAGTCAGTTAATTATTTGACTTGGGCTTAAGTCACCATCTCACAGTTTGTGAGTTCGAGCCCCATTCCAGGCTCTGCACAGACAGCTGAGAGCCTGCAACCTGCTTCATATTCTGTGTCTCCCTCTCTCTCTGCCCTCCCCTGCTCATGTTCTCCCTCTTTCTATCAAAAATAAGTAAAAACATTTTTAAAAATTAAAAAAAAAGAATAAGACACTGATGAAAAATGATATGCCAACAATTTTGAAAACTTAGTCAAATTCCTACAAAAAAATAACTTCCTAAACCTGATTCAAGCAAAAAATTTTGAATAGTGGCAGAATTATTAAAGAAACTGGCACACTGGCTAAAATTATTCCACACACACACACTCACACCCAAAAAGTACTTGGCCCAGATGGATTTACAGGTGAAGTCAAACTTTCAAGGAACAAATGATCGAAAGTTGATACAAATTATTCCAGACAAGAAAAAGAGACTACTTTCCAACACATTTTACAAGGATTGACGTTGGAGGAGAATGGGCAGTGAGCAAAAGGAAGAAAAACCCCTGCCCTCACAGAATTTACATTTTAGAGTAGGTGTGGGAGGATGCATTGTAAATAAGTGCAATATGTAGTATGTTAGATATAGAAAAAAAGAAAACAAGAAAGACAAATGGAGGGTCAGGGAAGGCCTCCCCTGCAAGGAAGACCTGAAGGAGGTGGAAAAAGAGATAATGCCTGATTGGGGGAAAGACAGGGCAGTCAGAAGGAACAGGAAGTATTAAGACCCTAGGGCAGGAGTATAACTGCTGCATTCAAGGAATGGATGGAAGACAATGTGGCTAGAATTGGGTGGCCAAGGGGGGAGCACAGTAGAAAATGAGCAGCCAGGCCTAGACTTTAATTTGTTGCACTGTGAGAGAGAAAGAGGGGGGCAGAGGGAGAAAGAGAGAAATTCAGGTACAGCCTCTTAGCAAAGCAGGTCTCACCACCACCATCCCAAAGTTAACCATGAGACAAGCCTGAGCAGTAGTCTGAGGAGATCCAGAAGTAGCATTTCTCAGATGGGCATGATGCAGGAGAAGCAAGAAGAAGCCAGTGTGCAGACAGTACAGCAGAGACTGTGCACATAGCCAGAACGGGAGTAGATTTTTATAATATCTGTTTTAATATTGCCTAAAATGATAGACTCACAGATGATTTCGCTAAGTTACAGATGAAAAAAAAAAAAGGAAGCTCAGAGGCGTTAACTGCCTGGCCCAAGTTCACAAAGATGGTAAGTGACAGAGCTGGGATGAAGGCCAGACCTGTTGACCTATATGGTCCAGGGCTGTGCCCACTCTGTTGTGCTTCCTGGCTCAGAGTCTGTGGAATGCACCCCTCAGATCTCGCCTTATTTCTACCCATAAGTTCTTATTCTCTGTCATTTTGTTTTTCCTTTTTGCAGTTTGTCTTCGTAGGCCTCTTGTTCTAGGGTTGCTTTTATGAGCTGCCTGAGTTAACCTCAAAGCTGTAATTTCACTGACAATAAAAACAGCTTTACTCCATGCATCTCTTTCAACTGTCTGAACATATTTTGTTCAAAATAATGTCTTCAGCAAATGGGTAAAGGCAAACTCCACTCCCCTCCCCCTACTACTAACACAAAATAAGCCACAGCCACCGATAACCATGGTATTTGAGTCCGTTTGTGAGACTGGGTATCTCTCATTGCTGTGACGAGGGCCTGGTGAGCCCAGCCCAGGTGTCCTGCCATCCTTCTCATCCCTCCCTTGAGCTCTGGGGCCTGCTATGTCCTGGGGGGAAGGGAGCCCCCACCACCCGAATGTGCTGTGCTGACTTTATAAATAGCCCTTCAGAAGAACAGACTCTCAGACTAAGCTTCTGCCAACTCCCTTCTGGTAGCCTTATTTTAATTTTTAACATCCAACATCCACCTTGTACTGACCCCACCCAACCAGAAAAAAACCCTGTGTGGAACTCACAGCCCTGCACCCATACACCCACCCTCCTGGGCATGCCCCACAGTTATTCTGCTGAGAGCTGGCTGAAAGGCTTCAAGACTGCTCTGGGAGGGTGCAGGTGGGATGGTGAAGCAAGAAAGTTCACTAAGAAGCCTCTTGCGGGGGTGTGGGGGTGAAGGGTGCCCCCAGCCCCCCTCAGTTCATCCTGTCTTCTCTTCCTCCAGCATTTCAGTCTCCAACAGTTAGAATCTGATTTCTTCCCCACCTCATACCCAACACCTGCTCTTAAAATAAAGTAAAAATAATCCCCACATTATAATAATATGCACATTTATTTACAACATACACATGGAGCCTTCCAGCAGCCCTGTGGGACAAGCCAGGTGGTAATACCCAGCTCCCAGCACCCTTGCAGGTCTGTCGGTCTTCCTCAAAACTCTGCCCAGGTCTCTACCAAGTCCTGTGATGGGCAACCCACTGCTTCCTCAAGCAGCCCAACCCATTTGTAGACAGCTCTCCTGCCAGAAAGTTCTTTCTACAAAGCTGAATCTCATTTCCTCAGATCTCAGCTGGGCCTCCACCAGGGGCTTCTATCTGGGCTTTCACTGAGATTAGAAGCTCCCCACTCCTGCCAGAGCAACCTCTAGATATCACAGGAGAACCAGGGGCTTCCCTGGGTCACCCCAGACCAAGCCACCTGGTGTCTGTCAACCACTGTCATGTATCTGACTTCTGAGCTTTGCACAATTTTTTTTCTCTCCTTCCTCATTGTCCATTTGTACACAGAGTGAGTTCCCCTTCTGATTCATTACAACATGAGCTCCTGGTGAGTAGATGTCTACGTGCCAGGCACTGAGCTTGTGCCTGTCCGTGGTGTACCTGTGTAGACCTCCCAACACCCCCCCCCTCGAGGTGGGGACTACTTATCTTCCCATCTGACGGCTGAGGGTGAGGAAGCTCCAAATTGAACCAGGAGATCCAACTGCAGAACTGCTCTGCTCTGCACTTGAACAGGTGGAAAGCTGAGTGCCTGACACCTAGAAAGCACTGAGCACATGAACCGCTGCTTGTGGGGCCAGTAAGTGCCAGAAGTAGAAGCAGCAGCAGATACAGAAGATGAACCAGAAGTCAAAGGTCGTAACTGGTTGAGGCCACCAAGAAGAAAAATAAAGGGAGTGCCATTTAAGATAGATTAAAGAATGTTTTGGATTCCAACTGGGTCAGACAGGTTGGAGGAGGAGAGGCATTCCAGAAAGAAAAAAACAGAATGAGCAAAGGCGCACAGGGTATGTCTTGGGAACATCTGCCATTTAGACAAAAATGTAGGAAAAATAAAAACTAAGGAGATTGGGGTCCTTCAACAAATCCCTATGGAAGTCTTGTAGGACTGGGCTCTCCACCAGGCTCAGGTCACAGATTCTGGGGCTCTTGGGGGATCTGGATCTGTTTACACATTGACTCATCCATCCTTCTCTCCATTCACCTGCAGCATGGCTCATGGGGGAGGATGAGGCACTGGCAGCCCAAAGACAGCCCACCCCCCCTTGAAAGCCAAGCCCAGCATCGGCCCAGCCCACTGCCCTGGATGGCTTTCCTCTGGCACTAGCTCACGCTTCTTCTTACTTCAGCTCAGATTAATGCCAATCAAATCTAAGCCATGAATGGACCAGATACACACAAACATTTTTACTATTAAAAGAATGTCTTCCTTGTATTACAATTCATAACTAAGGGTCCAATACAAGCAATAAGCAGACTTGAAGCCAGCCATCCCTGGTTGACTTGTTGACAAATAACTCACAATAACTCACAGACTGTTCTCAGGCCTTCAGCTACAAAGCTGTAAACAAGCTTCCACTTTCTGAATGAACCATAACAGACACCAAATAAAATCATTCATCTTAAAGTCATCTCAGAACCCGGGAGTGCTTTCTAAAGCACTCAAATTCAAATGGTCATGTGCTAGCACAAAATGCTGACCATAAAACACCATGTTTCAGCTTTATTTGATTTTTGTACTTTTTCAATGAGGTATCTGGGCATTTCAGTTTGGCTGAGAGTGTCTTGGGATGCTAGTAATTATGTTGGGTAAACCAATGCCCCAGGAAATGTCTCAAGCCAGCTGTGCTATGTTTTGAAAAGTCCCTCTAAGTTATCCTCTCTCTCTCTCTTTGTATGTTAGTAAGTGATAACAGTAATTCAGTCTCACCGAAGACCAACAGGATTAGTTGAGTTTCTATCATGTCTCCAGGACTCTGCTCCAGGACATTCCTGAAGAATGCCACTATCTAATATTTTGCCCAGTTGATTCTGGAATGTACACTACGATTTCTCAGACCACACACCCTAATTTGGGATGTCAGAACCTATAGTTACTGTAAGTATGGGGTGAGCAAAGAGATCTATGAATTCATTCTGCCCTGCATGAGTTTGCAGTCTGCGTCTAAGGAAGCATGGAGGAATTTATAGATCTGCTACAACCATAGCACAAGCAGCAGATAAAGAGTGACAGGGTCTGGGACAGACAAATTACAAAAGGAGGAAATCATTGCAACTCAGAGAAAGGTTCCATGGAATACACGGCATATCCCTGTAGCTTAGAGCAAGTAGGATTTCAAGAAGAAGGAAGGGGTGAGGAGAATGTTCTTGCTTGCAACGGAAAAAGGGAAAGTGCATGGTATATGTGAGGAATAGTAAGTAATGCTCCCCTGTGCCTTGGAATAGGGTCAAACTCCAAGAAGACAGGACTGGAAAACTGGGCTGGTCTAACTTTGCAAGATCTCGAATGCCATGACCACAGAGACTGGCTAAGTTTTTCCTTTCCTCCCGTGACTTAGCTAGCCTGCATTCCCCAGCCTCCCTCAAAATTAAGTCCCACCACGTGACTCAATTCGGGCCAACAGAATGTAGCAGAAGTGATGTAATGTACTCCACTTCCAGGCCTGGCCTCACTCCCATCTCCTGAGGCCGCAGCTGGGCCTCCATCCAGGGGCTTCTGCTCTGTCTGCTGGTTTGGATGTCAGCACCCAAGGCAAACTTGGAGCCACACAGTGAAGATGGCCTCACCCTCGATTGGTTGTGTGGTACAGAGCACAATACACCTCCCGCACCTCCCTGCTCCCCAAGGGGCTCTTCCTGAGTTGGAAGCTCATATGGTGTGGGGCCGCTGAGATTTCAGGGCCCATGGCTGAGCTCCAAAGTTAGCATTTCACCACTAAAACTCCAGGCTTGGGGGTGGCATGCTCTTCCTGGGGCCACCAAGAGCTGGGCTTTAGGATGGTGAGCCTGGCAGCAGTGCGCAAGCCAGTGTGGACAATGGCAGGAGGCCTCACTCAGAGATGATGGAAAAGGCTGATGAGAGATGAGGTGGGGGCTAAGTCAGTGGATGTTTCTCATCCACAACTCATTTCATCCTACTCAACTTTTGTGCCACTGGTTATTGAAACAGATTTCTCAAAGGTCAGCACTTACCTCCTCATCCTTAATCCAGTATGCCTTCTTCATCAGCATCATCCGCCTGTGGCATCTGACCCCTCAAACCACTGCCCCCTTTCTGGGCCTCTCTTACCTCTCTGCCTCCCTGGTTCTTCCCATCTCTGAACCCTCTGTCTCTCGCTCTCCGTCACCTCTTCTTCCTCCACTGGACCCTCACAATAAGTCACTCTGAAGCTTCTGGCATGGAGCCTGTGTTTCTCTTTTCTAGATGCATGGAATCCCTGGGGAGTCTCATTCACCATCTGGCCTCTACCTTCCTGCTCATGACCCCTGGAGCTACCTCATCCTCCCTGACTTCTTCAGAGCCCCATATCAAAATGTTCAGTTTGCCATGGGAACATCCCTGAACAGATGTCCCGTAGGCACCTCAAATGCAAACCTGTCTAAAACAGAATTCATTCTCTTGTCACTGCCTCTCACTACTCACCACCCTCCTAGCAAACCTGCTCCTTCTCCAACTCTGGTTGTCTGAGACCAGAGGCCAGTGGTTCAGCTGCAGGCAAAGCATGAAGAGCTTGAACATCTTCCCGAAAATCAGGATGTGACATCCAAGTTCTAAGAGCTCCACCTTGAATCCCAACACCTTTGGAAAACTGATCTAACACTTGTTCTAATTTTACAGCTCGTCATCCCATTGACTGGATTCCTACAAAAGCACTTCTCTTGAAATCACATGGCAAGGTGTCCACTCCACTAACATGGTCCAGCAAGGGCTCGGAAACAAGTGTGTTTCAAGGCAGGTGGCCCTTTCTTATCATCTCCTCACTTATCTCAGGTTTTGATTCCTTTTTAGTCAAGTTTCTTTTCACTTTTCAAATCTGAAGGAGTTTGCTTTTCAGAAAGTAGAAGCCAGAGGCGTCTGGATGGCTCAGGCTGGTTAAGCATCTGACTCTTCATTTTAGCTCAGCTCATGATCTCACGGTTCATGAGTTCAAGCCCCGCATTGGGCTCTGTGCTGACAGTGTGGAGCCTGCTTGGGATTCTCTCTCTCTTTCTCTCTCTCTGTTCCTCTCTTGCTCACACTGTCTCTCAAAATAAATAAACACTAAAAAAATAGAAACCAAAGATCATTTGAACAATTTTGCTTGTTCTCAGTCATCAAATGGCATCATGGCATTTCCTCCAGGTTGTAAGCCTATCCCTTCCTCATTCTTCCTGCTCAGAACATAGCTTTAAAACTCTTTTAATTCTCTTTATATTTTCAAAAGTTTTTAACCCAATCCACACTCTACCTGAATTAGTCAGGACTCCTTTGGTCACAAGTGTCAGAAATCCAAGCTAAGGAGGGATTTAGTGATTCATGGGACCAAGTCACAAGCAGAAGGCGGGCGGGGATGGAGAGGGCTGCGGACAGCCACCTGGCCATCTCAGGGCCTCAGAGCTCACTGGGATCACCCTCTCTGCTCTGGTCAGTTCCTCTCGTGTGCCGACTTCTTCTAGCCAACCCACTGCCTCCATGAGGGGGATTCTTGTCAACAGCAGCTCTGACTCAGACTTGACAACTCTTTAACCAAAAAAGTAAGAGCTTTTCTCTGGGTTTCGTTGTGGAAAAGCCCAGGGAATATTCTGGTTAGCTCAGCTTGAGCTATACTTCTTGGATTATACTTTTGATTATGCTTCTTAGAATCTTACTATGAACAAAATGGGGAAATGATTTGCCCACCCTGGGTCACATATTCATTTCTGGCCTCAAGGAAATAGGGTTTTCTGCCTGAAGAAAGGGAGACAGGGTGCTAGGCAGATAAAATTAATAGATATCTGTTATATGAGCCTCCCTGTAAATAGATTCCCTTCAAATCATGTGCGTTTCCTGACCTGTCCTCTATACCCAATATGGTAAAAAGGAAGTCAGGGGCTGGGTGGTCTGTCATGAATGCAGATGAGAGAAATGAATCTTCTCCATGTGCTGTGAAGAGGAGAATATAGACTTTCAGTCCCAGAACTCTGCAGGAGACA
This sequence comes from Cryptoprocta ferox, assembly GCA_028646485.1. Taxonomy (NCBI): domain Eukaryota; kingdom Metazoa; phylum Chordata; class Mammalia; order Carnivora; family Eupleridae; genus Cryptoprocta; species Cryptoprocta ferox. Next base: position 119,945,712 of record CM053577.1, read on the forward strand.
ATGATCTCCAGTGATCATTTCTCCCATAGGAGTCTGCATTGCTGTGATCCCAATTCAAGGCACGCTGCCCTTTGGCACCATGTCACCTCCATTTCTGCACTGCTTCCCACTTGTTCTTGCTCTAACTACCAACTTCTCAGGGGCCACAGTCAAGCCCACAGTGCCTCTTCCCTGGCCTCCCAAATTCCCAGTGATGACATCTTACATAGGAACATCCTTCCCCAAAGTTTACTCTCCAGAGGGCTAAAACCTTATGTGGTTAATATCAGCTAGAGGCTTGGGAGGAAAGCTAACTAATGAGTAATTCACACCCAAGAATGAAAGACAAGTGCCCCCCAAAGGCATCATTAACCCTACTGAATTTCTAATGGATAAAATATTGCTATGGCCTGCATTGCATCCCACCAAAAATACATATGTTGAAGTCCTAACTCCCTCAGAATATACCTCAGAATGTGACTATCTTTGGAGACAGGGAATTGGGACACAGATACACACAGAGGGAAAACCACGTGAGGACACAGGAGAAGGCACCATCTATAAGCCAAGGAGAGAGGCCACAGAGGCTCTGCCGACACCTTGACCTTGGACTTCCAGTCTCCAGAACTGTGAGAGGTAAATGTCTATTGTGTAAGCCCTCAAGACTGTAGTACTTTGTTATGGCAGCCCGAACTGACTGATGCCTCCCTCTTCCCACAGGCCTAGAAAAATGGCAAGCTGCCTCCTCTCATCGGAAAGGCTGCGATTTCCCCTTCCAGCAAATCATTCCTGAAATGGATCAGGGGACCCCACTTGTACTTTCAAACATCCACGGAAAAACAGGATGTACATACCAGAAATATTTAACCTCCTTCCCTCTCTAAGCAGAATCTTTATCATGTAGAACTGAGACCTTTCCCAAAACGATGAATTAAGTTGTTAAGAAATACACAATCAAGGACTCGACGACTTGGTTTACAAAGTCAGATGTGGCATGTGGGCACTTTGTGATTACCCGGGACAGAAACTGGTGCCACGGAACTCGAGCATGCAAGTCCTGGGTGGACTTCTGAATATAAAACACGTGGAGAACACAAGTAGGGGTTCTACATGACCAGAATAGCAAGTAGGCTGCATTTAGCTGCCAGACCAAAGCCACTCAACTCTGTCCGTAGGGAAATACATGTTTCCAACTTTAAGTTTGTAACACTCGTAATCATTTTGGTGAGATTGTCCCCAGACAGTCCCTGGGAGCCATTCGCACAGATGTTTCCTGGATGTCGAAGGCACGGATATGGAATCCTTAAACCCGTGAAGTGATGAGGCAGCCTGAGTCGGCAGAAGAGAGCAAAGTCAGCCAACGTCGGCGAGGACGGTGCTGGTCAGCAGGACTCTTTGCTGACAGAGCCAGCTGTCCATCTAACACAATAGCTGCTTTTTTTTTCTTTGTAAAGAAAACACTAATAAACAATGGAAGGGACACAAGGGTCGGGCCGAAAAAGAACCCCCTCAGACAAGCAAGACCCTCACTCAACAAGGCCCAGGGGACGAGAAGTCAGGTGGGTAAGGTTGGAGCTGAGAAAGGCCCTTGGATGGTACAGGGGGAAACAGGTCCTGGGGTGTGGAGTGACTTGGGTTAGCTCACACAGCTACTTAGAGAAAGACTTACTCAAACCCCGACTTCAGTGTTTTTTTGCTGCCTCATACTTTCGGTTCCCAGCTTGCTCTTATCATCTGGAATCCCCCTGATCACCCTTTGCCAAAACATGTGCCTTGTGTGTGCCCTCTGACTGTCTATGCCTGCACCCAGCAACCTTAAGGGCCTGCCTTCCCCCACCCACATCCTGCCAGAATCTCCCTTCCTTCCCCAACCTCACCTACGTGGAGTTACTTTCTCTCAGGCTTGCTCCCTCTCAGTCAAGCTGTGTCCTTGGATGCCATCACAGCTTCCTAGCTCCCTGTGTTCTAGGCCAGACTGGCTCTCCCTTATGCACAGATGTCTCCGAGAAGCCTCTCTCTGTTGCATCACCTCTGCAGCTAGCACATTACCCTTTACAAGTGAGGATGGGGCACAATATTAAGAGGCAGGACTTTGATATCAGAAGATCTGATTCAGGGGGTGCCTGGGTGGTTCTGTCGGTTGAGCTTCCGACTTCAGCTTCGGTCCTGATCTCACAGTTTGTGAGTTCAAGCCCCACACCAGGCTCTCTGCTGTCAGTGTGGAGCCCATTTCAGATCCTCTGTTCCCTTCTCTCTGCCCCTCCTCTGCTTGCTTGCACTCTCTCTCTCTCTCCCTCTCTCTCAAAACTAAATAAAACATGAGGCACCTGCGTAGCTCAGTTGGTTAAGCATCCAACTTTGGCTCGGGTCATGATCTCACAGTTCATGGGTTCGAGCCCCGCATTGGGCTCTGTGCTGACAGCTCAGAGCCTGAAGCCTGCTTCAGATTCTGTGTCTCCCTCTCTCTCTGCCCCCACACTGCTTGTGCTCTGTTTCTTTCTGTCTCTCTCACTCTCCCCCATCTCAAATATGAATAAACATTAAAAAATACTTTAAAACTAAATAAAACTAAAAAAAGAAGAAGAAGAAGAAGATCTGGTTCAGGTCCTGGCTCCCTCCATCACTCTCTGGCTGTAGGATCTTGGCCAAACCTCTTTACTCTGTGAAACCTCCAATATTATCTAAATGAAACCATAATTATCTTTACTCTTAATGTACAGCTGACACCTGAGAGCATGGACTTGGAGTCAAACCCCTGGATTCCTGTTCCGATTCTGTCTCTTATTAGCTGTATAACCTCAGTCAGGGTCCTGACCCACTTTGGTCAGTTTTCTGTCTGGAGACGATAATAATAAAACCTACCTGATGATTATTCTGTATAATGGACTTAAAACAGTGTTTTGCATACAGGAAACACCTTAGAAATGTTTGGTATTACCATTTGCAAACTATAATGTACAATGCAGAAGTTACCTATACAATTTTAAATTATCAGTTGCTCTCCAATGTTGCCATATCACATGGGAAAGACCTCTTTTGGCTGCAGAGAAACCTAATTCCAAGCATCCACAATAAAAGAAGGACATTTGGGGGATCTGTGCCATTGCAAAAATCCATTGGTAGCTAGGCCTTGGGCTTTGTAAAAAATCTTTCCTAGAACAGGAGGAGGAGAGGGCTGCAGGGAGAGGTAGATTCAGCTCTGTGTTAGTTAAAGTCATCAGACATAGGCTTGGTTCCTGCCTAAGTTTATACCAAATGGCTCAATTCAGAACAAGAATATGAGATAGTACAAGTAAGTGGACATGGCCTGTGCTGTTTTGAACAAAGGACATGTGCTATTTGGCACTCATGGGCTTTTCTATCCTACATGTTTTCTGTGTCCAGGGCTACTAGAGGCCAGCACCATCACACACACACTTGTGCAGAGAGGTGCACACGGACATGCAGAAGTCTGCCCACCATGGGTAGGGAGTCGTGAAGCCCTCGAGATGCAACAAGTGGCCTGGTGCGGGGGCGGGGGGAGAAAAGACCAGGAAAGAACATGGAGGGTGGCAGTGAGAGTCCAGAAACCCTTGGAGGTCTGGCCACAATGTCCACTGGAGACATCAGAAAGAACTGATTTGAAACTCCCAGGGATAGGGGCGCCTGGGTGGCTCAGTCGGTTAAGCACACGACTTTGGCTCAGGTCATGATCTCACGGATCATGAGTTCAAGCCCCCCATCAGGCTCTGTGCTGACAGCTCAGAGCCTGGAGCCTTCTTTGGATTCTGTGTCTCCCTCTCTCTCTGCCCTTCCCCGCCCCCCCACTCTGTCTCTATCTTTCTCAAAAATAAACAAACATAAAAATTAAAAAAAAAAAAAAAGAAACTCCCAGGGACTTTGGGTTCCTCCAGATCCCTTGACAACTCCATTCATTTCCAGCATAACTGGAGATGTTTATTTTAACTTCTGGAAAATTACATCCTCTCTATCCTAATCCCCCCCACCCTTCACCACCCCCCTCTAATGTGTGCTGTGGTTACAGGCTGTTAAGCAAGGACTGCCTTGGGGTCCAGAGGGCAAACTTCATTTGCTGGTGAATTAATTCATACATGTGCTGTGTGTAACAATTTAAGGCTCTTCCCAAGCAAAGGCATTGCATGCTCTAAAGTTCTTTTTTTTTTTGCCTGTGTAGGATCGTATGGGCCCAGAACCAGGCATCTGATAGCTGAGTGACTGGGGACAGCTGGTCCTAACTTAGGGGTCAGAGGAGGAGATAACACCATGCAGGGGAAAGCGCAGGACTTCTCAGATCAGTTGCTACTCTTTCAATGACTGGAGGGTGACCTTGGGCAAGGCTCTAGGCCACCTGAGCTCAGTTTCTTCATCTTTTAAAATTGGGATAATTGTGTCTGCCATGCAGGGCTATTACCAGGATTAAAGAAAAAGTTGACAAAGTGTCTTCCACCATGGTTGGTGCAGAGATGGCTCCCAAAAAGCAAATCATTAAGACTAGATTTGTAAAAGTTGCTTTCTTTATATATATATATTTATTTGGGGGGTTGAGAGGAGAGCACAACCGAGGGAGGGGCAGAGGATCTGAAGTGGGCTCTGCACTGACAGGCTGACAGCAGCAAGCCCAACGTGGGACTTGAAGTCATGAACTGCAAGATCATGACCTGAGCTGAAGTCGGACAGTCAACTGACCGAGCCACTCAGGTGCCCCCAAATTTGCTTTCTGTTGAAGAGCTTGTGCAGGTGATTCTGGCTCTCCCACTCAACCCACTCCCCTGGTCACCTCCACCGTCACTTCTCAACCTGGAAGGCCACCACTCTTCCTTTAGAAACAAAAATGAAATGACAATATCCAACACTGGTAAGTGTAAGGCAGTTTTACATGTATTCAGTCATTAAATCCCTGCTACAGTTCTACGGTACCCATCCCCATGCCCATTTTACAGATGTGGAAACTGAAGCCCAGAGAGTCTAAGAAACTTGCCCAATGACACACAGCTAGAATGTGGTGAGCCTTTACGCAAATCCGCACTGCAGGAAAGGTGCCACACAGTGTCCCTGAGGAGCTTCTGGGCTTCGTGCCTGAAGTGGTCAGCCAAAGCACGGCACGTCCATTTCCCAGATGAGAGGGCCGGGAGTACGTTGCACACAAGCTGGACAGCCCCTCCTGGGGAGCCGTGCGGAGAACCACACCAAGGCCACTGTGAGCCCCACCCTCCAGTGCCCTGCTTCTAACGCCATTTCTCTTACAATGAAAACGTAGTTTGAGATGCCACCACCGCATGCTGAATCAGCTGGGGGACGCAACCACAGGCTCGGGGACAGAAAAGCAGCACAGACCTGTGTCCACTGAGCACTCTGATTTCCCCACCACCTTCTCCCAAAATGTATTTCTAAGTAACCAACTAATGACAAAGTGTAAGAAGGAGGACTGGTGTAAGGGTAGTAGATTTTCTAAAACACCACCGTGGGAGGAGGTGAAGGCTTCTGAGGGTGGAAAAAGTGAGAGAAGTGGAAAAGAGCAGCGATTTTTTGACTGATGAAAAAAGTATCTGACCGATGAAAAGGAGGGGGAGGGGATCCAGAGCATCCCCCATGAATAGAACCCCACCTTCAATCTCCTGTTCACTTGCCTTTTCTTACTCCAAAAGGTAGCTTTCTGTTTTACAGAGTATTTCCTCACGACCCAATCTCTTCCTGCAAAGTGATTTTGTAACTTCAACATGTGCCAAAGGACATAAAACACCCTCTCTGCCTCCCCTTCTTGCTCTGCACATGTGCTCTGGCTCTCCGGCTGAGAGCTGCTGTATTAAATGCGCCAGTGTGGAGGGCATGTTATAAATCCTAGGAGTGCTGTAGCCTAAGCAATCCTGCTTTTCGATTACTAAAACAAAGTTAGGAGATGAGAAAGTAGTGTCCAGGGTATAGGACCTCTTTGTCTTTGGCAGTGAATTCAAACCTCAGTGCCTAGATTGCATTTTAATAGTGTCAAATTAGCATAAAGGACTTTTCCCCCCTGTCTGTGGTAAATAATTGACCCAATTCTCCCAGGCACATTTTTTTAAAATGCAGGATCCATTTGTGTTCATTCAAAGCAACACAAAACCATCCGATTATTGTATCTTGCAATTCACGTGTCTTTTCACTGGGCTCCTGTAAGCTCAATGTCGATACAATGTACCTTTGCAGTGGGAATTCCCAGATCTGCCAAGTTTTCCCTTAACCTCTATAGCCTAGAAGTGTCCAGCAGAAACCTCTGGGACAGGCACTCAAGGGTCAGCAGGTGTCAACCAAATACAGGCTCAGCCTTGGACCACCAGCTCATTCATGCATTTTGATAAGGAAAGAACAGGGCAGGTTTTCCATCTTGTCTTTGAGATTTGAAAAATGGAAAACTCCCAAGAAAGAAAGGAGAAAGAGAACAGAGTGAGGAAGAGAAACCATGAATTGCAGTTGTGACTCAGCCATGCTTTGCTTTTCTGTAGCACTGCCCCACTTCCTAGGGGCTTTCCTGTGCCTTGTCACAGCAGCCTTATGAGGTCAGAAGGGCTAGTAGACAGACCCTTATGTCACTGATGACCCAGCCAGGTGAAGTGACCTCTCACTCAGCCAGCCTGGTACCCATAGGTTTTGACCTCAGCTTTAGTGCCTGTCCCCTATGGTACATTGCAGAGACAGGGGAGATAATAACAGAAAAAGGACCGAGTCTGGCCCTTAACACCCAGCCTGGTGGAAGTGATAAACTTCAGCTTCTTCACAGCCTGAGAGCGCAACAGCTCAACTGGTACCCAAGCATCGTACAAGCCAGAAGGGTCCCCACATCCAGCATAAGGGCCATTGTGCATAGGGCAGCAGGAGGTCTGTGGCTACCTGTGCATACCCTTCTGTCACCTTCAAAAATTTTTTTTAATTTATTTATTTTGAGGGAGGGAGGGGCAGAGTGAGAGGGAGAGAGAGAATCCCAAGCAGGCTCCTCACTGTTAGCAAAGCTGCAAGCAAAGTTAAAACCCAAGAATGGTCAGATCATGACCTGAGCTGAAATCAGGAGTCAGAGGCTCAACTGACTGAACCACCCATTTGCCTCCCTTTCAGTCACCTTTAAACAATTGTCAGAGGCCTCCCATCACTAAAGCTCTCTGGTAGTCCCTTTAAAACTCCTTTCAGTTTTGGGGGGGAAGGGTGCCTGGGTGGCTCAGTCAGTTAAGCCTCTGACTCTTGATTTCAGCTCAGGTCATGATCTTTCCATTCATGAGTTCGAGCCCCGCACTGGGCTCTGTGCTGACATCGTGAGCCTGCTTGAATTCTCTCTCCCTCTCTCCCTGCCCCTCCCCTTCTCACATTCCCTCTCTCAAAAGAAATAAATAAACTTAAAAAAAAATAAAGTTCTTTTTAGTTTTTGCAAGATCAAATAGTAAGTTGTATTAGTCTGGATCCTCCAAAATGTAGTGGCTAAGATGGGACTAGATATGCAAGGATTTCATGAGGAGAGATGCCTGTGTCAAGGGAAAGAGGAATGGGTCTGGGGAAGGGCTGGGGTCTGCCTTTGTGCCCCCACCACCCTCAGTCATTGAAGGGAACAGCCGAGGGAGGCGTGGCCTCAGCACAAGCCCAGTACAAGACTTGGGGCCACAGCTGGGGCCTTGGTCACAGACACTCCTCCTTCCCTGGCACTGCGCACAGCAGGACATCTGTAAGGGTCACTCTAGAAGCCACAATGAGGTAGGTGACAGTTTCCAATGTGGACAGTATCCTCTTGCACCTATTCTATCTGTTCAGAAAGGCAGAGCAGGGGGGCCCTGTCACCATGGAGGTAATGCCCTCCACATTAGTATCCACAGCATACAGGGTAGATGCCAAAACAGTGCCAAATAAATGCTCCCCAGTCCTCTGAAGCCCAGGGTCCACCTCCACACACCTGGAATGTTCATGGGTTGCAACAGTATTCTCATCTATTCCATACCTGGCCCAAATGGAAGGTGACCAAGGCCAAAGTGCAAAGCTTTCCAAGGAAGAGAAATGCAGAAGATCCCCCATCACCAAAGGGCAAAAATCAAAAGCTGACTTCATTTCAGCCACTATTATAGCTCAAAACCCATGACCTTTGACAGAAGACTCTAAGATACGGCCTCTAACCCATCTGCCATCTGAACCCTTAGCCAGCCTCCTCCCATGGGGTGTGTGTGAAGCCAGGTTTGGCCCTCAATACCCTACAACCATGTGCATGCTGTCCCAGGAAGGGAGATGCAAGTGCTGGTGTCTGGCGTCTCCGAGTCCTTCCTCCATGTAGACCTGTGGCTCCAGCTGGGCCCGGGCTAGGCTGCACCAAGGGAAGCAACAAGGGTGCAAAACTTAAGGAGACATCACTCACAAGAGTAGTGTGACCACAAGGCAGGTGGCAGCTGAGAATGAGGGGTCCCCCCCCGAACACTCTGCCCTGGGGGGGCCTGTCTTACCTCCTCTGGTGAAGCAGTCAGGCTGGTGTACTGGAAACCCTTTGCAGTCCCTGGAACAACTCTTCCTGGTCCACCCACTGGACTGAAGCCCGCCTACCCTTCAAGGGCTACCCAAGACTCCCTCCTCCATTGATCCTTCCCTGAGCACCCACCAACCCCTGTGCCCACTCCTCCAAGATTCCATTGGCCATCTGTTTACAGCAGATGAATAACTTTCTTCCCATAGTACATCGCCCCTTTTTGTGTGGACGCCCCTTAACTCCCCACCACCAGACTGTGAACACCTTGCAGACAGAGCCTGTCTTCCCAGCGTTGCATCCATTCATAACCTCTGCAGCATGGGCTGCCCAGCAATTGAGGAGACTCCGCATGCTTCTTTCTTTACATCTCTGGAAAGTTGCCAACATGGTCCCCAAGATCACTGAGGCCCAATGTCACTGTCCTTATGGCTTCGTTTACAAGGAGGAGGATGTTATGGATGCACAATGATAACGCATATTACAGAGTAGAAATGAAGCACATGGTGGCCTTGCATACTGTCTGGCAATGTTGTCCCATGAGTATCCGTCTGGGCAGTGAGGTCTCATCTCTAAGGAGAGTCTCAAACTTAAAAATGCTGCATTTTGGGAGAGCTGTCATCTTGATTCACATCTGCAGCAACCACTCTGCATAAATTCCATGAGACAAGGTAGCATTAAGGTCGACTCTCCCTTGTCTTGAAAGCCATGGAAAGTCAAGCATGAGTTGACAAAAGGTATCCAAATCAAGGAGGAAAAAATGCCCCCAGTACTTTGGAAACACTTTTCCCATGAAGTTTCACTGGGACTTTGCATATTCTCCAGCACATCAGAAAATGGAGCTTTAGTGAATTCTGTCAGTTCTATCAGTTATAAGAAGTGGGGCCGAATCTGTTGTTTGTTGGTGTGCAGGGAGCTGGCTGCAAGTCATTGGGGTCCTACCATCACTTTTCCAAGAGGGACCACAGGGAAATGCAGCCTGAGGCTTGCAGGACCCCCTCTGGATTTCCTTGTGGCTTTTTTTTAATTGTTGTAAAATACACATCAAAGTTTCATCTTAAACTGTATACAGTTCAGTGGCATTAAGTACATTCACGATGTTGTGCAACCATCACCATTTTCCCAAACTGAAACTCTGTACAAGTTGCCACTCCTCCTCATCCAGCCCCTGGCAACCCCCATTCTACTTTCTGTCTCTATGAATTTGATGACTCTCAGAACTTCATGTAAGCAGAATCATTCAGTATTTATCTTTTTGTGGCTGGCTTATTTCACTGAGCCCAATGTCCTCAAGGTTCCCCCAACACTGCAACCTGTATCAGAATTCCCTTGCTTTCTCAGGCTGGATTCTATTCCAGTGTCTGTATGTAGTCCTAGGGTTTTGCGTGTTGTCACTAAAGTTGTGGGTTTGAGATGTCTTCTGCACAAGAACCACACGGGGCGCCTGTTAAAAAGACAGGCTCTTGGGTGCCACCTCCAGAGAGGCTCCTGCAGGGAGTCAGCCCCAGAGGTTCGATGCCAGTGCTGCAGGGTCACGCGCTGAGAAATGGTCGAGGGGGCTAAGCCAACAGTGGCCAGGGTGTCCAGGCAGGGCACGGACCAGCAGGCGAAGCTGAGCTCCTGAAGCTTAAAATGCAGCAGATACTGCCAGGAGGCTTAAAACACTTTTGCCAGATCCCCTCTGTCAGCCCCCAGCCAGAAGCCCAGGACACTACGGCATGAGCCCCTCTGCCAACACGGCCAGTTGGTTGTTATATATCTTGCATAACATGGGCTCCGGCTTTGAGTCCTTTCTCTCCTTCCCACCAGATGCATGACCCTGGGCAAATGACTTGACCTCTCTGGGCCTTACTTTCTTCTTTTTCTAAAGTGGGGTTAATAACATAGTACTCACCTTACCTTACAGAGTGGCTGTGAGGATAAAAAGAGATGATCCATATAAAATGCTCAGCATGGATCTGCACACACGGTAAGCGCTCGTAAACAGTAGCTTTACTCCTGCCAATGTTATCATCTCTTCCATCTATCTATTGCTGCGTAACCAATTACCCAAAACTTAGTGGCTTAAAAGAATAAGAGCATTTATGTTGCTCCTAAATCTGGCGTCTGGACAGGTCTCAGCAAGGACAGCTCATCTCTACCCCATTAGACATCCGCTAGAGAGGCTGGATGGCTGTTGGCTGAAGACACCTGAAAGCTGGGACCCTCATGTGTCAGGTGTTGCTGGTTGTCAGCTGAGGCCTCAGCCAGGGTCATGACTGGAACACCCACATGGTTGTTCTTTCCATGCTGTCTAGAAACAGGAGCAAGCATCCCCAGGAAGAGACAGACAGAGCCAGAGAGCCAGAGAGCCAGAGACAGATGGAGATAGAAAGAGACAGAGAGAAAGAGACAGAGAGCCAGGCGGAAATTGTATTGCCTTGGGACCTGGCTTTCAGAAGCCATTCAGTGTCACTTCTGCCACATTCTATTTGTTTGAAGTGAGTCACTGGGGCGAGCCCCTATTCAAAGGGAGGGCAATTAGAGCCTGCCTTTTGATAGGGAAGCACCCAAGAACTTGTAGAAATGCTCCAAAACCACCACATTACCTGACGCCCCCAACGTGGACCACTTTCTCTGATCTTGTTTCCTGGCTTCATGGGGTAATAAGATCCAAACCCTACGTTTACTACACCTTATCTACAATGCTTCATCAGGTCTTCACAGCCTGGTCCAGCAACCCTGAGGCCAGGTGACCCTTGGCCAACCACTGGCCCCATCATAATCAAACATGCAGGGAGGCAATGTTTGCCTGGAAAATCACATCAAGCAAGTGAGCAAGCATGTGGGAAGGGAGAGGATGGGAATGGAAGGCAGGTTACATCACAAGCTCAGTTCTTCCTTCTAACACCTTCTATGTTATGCAACCAGCAACTCTCTGGTGCAAAAATGTACTATGAGTTGGGCTACAAGAGTCCAGCCCAGCTCAGCTGTCTCAGCGCACTGTCTGCAACTCACCTTGGCAGGTGGAGTCTAAATCTCAGAGGCTGGGCGGCCACCCTGGGGTGAGAGACACAGAGAGGGGCATCCACAGCAGTGGGGAGTCATGGGGAGGCAGGGGAGATCCTGAGCAGAGGGCCTTCCAGCCACCCTGGGCAATGGAGGCGATTCCAGACTTTTGGCCCATGACGCTGTGGTGGTTGGTTTTCCAAGCTGTGTCCAGGAGCCCAGGGAACTTCAAGACTGTAGTCCCTCTGGCAGCAGTATGACACTGACCAGGGGTGACGCATGGCCCATCCAGGTGGCACGTGTTTCTGCAAGTCTAGTCGAAATGCTACTGTGAAGCCTGATGCCTCTGCTTCCCTACCTTGGGGACTGAGATCAAATCTTTAGGAAGGGTTCTTTGGGAAACAGGGATCCCACATCATGCTGGGTTTCAGGACTCAATAGGCCTTAGCTCAAAAGGCACCAGGTCTCTCATTAACATAGTCACCCACAACCACAGAAAATTTTGTTCCCCACAGGACATTTGTCAATATCTGGAGACGTATTAATTGTCACAAGTAGGAAGAGAGTGTTTCTAACATCTAGTGGTTAGAGGCCAAGGATACTGCTGAAGACCTTACAATGCCCAAGCCAGCCCGACAACAAAGGGTTACCGAGCCCAAAGTGTCAGTAGTGCCGAGGGTGAGAAGCCCCATGTTAATGTAAACTCCCCTCCCAGGTGTCCTGCACCTCCCAAAGCTGAAGAGAAACCAGGTCAAATTCATGGACCTGGAATCTCCTTTTCTTTTTCCTGCCTAAAAACCCCACTCCAGAGGTGAAGCAGCTTTTTAGGCCATGCCCTACCATAATGTGGCCTACCTACTCTGTCCTTGCAGGGGGGCACCCTGTCAATAATCCTTCTCAGAATGAGGATGGTCTGATCTTTCACCCTGCCTATACCTTGAAGCAGTTGCCAATCTCTTCACTAAGAAGGCAAGACAATCCCAAAGTATGAGCCCTAGAGAAGCACCCTTCAGATAAGTCTACCACGACATGTTCATTGAGCACCAGCCACATGCTAAGCACTTAGCACCCCCTAAGTTTATGCCTCCCCAGTCTGCTACAGGTCTCACCCACAGTATAGACCCCCAATGTGGCCCTGAGCTCAGCAGTACCATGAATCACACAAGAATGTTTCTGTTAGGGCCAGTGAGATCTATTTATCATGACCAAAAAGGGTGCTATACTTTAGAAAGATTTGCACCAAAGAGTTGAAACTTAACCAGGCAACTCAATCAGCATATCCCAGATAGTCTATTAATTATCCAGGGTTCTCCAGAGAAAAAGAAGCAATGGGATGTGTGTATAGAGAGAGGGAGAAAGGTTTATTTTAAGGAATTGGCTCACACAATTGTGGAGGCTAGCAAGTCCAAAATCTGCAGGGCAGGTAGGCAGTCTGGAGACCCACGGAAGAGCCAATATGGCAACTCAAGTCTGAAGACATCTAGAGGCAGAATTTCCTCTCCTTCAGGGGACCTCAGTCTTTTCTCTTCAGGCCTTCAACTGATTGGGTAAGGCCTACTCCCATTATGGAAGGTAATCTGCTTTACTCAAAGTCTAGTGTTAATCTCATCTAAAAAATACCTTCACAGCAACATCTAGACCACTATATGACCAAACAGCCAGGTACCATAGTGTAGCCAAGGTGACACATAAAATTAGCCACCACAGCCTACTATCATAGAAAACTCATTATCATTAAAATAGATTATTTTTAAACACTTAACTGTGACTACTGAGCAGAAAAGTACACTTTCTTTAGGATCTTGGTTGCCATTCCCTCTGTATAAACCCCTTAAAGACCCTCTGCAGTACTAAGGCTTTAGGTTGACTTAAAAAGGTAGTTTATAAACCTGACAGGATAATCATAGGTAATCATAATGTTTTTTTTAATTTTATTGAAGAAATTTCAAGTCTATTCAGAACTAGAGAGACTAATTTCAAGCCTATATAGAACTAGTATCCAATTTCAACAACCATTAACTTTCTGCCTTACTTGTTTTACATGCCCTGCCCCCCACAATCACACATATATACTTTCTTCTGCAGGCTTAAAGCAATCTCAGCCACCATATTGTTTTACCTGTAAATATTTCAGTATGCATCTCTAACAGATAGGATTTTAAAATATAACTGTAACACCACTGTCCCACCCAACAAAATCAACAGCATATAAAAAGATTCCATGTTAGATTTTCCCCAGCTGTCTCAAAAATATCTTTTTTCCAATTGGTGGTGGGATACTCTGAAGGGTATTGGCCTTCTGGAGAATCAAAGTACAGAAACAAAAGAGTTTTTGCCTTTGAACTTCTCTGCTGGAATGTCCCTTCCTCCCAACCTCCACCCCACCCATCATTCTCTAAGCAGAGCCAAAGATCAAGGGGACACTTTCAGAAGGTGGTGAAAAGATGTCCTAGAGTCATACAGGTAGGATTTGGGGAAGCATAGTCCTGATGTCTCCTCCAGGACAAACAGCTCATCTTCCTCATCAGACAAACAACTCTTTCTCTGTCCTTATTCCACGTGGGGCCAAGAAATCAGAGAGCATACCTTGACTGAAAAAGAGCCAGCAACACACAGTGCAGACCCTCAGAGACTCTGTGTGGGCCACAAAAGTTCAAGGGTCTCAGAACACACTTAAAAGGGGCTGCCTGAAGAACTTGGGTTCTGAAGGGTGAGGAAAAGAAGCACACTCAGTTAGTTACATGTGCAAATACATTAACTATCTTACTCTGAATCATTTAGAGGGCTCTGTGTGTGCTAAACCATTCATACACATGCTATTGAGCAAAATCTATAGGGGAGACACCCAGAGAGGTTGGCACCTTCCCAGGACAAGCCAAGGCTGAATGCAACAAATCTTCCAGTGTTCCTAGAGTAGTACACTCAGTACTAAGATCGGTGTCCAAACTACAGGTTCTAACAGAAATAACACTATGTGTTAATTATAAAAGTTTTTTAAAAAAAGAAGTAATTTTGTTTCAAGTTTATTAGCTCGGCTGATAAAAATAGTTTTTAACACTTTTATTAAACTTAGTTTCCCTTGTGTTTGCTTCCCCACATATAAAAAGTTAATCATCTATTTATAGACATTTTAGGAATCCCACCCCATGTTTACAAAATAAGTTATGGATTCCAGAAGAATATATTTTAAAGGCAGTATCCTTGGGGATTAAAATCAAAGGCTCTGAAGTCGGATCCCAACACTTATTTTCTTAATTGCAGTTGGACTTCAGACAAACTCATTTGCCTCTTCGATGTCATTTCCCCCACCCCACCCCACGCACACAAAGGACAATAATATCTCTGTCACAGGGCTATTATGAAGTTGTGACAAGATATCACATTCCCATTCAATGAACACCCATTGAGTACCGGGCACTGTCTTATAGGTGTCAGAGATACAGCTGTAAACACATCCTACAAAGTCCTTCCTCTCTCCAAGCTTTCATTCTACTTGGGAAAGCAAAAAATAAGAGAAAAGGAAATATCATATAGGAATCAGTTCTACTCTGAGAATTTTTTTTAAAACACTCTTCATTAGAAAGTGTCTAGGTGACTCCAGGGAGGCTTCTTCCAGGAGGTGGTAATTAAGTAGATACCTGCCATGTCGCGATGGTGGGAAAAAGCGTTTTAGGCAGAAGAAAGAGCAAGCTCCAACATCCAAGGACAGGAACAAGGTTAGTGTGTTTGAGAGGTAGAAAATGAAGGAGTGGGAGTACCTGGGTGGTTCAGTTGGTTAAGCGTCCAACTTTAGCTCCAGGCATGATCTCACGGTTCATGGGTTCGAGCCCTGCATTGGGCTCTGTGCTGACAGCTCAGAGTCAGGAGCCTGGTCCAGATTCTGCATCACCCTCTCTCTCTGCCTCTCCCCTGCTGTGATCTGTCTCAAAAATAAATAAACATTAAAAAATATTTTTAAGAAAATGAAGGAGGAGAATATATCAAACATGGACTGTGAGCCTGAGCATGAGTCTTACAGGGTTCAGAAGGGGTTTGGATTCATTGTCATTGACATCCAAAGCCATTAGTAGGTGTATGCTGCTTAGTGATCACTCTGTCCACTTTGCAGAGAAATAACCAAAAGGGGTAGGAAGAGGAACGGTAACCCAGCTTAGGGAAGACAGTGGCTTAGGCTAGGATTTGAGCAGTGCTGTCCAGGAAGCAGACATATTTGAAAAACACTTTCAAACTAAATCTGCCAAGATATGTAGGTAAATGTAAGGAGCAATAGAAAGAGATGCATCCAGAATGACTCCTGTGTTTGAGGTCCCAGAGAGTGGGTAAGATAATGATGCCATTTACTAAGACAGAAAAGACTTGGGAGAAGCAGCCATGAGGAAGCAGAAAAGGAAGAGTTTTTTTTATGGCCACATAAGTCTGAGATGCTCAATAAAGAGCTAAGTGGGCCTATCAAACTAGCAGGTAGGTTTAGGAATCTAGAGATCCAGGGGGGATCAATCTATTGGGAGTCTTCAGTATATAGATGATATTGAAAGCCAAGGTTGCAAATAAGATCACTGGGGGAAAAGTAGGGGTAAGGGTCAGTGATGTGGGTGGGGAGTGGAGATCCAGAGCTGAGTCTTAGACTATTCCAACATCTAGTGTGAAAGATACTTGGAAGGAGAAGCTGGTGATGTGGCAGGAAATTCAAAAAAATGGAAGGGAATGAAACCTCAGAGACATGTTTCCAAAAGGAAGGAGTGATCAACCTTGCCAAATATTACTGAAAGATACAGCACAAAGAAGATGGCAATGGACTATGGGACTTGGCAAGACACAGGTCTTTGCTAAGATTGGTAACAACAGTTTCAGTGGTATAATGGGGCTGAAAGCCTACTGAGAGGATTCAGGAGAGAAGGAAAGGAGGAAAAGTGGAGCAGACAATATGGTATCATTTTTCTGGGAGGGAGAGTAGAGTAATGAATTGGAAACTAGAGAGGCACGGAGTCAAAGACAAGCCAGCCAGTCCCTTGGGAAGAATGTAGTTGTGTGGGAGAAATTGACAATGCTGGACAGAAAGGTGGTCTCTGTAAAGGTTCTCATTTTGTTAATAATTCATGTAACTATGCATTTATTTATACTGTTTATTTCACCTAAGTGTTCTTTAGCTTTGAGTCTTTATTTCTCTGATATATCTAATATCAGAGATATATTTAAAAGTTACACTTTTTAATAGGGTGACTATCTAATCCTCCATTTGTGAGAAAATGCCCCGAAGGACTGGTTTAATTGGATATATAAGATCCTTAGACATGCAAATACTCATAGCCTTAAAATTATTCATTTCCACTGTTCTCTACATACGCCAGATTACACATGGTCACTCCCATTTACAACCTCAGCTCCTGACAAGCTAAATTACTCACAATTCCCCAAAGGCCACATTGTTCCAGGCTGCTGTACCTTGGACCCTCACACAACCCCCAATGTGTCTACCCCAGGAACACCCTCCTGTCATGTTCTCTAGAAAGCCTATCTCCCTTGGGTCTGCACTAACCTCTGTAGATCCCTTCTCCTTGTTTTCTATTCATAAAGGGAATGTGGGGCCCAAGAGAGCATTATGAACCAAGGATTACGAGAAAGCCAACTCTGTGAAACTGAGGTTCATTTAACAAAAACAATAACAATTTCACAAAAATAATGTGTATGCTTTTAGAAAATACAAGCAACACAGAAAAGAAGAAAGAAGAAATCAAAATTCAACTATGATCACACCCTCAGAAACAACTGCCATTAACCAATTTGCTCAGAGTCCTCCTGCATATTCCTGCATAGCAAAGAGCTGTCCTAAAACAGCAGAATTACTCCCAGATAACTCTGTCTTTGGCTTACTGCACAGGGGACTTGCCTAATTTTCTTTTGTATTCCAGTGCCTAGCACAAAACCTGGCACTGTAGTGGGCCCATATACATTTGTGAAATTAATGAATAAGAGCAAATCTGGTCGTGGGGCACCTGGGTGGCTCAGCTGAGCATCCAACTTTGGCTCAGGTCATGATCTCATGGTTTGTGAGTTCGAGCCCTGCATTGGGCTCTCTGCTGTCAGTGTGGAGCTGGCTTCAGATCCTCTGTCCCCATCCCTCTCTGCACCTCCCCCACTTGTGCTCACTCTCTCTCAAAATTAAAAAATAAACATCAAAAAAATAGTGCATATCTAGCTATAAAACACCAACAGCGAGAATAATGCAGTTCCCTGATATCATTGGCAGATGAAGAAATAGAGACTCAGAAAGAAAAAGGAACTCACTTGTTCTGAAGGGGGAGCATAGATTGAAAGTTTCATGGTCTTTGTTCTAAAACAGATCCCAATAGAAGTGACATTTCAAATCTATGTGATAATATATTTTTTAAGTTTTTATTTAAATTCCAGTTAATTAATATACATTGTAATATTAGTTTCAGGTGTACAATATTGTGATTCAGCACTTCCATACAACACCCAATGCTTCTAACCAGTGCCCTCCTTAATCCCTATCATCTATTTAACCCATCCCCCCACCTACCTTCCCTCTGGTAACCATCAGTTTATTCTCTATAGTTAAGAGTCTGTTTCTTGGTTTGCCTCTCTTTCTTTCTCCCTCCTTTGCTCATTTGTTTTGTTTCTTAAATTCCACATATGAGTGAAATCATATGTATTTGTTTTCCTATGACTGACTTATTTCGCTCAGCATTATACTCTCTAGCTCCATCGATGCAATTGCAAATGGCAAGATTTCGTTCTTTTTTATGGCTGAGAAATATTCCATTGTGTGCATATACCAGCTCTTCTTTATCCATTCCTCAGTTGATGGACACTTAGTAAACACCTAGTAGTGCAATTGCTGGATCTTAAGGTAGTTCTAATTTTAACTTCCTGAGTAACCGCCATACTGTTTTCCAGAGTGGCTGCACCAGTTTGCACTCCCACCAACAGTGCAAGAGGGTTTCCCTTTCTCCACGTCTTCACCAACACCTCTTTCTTGTGTTTATTTTATCCATTCTGACAGGTGTGAGGCGATATCTCATTGTAGTTTTGATTTGCGTTTCCCTGATAATGAGTGATGTTGAGCATCTGTTCATGTGTCTGTCTGACATCTGTATGTCTTCTTTGGAAAAATGTCTGTCTTCTGTCCATTTTTAAATGGATTATTCATTTTTTGGATGCTTAGTTTTATAAGTTCTTTATATATTTTGTATACTAACCCTTTATCAGATATGTCAATTGCAAATATCTTTTCCCATTCTATAGGTTGCTTTTTAGTTTTGTTGCTTGTTTCCTTTGCTGTGCAGAAGCTTTTATTTTGATTAAGTCCTAATAGTTTTTGCTTTTGTTTCCCTTGCCTCAGGAGACATTCTAGAAAGAAGTTGCTATGGTCAATGTCAAAAAAGTTACTTCCTGTGTTCTCCTCTACAATTTCTGTGGCTTCCTGTCTCACTTTTAGGTCTTTAATCCATTTTGAACTTATTTTTATGTGTGGCATAAGAAGGTGGTCCTGTTTCATTCTTTTGGATATTGCTGTCCCATGTTCCTTGACACCATTTGTTAAGCAGACTGTCCTTTTCCCATTGGATATTCTTTTCTGTTTTGTCAAAGATTAGTTGACCATAGAATTGTGGGTTCATTTCTGGGTTTTCTATTCTGTCCCACTGATCCATGTGTCTATTTTTGTGCCAGTACCATAGTGTTCTTATCACTACCACTTTGTAATATAACTTTAAGTCTGGAATTGTGATGCCTCCAGCTTTGCAAACCAATGTGACAGTATATTTTAAATAAATATTTCTGAGATAATTGGTAAATATATAAGGAGAAACTAAAATTAGAGCCTTATTTCATGCCTTATAGAACGATTATATAAGAGTTAGAAGACCATGTGGGTATGCACAGAAAAAAAAAAAAGATGTAAAAGGAAGCATCAGTTGCTTAACAGCACAAAATGAAAAAGACCTTTAGAAAATTGAAAGGCAAGTGGAAAATTATTTAAGTACTGAATCAATAGCCTTGATATATAGAGTTCTTATGAATCAATAAGATAAAAGTGCAAATTGGTAATAGGCAAAGGAAATGAAAAATGTAATTCATAAAAGAAAAATACAATTGACAATGCATATCAGATTTTATATGACTATATGTATTACAACCTAAAGTCACTATGATTAAGAAAGGCAAAAAGTCTTTTTAAAAAGACGTTTTTTTTACCTGCAAGATTGGCAAAAGCTTAAAAAGAATATTAATCATTTTGATGATAATATTTTTAAAAATAGGTGTTCTATGCTGCTGGTTGAATTGTACATGGGTCAACCTGGCAGTATATGTCAAAAGTTTTTAAAGTATGCATGCTATTTAACTCATCATTTCCAAAATTAAGAATTTATCACTAATATTTAGGCCTATGTGTAAAGTTGTTAACTGTGGTAATCTCTACTGGTGATATTATGGGTTATGTCTTTCCTTTTGTATTTTTCATTGTTTTCCAAATGTTCTAAATTGAACTTAAATCTCTTATTTAGACTTAAAAAATAAATGAGGACTTTCAGTTAAAAATGACTGATTGAATGTGAATGTTTATCTCCATTTCCTCCTAAAACCCAGTAGGTAATTTTTAAGGCATAGACCCAAAAGGATAGGAAAAAATGGAGGGAAAAAACTGATTTAGCTGACCTGAGCCAACAGTAAGGAAGACAAATAGGCAGCCTGATTCACATCATACACCCTCAAAAGGCTCAGGAGTTGGCAGAACCAGTTTTCTTTGGAAGCAGAGAAGATGACAGGGCTGAAAACAGAAGGTTTGGTTGAGAGTTTTTTGAAAAGCACTTAGACCCCACCAGCTTTCCTTCCCAACTCCACAAAGGGAAAAAGCCTGGAGCTTTTTTTCCACTAGAGAGATAAAACTGAACATATGTGGACTAAAGAACACCAATCAGAAGTGAGGGCAGGGAAACTGTATAGAATATAAGAACTAAGCAAAAGTGCACACATTTACCACCTTGGACCCCAGTCTTCCTTCTCTTCTTGACCCTCAGAATGTTGGCAGCCAGGTTTACAATCTCCATACAGAGGATTCAAAAAATTCTTCTCTTGAGAATCCAACCAGCCTAAGAGAAAATAATTATCTGAGGATTTCCTAACAAAACAACCAAGCCAAAACACCTGACAATAAAGTCCACTGTCAATAAACCCACCACCATCACCATCATCACCATCACAGAGAGAACACTTCAAACAACCTTTTTGTGCACACTCTTAAATTATGGGCAGAGTGACAAGGATCCCCATATGTTTGAAGAAAATGTTTACCCTGGTTCATTGATTCTAAGGAAATGCTTGACATCTCTGAATGAACATTTCTACAGTCGAGATAGACCTTACAAGTTGATGGTATTGTGCAATCACTGTCAGCCAAGAGGCAGTCTTAATACAGCTGTACCAAATCATTTCATGGACACTTTCTGGTAATGCCAAGAAAGCACTAGCATGAAGGGTCTTAGAGTCAACAAAATATGTCAATTTGAAAGCCAGAGACCAAAAAAACGAGAAAGAGAAAACATTCCCCCTAAATCATCATTAATATACTTAGAGAGAGAATGGAAAACAATATTCTGGTTTTTTAAAAAATCGAAAAAAGAAGAACATGCAAATTACTATTGGAAATTAAAATAAGATAGTTAAAATAGAAAACTAGGATAAGAAAAATTCCCAGAAAGAAAAGCAAAAGAGAAAGAAATAGAGAGGAAAAAAATTAGAAAATTGGTCCAGGATTTCAAAAAAGGGAAACAGAGAAGTCACCAGCAAAATAATTCAAGTAAAATCTCCACCAAATCAAAAGACAAAAGTTTCTGGATTAAAAGGGACACACCAAGTCCCCTAGGAGGAAGGGCAATAGATCCAAAACAAAGCATATTGTCGTGATATTTCAGAACACTAAGAACAGAGAATACAAACTTTAAAAGAGAGGGGAAAAAAAAACAGGTTTCATGCGACAGGCCAAAAGACAATGAAGCAAAGCCTCCAAATTTCTAAAGTAAAATGTTTTGAAACCTAGAATTTTATACTCAGGCATCAACTAAATGAGATGGTAGAATGAAGACTTTTTCAAACTTGCAAGGCAAAAGGTGAAGGAACTGGCCAGGATAACAGGTGAAGGCAGAACTGAGGATGACATATATGTCACTGGTGTACAGAGCAACCAGTCCAGTTTGGAGGTGACCAGAAAATCCAGAAGAGATTCCTTTGAGAAGATGAAATTGAATATATCAAAAGAGTTGGCATCGAATTAGTGACAAGTATATAGAAAACTTAGCAAATGAAACAAAAAGGCTATTAACTCTAGAGAAAAAAATATATATAACAGAAAGAAAGTAATTGTATATTGCATGATACAGCATTTATTGTCATTATAAACTCGGAATAATGAGCTAACTAAAATTATAATTTAACTATATTGGTAGAATGGAGAAGATGAATTGTGTGCTAGGGAACAGGTGGGTAATAGAGAACAAAGTCTTTGTATTCCACGTGTGAGGTAAATACTTAATTTCCAAATTAAAAAAAAGAAATGGATTACTTACAAATCTAGAAATGAATGTCAAAATGAGGTGCCTGAGTAGCTCAGTCTCTTGAGCGTCCAACTCTAGATTTTGGCTCAGGTCTTATTCTCATGGTTCATGAGATTGAGCACCCGGTCAGGGTCTATGCTGACTGCATAAAGCCTGCTTGAAATTCTCTCTCTCACTCTCTCTCTGCCCCTTACTTGTTTGTTCTCTCTCTTTCTCAAAATAAATAAACATTTTTAAAAAATAAAAATAAATTAATATCAAAAGAATCAGGTGGGCATTGCAAATGGATGCTTCTGGAGAGTGGGTCAGGGAACTGTTGTATTTTGTAATCAGCCATGTAGAATTATTTCTTTATTTGTACTCTATACATATATATCTTGAACAAAAATAAAAGCTAAATTAGAAAAAAAAGAAAAGGAAAAGCAAAAAAGAAGGAATGAACATAAGCTTTGGAATTAGAAGTGGGTTTGACTACCACATATGTTTGTCATTACCTGTGTGACTATGGCCAGTCATTTTCCAGGCCTCGATTGCCTCATTTGTAAAATAGAAATTAAGATAATCTACTAGGACTGTGGATGGTATTAAATTATATAATACCTTTTGAATGGCAGGCACATACTAATCACTTTGATAGTTCTCCACATCGCATCTGTCAGTTAAATCTGATCCCTACCTTCAAAGAGTTTGTAATTTGAGAAAAGAAAATAGGTGTGCTAGGCACTTTGGAAATAAATCCATGCTTTTTGGTTTTGGATTTTAAAGGGAAATTAATGGATTCATGGTTTAATTTCTAGATTTTAAATATTGAGTGCACCCAAAGAGCACATCATAGCTTTGATAACTTCATCATTTTTCTGATAATTCTGTACCACCTGCTCTAGCCTCCCTTTCCCCTGGCTTCCACACAATCTGAAAGAAGCCCCAGTCTCCACACATACTCCCATTAACAAAGGGAAATTTAAGAGCCCTTTGTGGTTGTAAATAATCAGGAATTACATGGAGGTAAATGGAGATTTCACTGGAGATGATTTCTGATCTAGTCTTGAGAATAAGAGGGGGAGGGCACCTGGGTGGCTCAGATGGTTAAGCATCCAACTCTTGATTTTGGCTCAGGCCATGATCTCACAGTTTGTGAGACAAACTGTGATGACAGCTCAGAGCCTGCTTGGAATGCTCTCTTTCTCTCTCTCTCTCTCTCTGCTTCTCCCCCACTCATGCGCTTTCTCTCCTCTCTCTCTCTCTCTCTCTTAAAATAAATAAGTAAACTTAAAAAAATAAGAATAAGAGGGAACTGTTCAGAGAAAGGAAGGGCTTTGGAAGAAATATGGACAGTTCTATAAATTGTTTTTGGTTGGGAACAAATATTAAAGGAGTTTTCAATTCCAAGCTACCAGTGGAAAGTGCTAAGTCCACTTCTACAGTAACTTGCAAAGTCACAAGGTCTGGACCCTGGGCCAACACTCCATCTGAGTTTCCCCTGCACCACTCTCCTAGACTATTAAGTCACCAACCATTGTTGCTTGCCAAATGCTATGTTCACTGCTCTGTCTTAACCTTCTGAGACATTTCAGGAGCAACTAACACAATAGACCACTCTTTCCTTAGAACTCTTCCTGTACTGCCCTCCTGGTGGACACTTTCTCCTGGTGGCCATTCTTAACCATCACCTTGCTAATCTTCCTCTTTTCTTAGACCTGCAAGATTCCTCATGGTTCCCTGCTGGGATTCTTGTCTATCCTGCCCCCTCATTCTCTCCTCAGCAGATAGAGTTGATCAATAAAAACATAAATCAGATCACCACCTTCTTTTTAAAATGCTCCAATAATTTCCTGCTACAGTTAAATCAAAGCTTTGCACCAGGGCCTACCTAAAGGTGCTATATAATCTGACCCTTCCCCCATTGATCATCCCCACTGTTGTCACATTGCTGGTGTCAGGTAAGCTGTCCCATTCTAAAAGAGCCCATCCTAGCCACTCACTCTACAGGACCCCCACCTCATCACTCACTCTCACATCACCCCGCTTTATTTCCTTCATGACACTTACTACAAACTGAAATCCCTGTTTACCCATGTATTTAATTAATAACTGTGACTTTCCCCCTACAGTGCAATCCCCATGAGGGTGGAGACCTGGTTTGTCTTGCTCAGCATCTGGCTCAAAGTAAGAACTAAATAAAAAGTATCTTAGTCACTTAATTGATAATTAGAGGAAAATATAACAGCCCAAGAAAGAAAGAGTAAGACAAACAAAAACAAAATATCCTAGAGGAAACAGACAATATAGGCAATGAAAGAGATCTTCAAAACATTCTCATCAGTATCTAAGAGAAAAGTTATAGATTATATATTTATATAGTTTATTCAGAAGAAAAATGAAGCAGAAGAGAAAAAAACATAAGATGCTTACCAAAAAAATTAGATAACATGAAAGTATTCTTGAATTTTAGAAATTTAATTAACAGAATGACAGATTCAATAAAAGACTAGAAGAAAAACATTGATCTCTCAGATTATAAGATTATAAATTAAGAATGCAGAGATTTAGAAAAAAAAACATTTAAAAGGTAAAGAGACTTAGGAGGATCAATTCAGATCACCTAATAGATGTTCAAGAAAAATAGAACAGAAAGCATGCAAGACAGAAAATTTTAAAATTTTTCCAGAGCAAAAGATGCCAATTCTCAGACATCATCAAGTCATGAAAAGGATGAATTAAAACACAACACAACACACACACACACCTAAAGCCATCATCTTGAAATGCCAAATATAAAGTTTCCAGAAAAACAAGAAAGTCTCCTACAAATGGTTTTTGAGTTTTCTTCTTCAAGAACTTGAATGTAATATATATGCTCTCATTTTTCCTTCTCTAGTTTTGCAATCACATTACATGATCTTCACTGAACACATCTTTATATAATCTTAATATTATAAACTCTAGATATCGGCTTTCAGTTTTTAATATCAACCTATAGGCAAAGCATAAGGGACATATATGGTTATAGAATAGAATGTATGTTATAAACAAAGACTTTGAAATGTAACTGTACAGATGGCAGGGGTCAGGAGATACAGGGAGGTGGAAAGGAAATGCAGAGAAACCAACTTTCTCATCTTACATAGCGAGAATTCGGGGAAATACTAAAATTGGTAGGTCAAGATATAAAGTTCACAATATTATTTTAAGATTATATATGTTAAATATTATTAATATTATTAAATATAATTATAGTAGTAACCAAGATAAACTAAAAATAAACTGTGACTAACAGAAAGGAAAGAATAAAGGAAAGAAAAATAAGTTCATCATTGTTATGGTAGGGAGACAATCGAGACTGTCTAAAAATTTGTAAATCAATGGGGCACCTGGGTGGCTCAGTCGGTTAAGCCAACTTCTGCTCAGGTCATGATCTCACTGCTCATGGGTTCAAGCCCCACATCGGGCTCTTGTGCTAACAACTCAGAGCCTGGAGCCTGCTTCGGATTCTGTGTCTTTCTCTCTCTCTGCCCCTCCCCCACTCGCACTCTATCTCTCTCTCAAAAATGAATAGATGTTAAAAAAAAATTTTTAATAGATAAAAATAAAAATTTGTAAATCAAGAAACAGAGGTAAATTCATATCATTCAGAATCATGGTAGTGACTTCCTGAAAGAGTAGAAAGAGAAAGTTTAAAAAGTTGTCTCTAAGGAGAACAGGTTTAAGTGACTAGAGAAAAAGGAAATTTTTAACTTTTCATTTATCTCTTTCATATCACTTAAAATCTCTCTAGTACCATTACCATGAGAAGGTATTATTTTTGTAAATCAAAATATACATGGAAAAATTAACATGTTATTAAATTTGAGACCATAAATCCCTAGATATATATTAAATAACTTCTTGGCTGCCATCCTCCATTGATTGGATGATCTATGAGAGCAGCCAGGATATTCAATGATTCAGTGACCTGGACCCACTCCAAGGCTCTTAAGGAAAGGCTACAAATTTGACTTTGGAAATTTCCAACACCATCTCCTCGGGAAGTACATTGTCAGTGCTTCTGACTCAACCTTATAAGGGAGAGGAAGTCTCCGGGAGTACTTCTGCTCCCTTCATCTTATTCAAAACATCAGAGAAAGACTGTTTTGGAAACAATCCACAGTGCAATGTTTTCCTTAAGGCTAGCTTTGGCAGAGGTATCTGACTTATAGGATTTATACTGCATTTTTACATGAAGTATCCCATTTAATGCTCATGGTAGTGCAACAACCTTTTAGGGCAGGGAGAGTGTGTGCTACTACTTTCATTTGACTGCTAAGGAAACTGAGTCCCAGAAATGTAAGTTACCATCCCAAGAGCTTTCAAGCTACTAAATAGTAAGGATGAGAGCTCAAACATGTCTCTAACCCCAGAGTCTAGTCTCTCCTCTAAATTGGCCACCTCTAGCATCTTTAAAAATCCAGTGTTCCAAGCTTGTACAAACTCATTAGAGAAGAGAAAAAAGAGGAACACTTCCCAGACTGATTTTATGTGCTGTTGCAAGCTTCGTGTAAAAACTCAGGGAAGGACAGTATTGGAAAGGAAAAATTGAAGATCAGTCTCATTTGTGATTATGAATGAAAAACTCCTGAATAAAATATTAGCAAGCTGAATCCAGCAATTTAAAAAATGAAAAAAAAAAAGTCATGACCAGACTGAGTTCAATCCAGGAATAAAAGTTCCGATCAACATTAGAACATAAATTAATGTAATTTATATCATTAGTCAGAGAAAAACCATGCTGTGATCTGAATTAATATAGCATAAGCATTTGATAAAATTCAAAAAAGCATTCATAAGACAAAAAGCAAATAATAGCAATAACAATAATCTTTTACAAACTTGAAAGAGAAAGAAATATTCTTAATAAGAAAAAGGGTATCTTGAAACTAACAAAAGCAAACCTTGTTCTCAATTATGAAATACTAACACATACCCTTTAAGATCAGAAACAACATAAGGTTACACACTTTCCCTACTTCTACTCAGCACAGTATTAGAATCCTAACCCATCCACTAAAGCAAGAATAAGGAAAAGAATATGGATTCAAAAAAGAAAACATGAAACTATTATTTATAGACATTATGTTCTACATAGAAAACCTCCAAGTATCTATAGATTATTAGAATTAGTTTAGTAAGTTTGCTAGGTATAAGATCAATATGAGTCAACTGCATTTCTACATACCAGCAAATAAGGAAGTTAGGAAATACAATTTTTAAAGATATTTACAATGGCAACAACAAAATAAGATGCTAGGGAATAAGTCTAGCAAAAGACGTGCAGGACCTTTTGTAGAAATAAAACTTTGGTGAAAGATAACAAATAAAACATAAATAAGCAGAATGATGTAATTTTTCATGTATAGGAAGATTGAATATCTTAAAGATCTCATTTCTCTCCAAGCTGTTCTATAGATTCAATGAAATTCCAGTAAAAATCCCACTAGGATGTTTTGTAGAATTTTATAATCTAAATGTAAAACATAAAGAAGAACCAAAAGCCCAGCACACCTGAGACAGGGACTGATTCAGTACTTGGGATTGTGTGTGATTAATACAAGGACAAAAAACACAAATGGAACAAAGAGAGCCCAGAAACAAATTAAAACATGATCTATGATAAATCTAGCATTGCAGATCAGAGGAGTTATCCCATAAATGAAAATGGGTTCCTGCCTCACCCTATACATAAAAACCAATCCCAGTGCATCAGGAACTAAAACAGGAAAAGTAAAACTTTGAAACCTTTTAAAAATATTACAAATGGCTATCCTCACGATGTTTGGATGTTTGGATAGGGAAAGATTTTTATACCAGCAAGAAAAGTGCAAATCTTAAAGAAAAGAATTAATAAAATTGACAAACAATGACTTCTGCTCAGTACAATCACCATTTGAAAAGCAAGAGACAGGAGGGGGGCAAGATGTCCAAGATGTCGGAGAAGGAGGGAGCTCTATAATTTTCACCCACCCGCATCTATCAAACTAAGAAGGACTGAAGCCACAATACTCTGACCTACAAGAGTGAGAAGAAAAGACACAGAGTTCACAAAGAAGACAACCTCATAGGTGACTGAGTGAGTGTGAACTGGGGAAGATAAAAACGGGCTGGGACCCAGGGGCTTAGACCGGAGGGAGCCCCACTCTGTGCAGAGCATTGGGGAGCGCTCAGAGCCACAGAGAGACGAGGGGAAGAGAAAGAGAGGCTGAAAACGCTCATAAAGCTGTCGCTAGAGAAGAGAAAAACCTCAGCCTGTGACGTATTATCCCATCTATAACTGCAGGGAACGGAGAAAGAGATCTGTTGCCTTTAGCTGGCGTGTTTTCCTTGAGCTCAGCGCCCTGATCCCAGGCTGAGCCAGGAGAAATAGCTCCCCTACACTCACTACTTGATCCCAGTCTAGGAAGCCATATGGCCTGTGGGACTACATTTCATCTCGGTCGGTATCATTAAAGTGCATGAACTAGTATTTGGAAACGAGGCTTCGCTTGGCTAATACAACTTGGCCCGCCCATGGAACAAGGAGATCAGACCCAAAGAGTGGGTTGCAATGCTTGGTTTGAGAAGGGATTGGGGTACCACTATTCTTCTCCCCACAACCACCAAGGTGGGACCTCAGGGACTCCAGAGGGACCTGCAATGGAGGCGAGACTGACTTACACCAAACCACGCACATCCTCGCTAGAGAGCTGCCTTTTTTTTTTCCTTTTTTTCTTTTTCTCCTTCCCCCCACCCGGAGCCCGGGAAAGACTAACGTTGATGCATTGCTGTGATTAGATCAATTATTGCCATTCAGATATATTTTCCCTTATCTCATTCTTAGCTCTCCCCTCCTCTGGTTTTATGCTTTTAGACTGTCCTTTGTCTTTTGTTGTTTCTGTCCCCCCCCTTTTCTTTCTTTTCTTTTTTTTTTTCTTTCCCCTTTGGATTGCTTGTGGGTTTGATTTCTCTGTGCGTTTGCATGCTTTTGTTCCTTGTATGTTTGCCTGTCTGTTTTCCTTTTCAGGGTTACCTCAAGAAACAAGTGAAAGTACACATGGTGGACAGTCCCAAATATCAGTGAGTAGGGAAATAAAATAACCATAGGCACAACAAGAGAAACTGAGAGACACCATTAAAAGAACACTTCCTGAATGGACTGGCACTGGACAGTCAATGAGCCTCCTTTAATAGAGCAATACTACCAGGTGCAGAGTGCATAATGAGCTTTTAAAACTGACAAGAGACAGAAAGCTAGCCAAAATGATGAAACAGAAGAACTCTCCTCTAAAGAAACTCCAGGAAGAAGTCACAGCCACAGATCTGCTCAAAACAGATTTAAGCAACATAACTGAGCAAGAATTCAGAACAATTGTCATAAAATTAATCGCTGGGCTTGAAAAAAGCATGGAAGTCACCAGAGAAGATATTGATACAAAGACTAGGGACCTTCAAAATAGCTGTGACAAGTTTAAAAATGCTATAAATGAGGTGCATAATAAAATGGAGGCGGCCACTGCACAGATTGAAGGCGCAGAGAGGAGACCAGGTGAATTAATAGATACAGTTATAAAAAGAGAGGAAGCCGAGAAAAAGAGAGAGAAATTGACCCAGGAGCACAAAAGGAGAATCCGAGAACTGAGTGATACAATCAAATGGAACAATATCCGTATCGTAGGAATTCCTGAAGAAGAAGAAGGAGAAAAAGATCCTGAAGAGGTGCTTGATCAAATTATAGCCGAAAACATCCCTAATCTGGGGAAGGAAATGGACACTGAAATCCAAGAGGCACAGAGAAGTTCCCTCAGACATAACTTGAATCGACCTTCACCATGACATATCATAGTGAAACTGGAAAAATATAAGGATAAAGAGAGAATTCTGAAAGCAGCTAGGGATAAAAGGGCCCTAACATTCAAAGGGAAACCTATCAGAGTGGTTACAGACCTATCTACTGAAACTTGGCAGGCCAGAAAGGAATGACAGGAAATCTTCAATGTGATGAACAGAAAAAATATGCAGCCAAGAATCCTATATCCAGCGAACCTGTCATTCAAAATAGAAGGAGAGATAAAGGTTTTCCCAAATAAACAAAAATTGAGAGAATTCATCACCACCAAACCAGTTCTACAAGAAATCCTAAGAGGGACTCTATGAGGAAAATGCTGCAAGGAATACAAGGTACCAGAGACACCACTACAAGCATGAACCCTACAGAGAACACAATGATCTAAACCCACATTTTTCAATAATAACACTGAATGTAAATGGACTGAATGCTCCAATCAAACGACACAGGGTAGCAGAACATCTATTTGCTGTCTACAAGAGACTCATCTTAGACCTGAAGACACCTTCAGATTGAAAGTAAGGGGATGGAGAAATATCTATCATGCAACTGGAAGTCAAAAGAAAGCCAGAGTAGCCATACTTATTTTGGACAAACTGGACTTTATGTAAAGGCAGTAACAAAAGATGAAGAAGGACATAAATATGATAATTACAGTGTCTCCCCATCAGGAAGAGCTAACAATTATAAACATCTATATAGGGTGCCGAATTTGGGAGCACCCAAATACATAAAACAATTAATCACAAACAGAGACAATCTTATTAATAAGAATGTGCTAATAGCAGGGGATTTTAATAATCCATTTACAGCAATGGATAGATCAACTAGACAGAAAATCACTAAATAAAAAATGGACCTGAATGACACATTGGAACAGATGGATTTGACAGATATATTTAGAACTCTACATCCTGAAGCTAGGGAATTCACTTTCTTCTCAAGTGCACATGGCACATTCTCCAAAATAGATCACATACTGGGTCATAAAGCAGCCCTCCATAAAAATAAATGAATTGAGATCATACCATGCACACTTTC
Organism: Cryptoprocta ferox; assembly: GCA_028646485.1. Taxonomy (NCBI): domain Eukaryota; kingdom Metazoa; phylum Chordata; class Mammalia; order Carnivora; family Eupleridae; genus Cryptoprocta; species Cryptoprocta ferox. The sequence goes on from CM053577.1 coordinate 119,976,613, forward strand.
AGATCACAATGTTATGAAACTTGAAATCAATCCCAGGAAAAAGTCTGGAAAACTTCCAAAAACATGGAGGTTAAAAACCACCCTACTAAAGAATGATTGGGCCAATCAGGCAATTAGAGAAGAAATTTAAAAATATATGGAAACAAATGAAAACGAAAATACAACAATCCAAACTCTTTGG
>CM053577.1:119977293-120180289 GCA_028646485.1 Cryptoprocta ferox
ACACTGAGATACCACCTCATGCCCATCAGAGTGGCTAAAATGAACAAATCAGGAGACTATAGATGCTGGCAAGGATGTGGAGAAACGGGCACCCTCCTACACTGTTGCTGGGAATGTAAACTGGTACAGCCGCTCTGGAAAACAGTGTGGAGGTTCCTCAAAAAATTAATAATAGAACTCCCATATGACCCAGCAATAGCACTGCTGGGGATTTACCCAAGGGATACAGAAGTGCTGATGCATAGGGGCACATGTACCCCAATGTTAGTAGCGGCACTTTCAACAATAGCCAAATCATGGAAAGAGCTTAAATGTCCATCAACGGATGAATGGATCAAAAAGATGTGGTTTATCTATACAATGGAATACCACATGGCAATGAGAAAGAATGAAATCTGGCCATTCGTGGCAATGTGGATGGACCTCGAGGGTGTTATGCTAAGTGGAATAAGTCAGGCAGAGAAAGACAGATACCGTACTTTTTCACTCATAAGTCTAACAGGAGAAACTTAATAGAGGACCATGGGGAGGGGAAGGGGGAAAAAGAGGGAGAGGGAGGGAGGCAAATCATGAGAGACCCTTGAATACTGAAAACAAACTGAGGGCTGAAGGAGGAGGGGGATAGCAGAAGGGAGGTGATGGACATGGAGGAGGGCACTTGTGGGGAAGAGCACTGGGTATTATATGAAAACCAATTTGACTATAAACTATAAAAAAAAGTGAGATACAAGCTTCAGTTGAGAAGATATTTGTATAATATGACCAAAAAAGAATTATCTAGAATATGTGAAGAATCCTAATGAATAAGAAACAATAAAAGAGCAGGAAATATACAGAAGGCATAAACAGACGTATCTGTGAAAAGGAAACGCGAACGGCCAACACATATGAATATGTACATGAAGACGTGCTCAACTTCATAATTAACCATGGAACTGCAAATTAAGATGACAATAAAATAGCTTTTCAGACACAAATTCAACAAAAGCCAGCACTGGTGAGGACAGAGAAGCACAAGTGTTCTCATGTGCCACTGGCAGGAGCAGAGACCGGCTCCATTAGAGCAGAGAGCTATTTGAGGTTACTACCAACTAGTTTCCTCAACTCTTTGTCCAACCTCTGTCTAGTAGCAAATATTATGTTGCAAAGCACAGAAAACTAAAATCTACATTTCCAAGACACCCCGATAACTGGAGATCCAGGTAGATTGAGGTTTGATCTGGCCAGTGTGGTCAGTAAGACTTTAACAGAATTCAGTGGGGAAAGATGGGATTCAGGGTATTTGTTTTGCTGGCAGGAATTATAATGTTGGTTTCAGATCAGAGGCAGCTTGGTTTTGGAGCCAGTAAAGTAAGAGTGGCTTCCTGATTTAGCTGAAGTGGCTTCCTAATTGTACCTAAGGCAGTGTGGCTTTGGAGCCAGAATTATATTGGCAGTTTTCAATTCAAAACAGCTTCCTGTCCACGGGATAAGCTGTAGCTTTCTCGGTGGCCCAGTCTTTTGGTGTAGCTTAGGGAATCATTCCTCAAAGCTCAGCCTAGAGTCTATACCTTCTACCCTCCTAAGAATTCTGTAAATGATCAATAACCTATGGTTGTTCACTTTTCTGTTTTAATGAGCTAGGGGGTATTGTGTTCCTTGTAACCGTACCTTGAATTGTACCCAGCAAAGTTGTTCTTACATACACTGTATAGACCTGTAATTACATTCCTAGATATATGCCCTAGAGAAACCTTAGGTATGTCGACCACAAATATGGATGGGGACATTTACTGCAGCATTGCTTGAAATAACAAAAAACTGGAAGCAATCTGATGTCTATCAAGAGTAGAATGAATAAATAAGTTGCGGTATAGTCATACAAGAGAATACTACACAGATATGAAAATGAGTGACCTATAGCTTTGCTTATCAACATGGATAAATTCCAAAACTTGTGTTGCATGAAAATCACTCACGAAAAATATATACACAGTATGATTTCATTTATACAAGTTTAAAGCTAAACAATGTATTGCTTGGAGATATATAGGTATGTGATAGAACTGTAAAGAAAATACAGAAGTGATCAACAGAATTCAAGATAATTAATCACTGCCTCTGGTGGAAAGAGACAGGGGTGTTATTGGGCAGGAGAACACAGGAGGTTTCAGAGGTATTTGGAAGGGTGTTGTTCTGAATCTGAGAACAGTATGAAGTGCACAGCATCACCCATAAAATGTTCTTGACAAACATGTTTAATTTTTTTAATTTTTTACTTTATTTTAAAGAGAGAGAGTGCACGAGTTGGGGAGAGAGGCAGAGGGAGAGAGAGAGAGAAAGTGAGAGAGAGAGAGAGAGAGAGAGAGAGAGAGAGATCTCAAGCAGGCTCCACACTCAATGTAGAGCTCAGTGTAGGGCTCTATCTCACTACCCTGGGGTCATGACCTGAGTCAAAATCAAGAGTCAGATGCTCAACTGACAGAGCTGCTCAGGCACCCCCAACATGTTTAATTTTAGTCTAATGAAGCTTTTGTTGTTTATAATTTCCAGATACGGGGAAAACAGAGAACAGAAGAACAAACTAAACAGTTCTTCAAGGAAACCATCAGACAAATCCACAATATGGGACATTCTTAAGAGAAGTGGTCCAATCACTTCAACACTTCAATGAACTTGGATGAAAGGGAAGAGGAAGGAACAATGGTTTTAGAAAAAGAGGGATGTTCTTGGTTGGATCCTGTTTTGAACAAACCAGATATATAAGACATTTTGGAAAAACTGAGGAAATTTAAATATAGACTGGGGAATTATTAGTTTAGTTAGATGTAATGTTGACATTGTGGATATGTGGAAGAATGTCATTTTTAGAGAGATATACTGAAATATTTAGAGATGAAGCTTCTGGGTGGATGTAATTTAACTTTTAAATAGTTTAGAGAAATATTATATATGTACATGTACATATAAAATATTTACATATAAAACAAATATGACAAAATATTAAAAATTGTTAAATCTAGGTACAGATTACAGGTGTGCTCATAGTATACCTTTTTCTACTTTTCTGTATTATTTGAAATATTTTATAATAAAAAAATACATAAAAGGAAGGATAAGAAAGCAAAAAAAAATAATGAATACCAAATAATACAATCAACAGTTGTTGAATTAAGCAAACGTTTGGCACATACATAGACACAATATTTTCAATATGAGAATAAAATTTGTTCTGGAAAGAGGGTTCTCAGGAGAGATATATGTACTAAATTCAGAAAGATAGAAAAAGGGCCAAGTTATCAAGAGTTAGAAAATGACATCAACTCCTGAACAGACCTATTTTCACTTTCCTCTCACAGAAACATCTCACTCTGGATCCATTGTGTCAAGCCTTTGTAGGTGGTTTGGGACCACCAACCAGATTCCGAGTCTCCTGGAAACTGCTTCTCTTGCCAGTAAGCATACATCAAAAGAGATGGTACTTTAAAGGTACCTACTGAAAGGCTGAGAAGTAAATTCCCCACCGGAGATTAGCCATGAAGGGTTCTGAACCGATTACATGTAAGGGTGAAAGGTTGAAAGATCTCTTCTTCAAGGTAAAATTTTTTTCCCCAAAAAAGAAGGTGAATCTCTCCTTTGAAGGATCTCAACTCTCAGAATCACCCACAATAATCGTTGTTGCTGGGTTTCATCAGTCTTTGTTGGGTAACTGGATTCCCTCAAAATTATTTTCCTTAGGGGGCGCCTGGGTGGCTCTGTTGGTTAAAAATCTGAGTTCTGCTCAGGTCATGATCTCAAGGCTCATGAGTTCAAGTCCCGCATAGGGCTCTGTGCTAACAGCTCAGAGACTAGAGCTTGCTTCAGATTCTGTGTCTCCCTCTCTCTCTCTGCCCCTCCCCTGTTTGTGCTCTGTCTCTCTCTGTCTCAAAAATAAATAAACATTAAAAAGGATATTTTCCTTATAAAGCAGGAGGAAGATTATGGACAAGAGGCTTTCAGATTGAAGTTATCTCTGTGGAGCCCCTTGAGGGAAAAGGGGGTCTCTCACTTCTCATCGGTCCTCAGGTCAGCAAAAACAATTCTCCCCAGGATACATACACCTATAAAAATTGCAAGGTAATTCTGAATTCCAAAACCCGGGCCTCTGCTCACCCCTTATCCTTCTCAGTAACTGCAGTTAACAGTATTAGCTCTATCAGCCACCTACTGCCTCCTTCTTGAAGCTCTTCCCTCCCTGGACAATGAGACAGAACTGGAGTATCTGCTATCTCGCTGGCCACATCTTCCACCTCCTTTACTCACCCTGCTTCCTTCCTCTGGAGACCTAATGTAGGCGTTTCACAAAGACTCACTCTCCTCTTCCTTAGAAGGCTCACCCCCTTTTATGGTATATAAACACAGTGGAATATGACTCACCCATTAAAAAAATAATAAAATCTTGCCATTTGCAACAAACATAGATGGCTCTAGAGGGTATAACACTAGGTGAAATAAGTTAGAGAAAGGCAAATACCGTATTATTTCACTCACATGTGGAATTTAGGGAAACAAACAGCAAATGGAAAAAAAGAGAGAGAGAGAGAAACCAAGATATAGACTCTTAACTCTAGAGAACAAACCAATGGTTACCAGAGGGGAGGTGGGTGGGGGGGGTGGGGAAAATAGGTGAAGGGGATTAAGAGGACACTTGTTACGAGGAGCATTGAGTAATGTACAGTATTGTTGTATCATTAGAGTGTACACCTGAAACTAATGTAATACCGTACGTTAATTATACTTCAATTAAAAAAAAAGAAAATTTTATTTACTAATTTATTAACTAGTGGTTTCCACAACTTCTTCAGGGCCACAGCCAGGTAGTGATGAAGCGTTTACTGGTCTACAGCCAAGTACAAAAGAGACAACAATATTGTATCAATTTAAAAGACTGCCTTTTAAAATGGTAATTCTTTATTGCTTTTTGTTGGTTGCAAGATGCCCTTTCTTTTCTTTTATGATATAACACTTATATAATAAAAGGTAGGTTTTGTTTTTCATGTCATGACTCGGAAAATGTAAACATGGCAGGACTATTATAATCTCTCCTTCCTTTCATCATATTGTAAATTAATTTTTTATATGGATAAAAATTCAGATTGTTAAACAATTAAAAAAGAAAGAAAGGAAAAGTGAATGGTTTCCCTGACACCCCATCTACCTCTGTTACTGATATCTTAGTATTTTTTAGTTTCTTTATGCATAGAAATATATATTATTTTTACCCCTCTCCCAACATCTTGAGACAAAAAGGAATTATTTTACAGCTCTTTTCAGATCAATATATTATCCTGGATTTTATTTTTTTGTATTGGCACATAGAAGTATTTTTTGTTCTTTTTTAAATAGGAGCATAGAGGGGCGCCTGGGTGGCTCAGTCAGTTAAGCGTCCAACTCTTGATTTCGGCTCAGGTCATGGTCTCATGGGTTTGTGAGTTCGAGCCCTGCATGGACTCTGCACTGCCTGCTTAAGATGCTCTCTCTCTCTCCCCCTCCTCCACTCGCACTCTTTCTCTCTCTCTCTCTCTCTCAAAATAAATAAACCTTAAAATATAAAAAAGAAAAAAACTTTTATAAATAGGAGCATAGAATTCAAAGTTGGAATAAACTATTTGTTTAATCAATCTTCCAAAAATAAACATAAAAGGCTCAACCCCCATCATAGCTCTATCTCTTACATAAAGATGGCTCTCAAACTCAAATTGGTCTGGCACTAACTTCATTCTTTTTTTAAATTTTTTTAACATGTATTCATTTTTTAAAGAAAGAGACAGACCATGAGTGGGGGAGGAGCAGAGAGAAAGGAAGACACAGACTCAGAAGCAGGATCCAGGCTCCAAGCTATAAGCACAGAGCCCGACGCGGGGCTTGAACTCACGGACCGCAAGATCATGACCTGAGCTGAAACTGGATGCTTAGCCAACTGAGTAACCCAGGCACCCCCCTCCAACTTTATTCTTGAGTCCTGGACCCAAATTTTCAACTACCAGCTGGAAATCTGCACCTAGTTGGCTCACAGGTGTTTTAAATTCCATATTCTCAAAACTGAAAGATGATCCCCTGCAAATCTGTTCTTCTGCACTTCTAACTCTTCTGTTCCTTCATGAGAAAAATATATTGGAAATTATGATATCCACATAGAGCACTATCATAGTATTATTGCCGAGTATCACCACCCCCTAGACTCAGCTTAAAATCTCCATCCTCCTTCACTGTCCCCAGTGCCCATTTTACTGGTTCTGAACTCAGGAGACTATTTATAATCACAAGTTCCAGTGCCCCATCCACAGGTTGGGAAAGCACTGCTCTGGATATAATATTTTCTCAATTAAATCAGACCAAGGGAGTGCAGTAGCACATGCGACAGTCCCTATAAAACTACTTTTACAGGGCCATGCTTGTTGTGATGGTCTCAGCTTTGCGAAGGATGCTACAAGACACAGTATGTCCAGTATAGTTAAAATTGCTCTTGCCTGGGTAGCTCAGTCGGTTAAGCGTCCGACTTCGGCTCAGGTCATGATCTCATAGTTCGTGGGTTCGAGCCCCATGTCTGGCTCTGTGCTGACAGCTCAGAGCATGGAGCCTGCTTCGGATTCTGTCTCCCTCTCTCTCTGCCCCTCCTCCACTCACTCTCTGTCTCTCTCTCTCAAAATAAAATAAAGACATAAAAAAGTTTTTTTTTTAAATTGCTCTTGTACTCACTACAGAGGTGTCACAAAGATGTTCATATTACATCACAGAGTGGCCTTTATGAGGCAGAGTCCCTGCCCAATGAGGAAACAACCACAGGAGAGGCAGACTAGAGGCTCAGCAGAAGGAAACATATGTTGGCTTCAGTGACCCACTCGTTCCTTGAGGAGAACACCTATTTCTACCTAAGAGCAACCCCAGAGGGCTATGGACTTAAAACAACATTCTGAACAGACTCGTCTCAGGGGACAAAGCAGGTAGGGAAGGAATGGAAGCCATGGGAGGGGAGAGGAAATCATTCCCCAACCCTGGTCAACCAAAACTTCCACTCACCTGCTGTACAGATGGATATTTTCAAACAAAAGCTATATTTTCAAACAAAAGATTCCATCTGAACAAAGGTTTCAGTAAGTTTAAAAGGGTTTTAAAACTACTATTGTACGGGGTGCCTGGGTGGCTCAGTCGGTTAAGCACCCGACTTCGACTCAGATCATGATCTCACAGTTTGTGTGTTCGCGCCCCGTATCAGGCTCTGTGCTGACAACTTAGAGCCTGGAGCCTGCTTCAGATTCTGTGTCTCCCTCTCTCTCTGCCCCTCCCCCACGCATGCTCTGTTTCTCTCTGTCTCAATAATAAATAAACATAAAAAAATTTTTTTAACTACTATTGTAGGGAAGCAGAGCCTGGTAAAATTGACTGGGGACAGACCGCAGAAAGCCCTTGAATTCTAAACCAAAGCGTCCAGATTTTCACTTCAGGCCAAAGGAGAATTCCCTGCAAGATTCTGTGGAAAGAGCAGAATGGTGACAGTAATGTTTAAAAGAGACCCCATGTTTAGAATGGAGACCAGAATTGGGATATAAAATGTCGGCACCAAATGCCAGGTATTTTATATGAACCTGAACTGGAAGTTTTAAAAGAGACATTTCAAAAGGAGAAAATTCCGGACTTTATGACAACTAGCCATAGATCTGGGGATAAAAGAAAGGTAGAAGTCCAAAATTATGTCCAGATTTTAGATCAAATGACTAAAATGATTGTATCATTAACAGATATTGGCCACATCTTAGACCATTTGGGTTACTATAACAGAATACCAGAGACTGGGTAGGTTACACAGCAAACACATCTCACAGTTCTGAAGGTTGGGAAGTCTAAGACCAAGGCACGAGCAGATTCGGTGTCTGGAGACAGCTCACTTCCTGGATCATAGACAGCTGCCTTCTCACTGTGCCCTCACATGGCAGAAGGGGTGAGGAAGTTCTCTGGGGTCTCCTTTAGAAGGGCTCCAATTCCTTTCATGAGGGCTCCACCCTTATGACCTAATCACATCTCAAAGGCCTCACCTTCTAATACCATTGGGGGTTAGATTTCAAAATATGAATTTTGGGGAAACAAATATTCCATCCACAGCAAGCCAGATACAGATAGATGGAGAAAAGATGAGGCATCTTCTTTTAGATCTATGGAATTGAATTGACAAGAGAACACCATGGTCACCCCCTTACAGGCAGTCTGTCTTAACTCCTATTGATTTACATCATCATTTCTATTTCATAACCAAGAACTATCTGCTTCCTAAGTCTTTGGTTTGTTTCTATCTCTAGTATATCAATGTAACTCAAACTACCATCACCTCTCACCTGAACTAGTCCCAAAACTACTCTGGCCCTTCTCTAATCTTGTCTTTACACAGCAGTCATGTGGTCTTTTCAAAATTAAAATCTGATTTATTTTGCCTCCCCACTTTAAAAAAGTTTCAATGTCATCCTAATGATCTTAGGGCCTTTGCCCTAAAAATTTATGCCAGCTAGTTACCTTATCTATCTCTCCGGCCTCATCTTATGAAGTGCTAGTTACATTTTAAGTGGTTCCATGCTCTGCCTTTTGTTCATAAGGCTGAATCCTCTCCACCCACCGTGCAATCTCCAACTCCTAACCCTGCCAGGGTTAGCTTACATTCTTCCTCCCAATATGATATCAGGAATCTCTTCCTTGGGACCTTATCTGACCACCTTGCCTAGTTTAATTCCCCCAATCATGGAACCATGTACCTAAAGTCAAGACAAAACAGGGACATGCAGGCCTATTGAGAACAAAACAAGGTATAAAGGATATTCTCTTCCTTTTTTTAAGGTCTGATGACAGTTATCTTCTTGTAATAACATGATAGGTGGCCAGCATAAGTCCTCTGTGGCGGCATGTATTTGCCCCACGAAGTTGACTGTCCAGGAAACATGAGCAAGAATTCTGTGCAGCCCATTCTGGTGGCCATTGTTATAGCTACTAATCATGCTAGAGGAATGATATCATGGTTTCCTGTTTATTCTACTCTGCCTGGAAGTTCCTAGTGTTATTTAAAAAAAAAAAAGAATCAGCACCTGAGTCTAGGGATTTGTATTAATAATGAGATCTAGATTAGGAGGTGGCTGTGGATCCCAGGCTAGAAGATCCTAAAAGAAAGATAAAAGCCATGAACTATGCTACCAGCCACCACTCCAGTGGCATACCTGTGGCTGAGAGCTCTGTACCCCATAGTCAACTGAAAACTCCTAACCTTTCCTAAAATGCTGCTACCACTATAACCACTGAGTCAGCTAGAAGACAAGAAAGAAAGAGGCTACAGAAAGCCTCCAAGAATTGTTCCTTAAGAGATGAGTCAGAGAAGTGAGGATGCATTTATCTCTGTATGAAATACAAGGGCTCACTCAAAGTAGGCCTGAATCAATGTTTGCTTATTGATGAATAAACAAACATTAACTAAAACCAAGCTCATCACCAACCCCTCTAAATCAAATCTTCCACCTGCTTTCCACACTCTGCCTTTCCACATTTTCCCAGGCTTCTGGGCCCAGTGAGTTCCACTGGAGACTCACCCTCCCAATGTATAGTCCTAATCATGCCACTGCCCGGAGCAAAAGCCTGCCATGGTCCCCACTGCCTACACCAATGATTTGAAACTTTAGCTGTACATAAGAACCACCTTGAAAAGGGTGTTTTTCAAACATGCAGAGACTATATGGTCTCAACATTGAAGATTCTGATGAGTAAAATAGAAACTAAACTATTACCTCTTACATCCTTATCATGTGCCAAGCATTATATGTACACTATATCCTTTTCACATTCTTCTAGAGATGTAGTCCTATCATGGTTAAAGATGAGAAAATACGGCCCTGAGACACAAGTAATTGGTACAAGATCATATAGTTGGCAAATACTGAAACTATAATTCGATGACAAGTCTATTGATTTTTTTTGTTGCACCATATGAGCTCTGGCCATCCAAATCCTTTATCTGGGCATTTAAGACCTTAAAAAATCTGACTTCTGAACTGGGTATATTTTATTGCATATATACCTTAATTAAAAAGTTACTATTATCCTCACAACACTTGTTATTTTGCTTTTATGACAGTAATCCTAATGGGTGTAAAGTGGTAACTCATTTGTTTTCAATCTTGCTTGTTCATCAGTGTATTTAGTTTTTCTTACCTTTTTTATTTTTTTTAATTTTTTTAACATTTATTCATTTTTCAGAGACAGAGAGAAACAGAGTGTGAGGGGGGAGGGGCAGAGAGAGAGGGAGACACAGAATCCAAAGCAGGCTTCAGGCTCTGAGCTGTCAGCACAGAGCCTGACATGCGGCTTGAACCCACAAACATGAGATCATGACCTGAGCCAAAGGTCGACACAACTGACAGAGCCACCTAGGTGCCCCTTTTTTTATTTATTTATTTATTTTTTTTTTTTTATCATCAGCATATTTATTTAAAGCTACAACTTTGCCTTTAAGAATTGCTTTAGCTGTGTTCCACAAATCCTATCACATAGTGTTTTCTTCAGTTCTAAATATTTATGTTTTAAACCAAGTGTCATTTAATCATATGTTACCTAGTTTCTGGTCATGTGGGATTTATTTTAGCTATCTTTTAAAAAATATTGATTCCATAACAGCATTGTAGTTAGAGGACATTGTCTGAATAGGATTGATTCTTTGGAATTTATGGAATTCTATTATAAATGTACTACACATGTTTAAAAAGAATGTTTTCTGTTTATAAATTTGGGTATACATATATTATTTAAATTTTATTTTCTGCTTGTGCATATCATGCTTTTTTAATGTCTATTTGATCTACAGTCTTGGAGATGCATGTTAAAAAATTTCCAACTACGGTTGTTAATTTATGTATATTTTTCTGTTTATTTGATACAGTTCATAAGATTGTACTATTAGCTGCATGTAGGCTTATAACAATTATATCACATTGATTATATCCACTGTTCTTTAATTAAACATTTAAAGCTATGAAATAATATACAAGCAGAAAGCCAATAAACTTTTATGTACATTTAAAAAATTACTTCTACAATGAATACTCCTAAAACTGTGACTAAGGTCAAAAATAAAACATTGCCAACATTCAAAAATCAAAAGGTAACCCACAAAAAAATCTAACCTTCTCCATCACTAATCTACATTTCTCACAAAACCTTCCACATACCACGTCCTTCTTAGGGATCAGGCTGTTGGTGGCCATGCATTCATTCTGCCCTTCATTACACCCAGCCATCTCCACTCCTTTCCCTGCACTGTGACTCCCACTGGGCAGCCCCTTCCTCCAACCCCACCTGCTGATACTTCAAGCTGCCACTCAAGGGTACCTCCGTGGACAGGTTTCTTCGTTGTGTCTGCCACAGGGACTCTAGCCCTCTCCTCTCCATATATCTCCACACCATAAGAAAAATAAAATATCCTTCATCCAGTTTCTGTATTCTCCTTGTGTTACAGTTCTTTTCTTTGTCATCTACTAAACGTAGACTCCTTGAAGGAAGGACCAGGGTCTTGCCATCTGAATTCCCCAGAGCCTCTGATTCAGTATAAGGCATATGCTAAGTGCTCAATAAATATTTTGAAGAAATGAATGGAATCTCTTTTTAATTCCCTGTAGTTCATTAGCAAGGTACCTGACAGTTTTTCCTTTAAAATGTCTCTTTATCTTAATTTCTTCTCCATTTCAAATGCTACTATTTTATTTCAGGCCCTTATCACCTCATACCCAAATAGCTACAGAAAGAGAAATAGAGAGAGAGAGAAAGGAGGGAGAAAAAGGAGAGAGGGAGGCATGAAAAGGAAAAGAAGGGACTATCCTTTGACTTTCTCTCCAGACCAAATAAATCAGAATTTCTAGAGAAGGGGCTGAAGTATCCATATTTCAATGTGCCACCAGGGTTGAGAACCACTTCCTGTCCGGTCCCTCTTCATTTCATCAAATGTACCTCTAACCCTTGATACCAGAAACAATTCTTTTAAAAACAGAAGCCTTGGGGCACCTGGATAGCTCAGTAGGTTAAGTGTCCCACTCTTGATTTCAGCTCAGGTCATAATCTCAGGTTCATGGGATGGAGCCCTAGGTCGGGCTCTGTGCTTACAGTGCAAAACCTGCTTGGGATTCTCTCTCTCCCTTTCTCTCTGCTCCCCCCCCCCACTCCCACGCATGCTTATAATCTCTTTCAAAAAAAAATTCTTAAAGAAAAAAAAAGAAGGAAGAAATCTAATGACTTTCAGGGCTTACATAACGGGCTCAATCTGCATAAGATATTCAGCTCCTTCTTCCTACAGGCACCTCTGCTCCACTCTGCAGGCTCCCCTTCCTTTCTTCTCTTCTCTCCTTATATTCTAATCACCCTTCAAGGCCCCTCTCATGTCTTACCTCCTCCAAGAAGCATCCCAGACCTCTACTCTTGCCCCTTTTCTAAATCCCTGTGGTTGATATGAGCCTTGCAATTCCACACACAATCCCACACAGTGAATTGATCACCACTGTGAGTTCATGTACTCATCTCCCCAACAAGATCACAAACTTCCCAGGGGCAAGAACCATCGCTGAAGGTCTTCTACCCTCCTCCCTCCACTCCAGCCCCTAGTGTGGAGAAAAGATGGTATGCTAATTGAACGCTTTCTCCAGAAGGGGCCCTTTAACCCAACCCTCTCCTGTTGCAGACAAGGAAATGACGAAGCAGGAAGGTAAAGTGATTTACTGGAGGTCCCACACCTAGTGAATGTCAGAGCTCAGATAAAAATTACTCAAGTCTACTGAGCCCCGTAGCTGTTATTGTTGCTTAATCACGACTGTCTGTTTCCTTCTTCTCTCCTCCTGCGTTCCCTCCTGCCCTGTGTCCTATCACACTGTAATCTCCTCAGTTTCTCCTCATGGAGAGCAAAAAGCCTTCTTCTTACTTCTATGAATTTGCCTTACGAGCTACATCTTTCTCAGGGGTAGGTCATTTACAAGCTCTATTTGGTGGCAAGCCCAGAGAACAGCTCAGCATCACAGTGCTCTGGGTAATTCAGACCTTGGGGCCATTTTCCGAAAATTTTCCTTAATGATCATTTGTTGTGTGTATGTGAGTTTGTCTTCTGAGTGATGGAGGTATGTATCTGAGCTGACTGATAAGGGGCTTCAGCAGAGGCTACAGGAGGACAGGCTATCACTGCAGTAGAAAATTAAAAAACAGCAGTTAAGGGGTTCCTGGGTGATTCAGTTGGCTGAGCGTCCAACTTCAGCTCAGGTCATGATTTCATGGTTTGTGAATTCAAGCCCTGCATCAGGGTCTCTGCTGTCAGCACAGAGCCTGCTTTGGATCCTCTGTCCCCCTCTCTCTCTGCCCCTCCCCCACTCATTCTCTCTCTCCCTCTCTCTCTCTCTCAAAAGAAAGGAAAAGAAAAGAGTTAAGTAGAAATAGACCCTGCTGCCATCAAACTGAAGATTTCAGGCTGGAGCATGTGGCAGGAAGAGAACCAGAATTCTGCACTTGAGCAATAATAACTCTGTTATCCCAAGTCATTGGCAGACGTTGAAGTAATTTCCATTCTTGGGGAGGGGCCGGAGGGTGGCAGAGATGCCAGAAATTCCTCTGAATTTCTTCCTGGGCAAGGCTATTGGCAGGGTCTCAAGTGAAGGTAGAAATAGAGTAAGAAGGGAAGTGAGGAAGACATAAGGGGTTGGGTCCACACAGGTGGCTGCCATCCCCATTCTCAGTAGTTGATGGCTTTGATTAGAGACCCAGGACAGTCGTGGGTGAGTAGGGCCACCCTCCTGGGCACAGCTGAGGGCATTCATCACCAGGACAGCTGCTGAAGGTGCCCTGGGTCCTGTTACACTGGGATCCCCCAAGTCAGGGGAAAAAGAGGCTTTACTTCCTTTATTTATATACTCTTTCATGCTGAAGTCTGGGACAACTCTGCTAGTCTCTGAGAGACAGAGAGAGAGAGAGAGAGAGAGATTTAGAGTGGTAGAGCCAGAGGACTATAGAGCTCAAAATTGGTCCTGTTGATGAGAAACTGGATGAGAGAAAAAAGAAAAGCATTCACTACTCATTCTCTACAGATATCCAGGACTTGAGAACTAGGGGTGAGGGGTTCTTTCTAGTCTTAGCTCTGCTGCTTACTAGGTATGTGATCTTGGGCAACTCCGTTAGTGTGGAGGTGGTTTGTCATTCCTGTATTTATCACATGAAGATGTCTAGTGAAATGGTCCCTGGAGATGGGGCTGATGATTCTCTAGCTTCAAACCTCCATTTTATAGTCAGGAAGTGAGGGCTAGGATCACACAGCAAGTTACGGACAGAGCAGGACTGGAACGGCCTCCCCAAATCTGTTGCTTCTCTGCCTATCAGACACCTCCATTCCTTACATACACAATCCCCAGCTGCTTTTGATAGGAGTATCAAGAGAAGGATCCTTGATCAGTAAGCCTGGGGGAAAGCCACCCCCAAGAAGGCATGGCATCACTTCCAGATGCCCGGGAAGGACCCGTCTCCCCCTTTCATGGGGGTCCCCCACAGAATTAAAGAAGAGTCAGATTCTACCATGTGGGTGATTAAAGACAAGCTTTTCATCTGTATCATTCAAGCTTTTCACAATTGAGTAGATATTTGCCTATTACTTAATAATTACTTAATTGTTGAGTACAGAATACTTAATAATTGAGTACAGATTCTTAAAAATTTCTACTATTAAATTCATTTATTTTGGCTTAAGTAGTATTTGATTGGTAAAACACAAATATCCGAGTGTGGACAATGCACCCAAGACTCCTCATGGATAGCAGCTCACATTTGTTGAGAGCACACCATGTGCCAGGAGAGTTGTGTATATCATTTCATTTCACAGTTAAGATAATCTATAAGGTATGTGCAGCTGTTAGCAGCATCTTACAGATGTGCACCCTGAAGACTGGAAGGCTAGGTTATGTGTCTGTTCACACAGGGAAGGTATGGAGCCAGTATACAAACTCATGTCAGATTGACTGCATGGTCCATGTCCCTAACCCCTATACCAGATTGCCTCTCCACAGATACTTTACCTGGCAGCAGAATTTCTCTCATGCCTTTTCTGAAATCAGGTTTGGATGGTGGAAGGGAGATAAGAGTAAGAGCATCAGAGTGCCTGGGTTCAAGTCCCAGCTTCACCAACAGCATTACTTCAAGGAAGTTAACTTGTATAGACTGTAATTCCTCATCCATCATATAAGAATTATAGAATCTTGCTCACAGAGCTATTGTGAAGATTAGAGAATACATCTGCAATGCTCAATGCAAAGCCTGCTATATAATAAGCTCTCAATAAACATATTATCATTATGGTTCAAGAGGCCAAAGACCAACCTGGACCCCTTCACAGCATTGCTGCTGGTCAGCCCAGAGGGAGGGGTCATGCTCCCCAGCATCAGCTTCTTCTACTGAAAGCTGAGCATTCCCTGACTTAAGGCAGAAAGGCAGCTTCCAAGAAAAGCACATTTGATCTCAAAGTAAACTATGACATAAAAGATCAGCTGCCGTTCATATGGAGCACAGTCAGGACAGTTGGACTAGTTGGGGGATGATATCAGCCCAATTAGAGTCATGTCAGACATTCCTCACCGAACCTCAGTACCCTCCAGGAGTGTTGGGGACTGCTGTCTACCACCAAATTCCTTAAACATTCTTCCTGGTTTAGCGAAACTTCTTTTTTCCCAGTTCCCTGTGTTGGCAACAGTGATTTTGATGTACTACCTGAGTTAGGGCTTTGCTCAGCTGTATATGACATGAGTTAAAATCGTTTTCAAGATGAGTGTCTTAAAAGTCACAGGGAATGACCTCAGCTTTTTTTATTTATCCAAAAACCGATTCCAAAATGTATAGACTTTCTATAACTATCTCTGACTATGTGTTTCCATAAACTTCCCACCACAAGATGCCAATCCACTCCCTGCTCTGAAAACACAACGTGCTTTTCCATGACTCTGCCTTTGCTCCTACTCTGCCTTTGCTCCTGCTCTCCCTACTTCAGAACAAATCACTTCCAACTCTCCATCGGACACCACTTTCCTTCCTCGTTTTTAGATCTTCTGTGTAAGATGTGGGCTATGTCTTTGTCTCCCTACTACGCTAAAGTTCGCTTGAGGACAAGGACCATCTCGCTGTCATCGTTACGTCCACAAGCCTATTAGAAAAGGGAAAGAGAGGCACTGAGGTGGTCTGTAAGGTGTTATGCCAACAAATGTTCATTACCACAAATGGCAGCCTTCCCACCCTCATGATAAATACAAGGCCACTCGGCTTGCTCTTTGATATATTGAAATACTTCATGATACATTGCAGGTGAGCAAGATATTGACATCTACTGTGGTGGAGAAGGGCAAGTTTGACAATTTTGAAAATTGTTTTTTATCCTTTATCGTTTTAAATGCATTGCTACTTTGATGCAGTGCTTAATGATATTTATTGCTTCCACCACACAAGCACAAAATGCTGGCTCACTCTCAAATTCAATATGGACCTTGTGGAAAGTAGTTAAATGCTGTGAGACTTCGTTTTCCAATTACTTTAGTAAATTCCTCTTGTGGGGATTGTAATTGCAGGTGGTGATCAGAGAACGCAGAGGCCTCAGAAGAATTTTATGGCATTCCAGGCAGGACACAGACCAGCCTGGGGAAAAGCAGAAATAAGAGCTGGCAATACAGGGAACACTACTAGGAAGTTATTTCTGAAGAGAAACAATGGTAAGACCTTCCAGCACCTTAATTGTTTCTGATACAGTAAGGCAGAATTCTTAGAGGGACCCCTGTTTTATTTAAAACTAGTATTTGTATTGGTACCTGTTCAGAAACTGTTCAACTGAAGCATTCTGGTTATTCTACAGCTGTTCTGATAACTCCTTCTCTCTTGCATTCTCTTTTCCTCCTCTCTTGAATTCTCCTTCCATTCTCTGAATCTTCTTCCATCTGGCCTTTCTAAATTAATTTTTTTTTGTAGCTAGAGCTTCTACTTTATTGCAATGGTTACTTTCATGTCTCTTATTGCTTTCTTTAATAACTTTTAATGACCTAAGAAATAGTTGGCTGGATTCCATTTTCCACTTCCTCTAAATCAAATGATAGCACATCCTATACACTGTGTTTACAAATATCAGAGAAGGCAGCACTAATTCTTTCTGCCTTATCTTCACTAAGGCATGCCTGGATTTTTGACAGGATGAAATTCAATGAGAAAGTGGTTTTCTACATGGCTAAGAAATAACAAGCAAGCCCAGATGTCATGAGAGCTAGCAACCTGCAGAAGTCATCTGTCCATTCTGTCACTGATTTACTGTAATGGTTTTGGGTGCCTCCCATCAAAAAGCATGGAACTAGGGGCTTCAGGGTAGATAGCCAGGAATAAGACAAAAAACACTGTCTCCAGGAGCTTTTGTTCTGCAAGGGGATTAAGACAGGTGCTCAAATCAATACAATACAGGTTGCAGGAGATAGGTGCCCCAACAGAGACTACAAAGAAGTATGGAAAATCAAATGAGGGAGAGAGTACATCCCATCAGAAAAGACCTGGTGGAGATCCAAGTGAGTCTGGGGAACGTTGAGTTTGAAATCAGTGGGCCGGCATTAGCAGGCAGTGAGGACATGGGACAGAAGCCAGGAAGAGAGGGGTGGGTGAGAAGTAGAATCCAAAGTCATGTTTGAAAGAGTGTGTTCTCAGCTGCCTGAGTCCTGTTGTGACTACTGGGATACTTTTATTGCTACAGCTTCCAGAGCCCACGTGCAGCTGGGGGTTTTAATTTCCTAGCAAAGAGACTTCCTGCCACAGCTGAGGCACCCAGGACCTACAGTTGGGGACTTCTGCTTGGGCAAATTTGTGTTTCAGTTTTTAAAATGAAAAGTTTTTTTGTGTGTCTTTGCTTTTCTGATTTTTAAGGTAGTACTTGTACAATGTTTTTATTTTAAAAGCATAAAACACGTTTTTAAAAAGTCATTTGTATACCTACTGTCCAGAAAAAATGTTTTATAGTATCAAGATTTTCTATGTAATTAATGTAATTAATGCAAATTAATATCTATATATTGATTCTTTTTTTACTTGAATATTTTTTTAAAAACAACAGTTGGATGATGTTAGACATATTTTTGGGCATTTTTTTCTCTTTAAATAATACCCATGGCCTTACATGAAATACACAGCTACATCAACATTTTGGATTCCTGCAAAGAATCCCAACCCCTTATTGATAGATATTCAAATTATTTTCACTTTTTAACTGCTTTTAAATGATACTGTGATAAACACCCTTGTATGTACACTTTGTGCATATACTTTGTTGTTTTTTCCTTAATATAAAATTTTTTAAGTTTATTTCTTTATTTTGAGAGAGAGAGAGCGCGAGTGGGGAGGAGAAAGAGAGAGAGAATCCCAAGCAGGCTCCACACCAGCAGCACAGAGCCCAATAGGGGGCTCAAAGTCATGAACCATGAGATCATGACCCAAGCCAAAACCAAGGGCACTTAACGGACAGAGCCACCCAGGTGCCCCTCTTACTATAAATTTTTTAAAGTGGAATTCCAGGGTCAAAAGATATGTGTTCTGCAAAGCAAAATAAGTCAGTCAGAGAAAGACAAATATCATATGATTTCACTCATATGTAGAATTTAAGAAACAAAACAGATGAACATAGGGGAAGGGAAGCAAAAATAAGATAAAAACAGAGAGGGAAGCAAATCATAAAAGACTCTTAAATATAGAGAACAAACTGAGGGTTGCTGGAGCGGTGTTAGGTGGGGCATGGCCTAAATGGGGGATGGGCTAAATGGGCGATAGGCATTCAGGAGGGCACTTGCTGGGATGAGCACTGGGTGTTATATGTAAGTGATGAATCACTAAATTCTACTCCTGAAACAAATACTACAGTATATGTTAATTAACCTGAATTTAAATTTTTTTAAGTAGAAAAAAAGATATGTGTAACTGTATTAATTGTCCAACGACATCATGTAACATCAAACAGTTTAAACTTTGACTTCATCTTGCCCCGCCTTGTAAGTACTCCTCCCATGTCAGGTGGCCTCCCTCCCCATCCATACACCTATCTTGACCCCATTCCTACAAGACCTGAGCAGACTGTTACCTAATTGCTTTAATCAATAAGATATTCACTTTTTATGGCTTTTAATGACTCATTTTCATGAGCATGAAAATGTCATCTGGAGCCAAAGGAATGAAGTTATAATGAATACAACAAAGGCAGAACTATTATTGGCTGACCCTTGACTGAAAAACCTCAAAACACACCATTATTAGCCAGGATGAGGCATTTTGAGTTATGATCAGATAATCTGCCCACTTGCAGTGTGAGATTTTCTTGATCTTTTTTGTGAGAAAGCACAATTTCTTCACGGGAATGGTCACCCAAACTTCCATTTTGAAGATCTTTTGTCATTTTACCCCAGAACACTTCCTCTTGCCATTATGGACAAAGAAAATGGTGTCTGCCACCGAAGAAAATTTACATTTGGACCAAATGCTCCTGTCTGTGTTGAACAGGGGCACAGGTTCTTTGACCTTTGTGTTCATTTCTGCAGTCTGTTTCAATGGCAACAGCAACTCAGGAGTATGACCCAATAATTACTAAGTCCATTAAACTGAAATTCTACTACATTCTCAGCCACAAGCATCACCTACTAATCTTGCAAGGTACATCTGTGGACAATCCATGGAGGCCATGGAAAATTTACTGTGGGACTCTAGGAACTTATTTCATGTTCTCACATTTCTCTGAAGAAAAAAAATGTTACTTATAAACATGGAGTTAAACTCTTACAAATTTCACAAGATTACAAAAGAAAAGGGGAATCCAATCTTGAAAACTCAGTCTAAAAATAGCTATGAAAATACAGAAAGTAATTTTTTTAAACCTAACTGAAATGGGGACTAGTGGTTTGTTTTTTTTTTCTGTTAGTGTGATGTTTCAAGTAATACTTTCCTTTTGTGAAGTCTGATTTTCTATTATCCTCTCACACATAGTAGGCACTCAATACATGTTTATTATAATGAGGTAAATTTAATGCACTTAGGTCAATATCTTTCACACATTCCTTACAGTAGTTTATAGTCAGAAAATAATGTTGACAATAGCTATTTCAGAGATAATGCCAAAGGGAGCTCTCCAAAGACACCTGAGGTAAATTATTAAGTTCTAATTTAGACCACAGCCAATATTACCAATTTGCTTTAAATAACTTGTCCAGCTCTTAGAAGAGAACAATGATTTGGGGAACAGAAGTAGATCAAGGAAATTGAGAATAAATGGCAGGGGTAAAAGGATACATATTTGCAATTCTGGCTTCCTGCAGTGAATAGTCAAAAGCTCTCCTGCCAGAAAATAATATCTTGAATTGAAAAGCATTCAGATCATAGTGGATTTCTAACTCTATTAAAGTCCCTCCTCCCAGGCAGCCTATTTACGAAAGCAGTATGATCGTTGTTAATATTGTCATTTAATAAACATATTTCTGATGGGAAAAAAAATAAAATAAACCAACTATATCCCAAGATGTAAATAAAGATTTCTTCTTAAAATGTTAGCTTTGTTTAAGGTTGTTGCTTTTCTTTTCAAACTGATCTCTTAGGAATTAAAATATAACAACAAATGGAATTAGTTACACAAAGCAATAAAATATGTTCTTCCTAATATACAAATATCCTCCTATGTTCTCAGGATAACAGCACACTGGAAGGACAGGGATACAGAGAACTGTCATTTAAAATGCCCAGAAGTGTTTTTTAAACCAGAAACCATATTCAAGCAGCTCTTTTTCACTGTGATGTACTTTGCCACTCTATTCATTCAAAATTTCTTAGTAAGCACTTATACATCACCCTGATGTCTCGCTAGTTCCTTGGGTGACTTCCTCTAGACAGTAAACAGATTTGAACAGACAAAAAAAATAACGTATCCTCTGCTCACATTACACCGATGTGCCTTACGAGAATCATTTCAGACACAAATTTTCTCATGAGTAGGGAACACTCTATTTAGTAAAATAACTTTAGCTTAAATATTATCATAGAATCTTTTCAAAGATAAGATAATGCTTTTCAAAACCAATTAGAAATTTTAAAAGTTTATATACTACAGTGACAAATTCATCTGGTTTGCCCAAAACTGTGTTCCAATTTTAAAACTAAAAGTCCTGCGTCCTGGGAGCTCCCTTCAGACCCAAACAAACAGGGACAATTGGTCATCCTACGATAAGCAATCCTTAAATGCAAATATCAGAATAGCCAAGCCATTATTTTTCATTGAGTTTAAAAAGCCTCTGTATGTATGTATAAAGTATTGTGCTGAACAGGAATTGGTCAGGGTTCAGGCAAGTGATGGGTATGGGCAGAGTTAGGGAACCCAACAAGACGTTGGGCAGGATTCTAGGCTAGCACAATGGGGAGACACTAGCACCTGAAGGGGTAGGGGAGGGAATGATGATCAGAACCTGAAAAAGGCAACTATTCAGTTGAGGGCTGTCCTCCTGAATTCACAACAACCCAGAGGGGAGTGAGCCTAGACCTCTCTCTCCTCCCACTCTCCAGATTTGCATGGATGTCTCCCCTTGGCTCAATCCAACTAGAAGGCAGAGGAAGGAAGCCTGTTGATAAAGTTCTCATCTGTCAGCATCCCAAGCCATGGAGCAAAGCAAAGAGTGGGTCTGCAGGGGCCCAAACAGACTTAAGCCTGGTTTCTGCTTTTAGCAATTTAAAATATAGGAGAAATCTTAAAGCATTATTTTAGATGCACACCTACCATCTCCCTGTACCATTTGCCAGCACCAAAAAACTGAGTGTTGAGATCTAACTAGTCCTTGGGGGAAGTAAATAGAAATTGAGTTTAGGGGTGCCTGGGTGGCTCAGTTGGTTCAGCTCAGGTCATGATCTCGTGGTCCATGAGTTCAAGCCCCGTGTCAGTCTCTATGCTGACAGCTCAGAGCCTGGAGCCTGCTTCAGATTCTGTGTCTCCCTCTCTCTCTGCCCCTCCCCCATTCATGCTCTTTCTCTCTCTCTCAAAAATGAATAAATGTTAAAAATATTGGGGCACCTGGGTGGTTCAGATGGTTAAGTGTCCAACTTTGGCCCAGGTCATGATCCTACATTTATGAGTTTAAGCCCCATGTCACGCTCTGTCTTGATGGCTCAGAGCCTGGAGCTTGCTTCAGATTTTGTCTCCCTCTCTCTCTGCTCCTCCCCTGCTTACACTCTGTCTCTCTGCCTCCCAAAAATAGATAAATATTTAAAAAACATATATATATATTATATATATATATATATATAATATATATATAGTTTTCTTTATGCCTCTTGGCATGGTCTACATTTAGTTACCTTAAAATGAATGAACCCTGAGAGTTAAAGAGATATTTGTAGAAATATTAAAGTATTTACCTCTACTACTTTCATGATTGAGCCAGAGTTTGAATCATACATCTATTCCCTCCCTTAATAACTGAAACAAAATAATTTGAGGGTATCTCCTGGGTGGCACTGAGTTACATTGTTGGATTTACCCTGTGGTATTCTGTCAACATTTTTACCTGCTCTTATCAAAAGTGAGCATCTTCATGCTTTTCCAAAGTTTGCCCATTCTTGTCAAAGCTGAAAACAAATGGGCAGATTACTCAGTAATACAAGTAACTGTATTATTCACCATCGGCTTCATCAGATTTGCTAAGTGACAACTTAGATTTACAGAAGAAACATTACAGGAAATCGCTACCAATGTGATCCCCAAAATGCTTTCCTAGTATTATCCTCTCCACCACCATTCATTCAATGTTTAAAGGTGAAAACATCAATAAATGTACCATAAAGTTAGCTTTCAGTCTGATAGCATTCAAACTGCTGAAATTCCTCACACAATCACAGCATCATGGCAGCAAATGTCTCACAAAAAGACCACAAGTTTTCATGTAAAAAGTGCTTGTTATCTTTAAAGGGATTGTGAATAGGTTACTCTGAGTCTCCATTCCTTCCTTTGTAAAATGAGGGAAATAATGGATAACTCATTGATTGTTATAAGGATTAAGTAGTAATATAATTTCAAAAAATACCTGATAGGAAGTAGGCTCAAAATTAATGTCCACACTCATACTCTCCAGCTTATCCTAGTATATATTATATATACATTTAGATACATAGTCTCAGTAACTTTATATTTTAGTAACTAAAGAAAGTATGCCATAGAATCTCCAAATGATTCCGCTCATCTCTGCTCCTTGACACTGAGTAGCCATCAGAAAATATGTGGGATGAGTTCAGACAAGTATGACATTCCATTGAACAAAGGGTTTTCAGAGAAGTATGAGTTTTCTTTGTTTTAATCCACTTGAGGTAATCTAAATCAGTAAGTAATGAAGTTTAGCCAAGCAATATGCATTCAGGAGGAGGGAGAAGGGTAGAAATCTTACCTACTTATTGAGAAGAAAATTTAAGGGGTCCTCTCAGACACAAAAAGAACTTCATGTCTGTATGTGAGGTAGATGGACAATACACATCCCTTCAGACACTCAAGGCTCACCAGCTGTGCAGGAAGCATGAATCAACACAGAACAATGAGGAAAATGATCAAGCCATCCCTCTGACCAACTATCTTTTTTTTCCCAAAGCATGGTGTTTTCTTTTCTCCTGGTCTCTCTCCATTTCATCCAACACCCCCCCTCCATCCCCCACCAAAAGAAATTAAAATTTTGAAGTACCTCCATTTGATATTGTGTTTAACATAAGCCCTGAGTGGTCACGGATTCTCTTTCTTAAATTTTCACTGACAAACTGCTTCCAGCTGCTTCCTCGGGTGGGACAACACCACAATAAAATGCAGTGTTTGCTGAGGATTTCAGCTGCCACCTGGGGGCTCAGCGTCCTCAATGAAGGCTATTTAAGCAAGGCTGGTGGTGAAATGGTGACAAATGGTATGTTGACTTTTTTTTCTGGTATTTGTGGTTTAGGACTAGTTGGTTTCAGTCTTGCTGGCTCTTGCTTCCGTGTTACCAACCTTTTCCACATTTAAAGTCTGTTACTGCCTCTCCTTCAGGGTTATGCCAGCAAGCTTTGTGCTGTCGACAGAAGCCATTTGTTGAGTGGAAGGGTCATATTTTAGAATACTGGCAAAGACTGATTTTACAGTTAGTCCATGGTTCTGAATTTACGTTTACTTTTTTTAAGCGTTTTCTTTTTCAACTAGCTAAAAAAATGCTTCTTCATTAGGTTGTTATCACTCCATTCACATGAAATGGCCTTGACTGCTACTTCTTTTATCTCTAGTCACACCTGGTAAAATTAGGCTTGAGCCCACATGATTAGCCAGAGACTGGTCCACATCCGAGTTATGTTTGCTCTCTAAACATCTTAGTGGCTTCACTGGTAAGACAGACTTTGTCTCAAGCTCCACCCCTAATATGTCACCTTTCTTTTCTCTGGAGTCCCTTCCCTAGCCTTGGCGGCAGCTCTCAAAGATGATCATCTTTGCATCTATGCCTCGGCTTCCTCCTGTTGAGTTCCCTCTCCTTACACTGCCTCCCTCCTTCATCCCTCGTAGTTCTGGAACATGTCCAGTTATTTCTGCTTCAATGTCCTGAGCTGACTGTTGGCTAAACTAAAATGTGGCTGTAACCAAAGGCCTGAGAAAGGACAGTTTCCACTCTACTCCTGATGAGGAATCCTGGGCTCTTGCTTCTAAAGGGAAAGGAAGTACATCTCATTGAGGGCTTATCAGGAATCCCAGCAAGCCCTTGGACAGAAGGTGTTGGCTGCTGTAAAAGCTTTCTGCTTCCAATTGTAAAGAGATCCAAGAGCAATTCACCTTCAAAGAGATGATATGGGTTCAAGACCCTTCCCGTGTGCTTCCTTTCTTGTGCACTCCCATACAACAAGGTTAGGTGACCATTTGAAGAGGAAAAAATGATTTTTCTCCAATCCAAAGCATGTTCAGGGTACAATCTACAGGCAACCTAAACTATTTGTATAGTTCCACATTATTCCACTAATTTACTACAAACCCATTTGTACACAGACTTGGACCTGATCTCACCTCTATTTCTCAAGCCCAGTCCCCTGTGCACCTTCCCAGAGCTTGTCCTTCCTCCTAGGTCCCGATCTCCTTCTAAGTATCAAGCCAATTGAAAATCAACTTTATTTCACATCTACTGTGTGCCTACTCAGGCTAGTATGGTAGTCAGCCATATAGAGTCATAAATTACAACACAGAGTGATCAGAACAGTCAAAATGGGACAAAATCCCTCTTCTCCAAACACATGAACCCACCTCTATAGCATCCTTGTTTCTGCCCCTGGAATCTCCCCAAACCACTCTCCCTCCTCCTGGCACACAGCCTAGATCAAACATCTGAAAGAGGCCCTGCAGCCTCTTCCTGCTCAGTCCTCCTTCAAGCCTTCTGTGAATCTACTTTCTCTGAAACCTCATTTTGCGTGGGTGCACTCATGTGTGCTCATAGTCATACTTTGACACACTCACACTCTCACATACATACCCTACAGAATCAAAAAGTCATGCTGAGAAGACAGAACCCATATCCATATTTCCAGATTATTCTCAGACCTTTTGTATCTCCATACCCCAGCAGACAGGGTTACTCAGTCTGTTCACTGTTTTGATGGACAGAATATCAGTCACACCAAAACACAGACCTAATGAGTCCTGTTAACATCAACATGCAGAAGATTCGGTCCTTCAGGAATTATGAATCCATCATTGAAAAAGTGAATGACCCAATCACCTTTTGACTATTAGGATCAAGAGGTAGAGATTCTAAAGGTAACCTGAAACATCCAAAAATAAAGCTTTTCTGGTATGAAAGCATCAGCCAATTTTCTTCCAGAAAATACAATATCCTGATGATGTTTGGATTGAGATGTTATTAGAATAAGTGTCTACAACCACAGGTAGTCTGCAAAATATTCAAGGTGAGGTCTTGATGGCACAGTGAACCTGGCATGAGATTAAAAGCATCTACTGAAGGTAAACTATAGAATTGATAATGAAGACTTAATTCTGTATTCTTCCAAAACTATGTCCAGATAATATAACTTACATTCTCCCAAGTGAGGGAAAGAAATTCTTTGGGAAACAAAGTTGAATGGCTTCGGTACTGGCACCAGATGTCTTCTTGCTCAGCAAGTCAGTTTTAAAGTCTTATTCATGAGTTATGCTGGATTGGACTACAGGGGCCAGAAGTAAAGTCAGTGAAACACCGATTGTATTCCCTATAAGTATTGTCTTCCAAAAGGCAGTCAAAGAAGCCAATGAACATCCACAGTGTGTATGTCCTCAGATGGAAGAGAAGGGCTAAAAAATTATAAAATATAATATATACAATGTGTGAAATATATAAAAACACATAATATACAATATATATAAATATAACATATATAGCATATAGGATACAAAGCACAGTGCATGTGTATATACCTATATACAGAATGTACTATGTCAATCACAGACTCCCTGACTTTAAGGAGCTTACCATCTAGGCAGATGTGCAAATCCAACCCATTGTCAAAGACAAATTGCTGAGAGAGAGAGAGAGAGAGAGAGAGAGAGAGAGGAAAGAATATCACCTGAGCCAGGAGACTCTGGGAAGGAATCTCCACAGAGACATTTGGATCCAATGTTGAAGAATGAAAAAAAAATTCAATGAAGATAGAACGCAAGGAGTGTTGGTCTAGTCACAGGGCATGGTAAGAGCAAAGGACTGCGAAATGCATGCGCTAGGGAGCACAAGAAAAGTAGGCTCTGTGTTCGGGCCGGTGTGCATGAGATGTCATTGGAAATGTCACTGGAGTTGAGCCCAGAATGAAATCTGACGCCAGGCCACGCAGGACGTTTAATGCCCCGCTAAGAAGTTCAGTAGTTATCCCGAAACAACAGTGAAGCCACCACCTGTTTTTCGGGAGGATAGTGATATGATGCAATCTGTGCTCTAGGAAGAAACGTGGTGACCACGTTCTGGAAGGGTGGGAATGGAGAGGAGCCAAAAACGGGGAGACCCCTTAAGGAAACGGGAATTTAAGCACACACGTCCTTCTAGTACCCTCTGTGCCCGCCCCATTTCCACAGAAGCCGCTGTGGGAACATTCTCAAGCCCCTACCCAGGCTGACTGCGTGCCTCCAGACACGCCTCCCGTCGCTGCCCCTCTTCACTTATAGCTCCTATTTGGCAAACATACTGGGAGGACATTTCCCAAAAATGTTACATGTGTTTATTTGGAGTGCTGCGATTACCCCAGGCGCGTATTTTCTTCATTGTGTGTTTTCCAAGTTTGGGCATTGACCAAGCTTTATTACTTCCATCATTCCATTTTTTTTTTTTTTGAGAGAGAGAGAGAAAAAACACGAGTGGAGGGTGGGGAGCAGAGAGAGGGGGAGACACAGAATACAAAGCACACTCCAGGCTCTGAGCTGTCAGCACAGAGCCCGACAGGGGACTCGAACTCATGAACTGAGTTCATGAACTGAGAGCATGACCTGAGCTGAAGTCTGACACTTCACCGACTGAGCCACCCAGGCGCCCCTCCATGCTTACTTAACATTGCATATGCGATTTCCGCTATCGTGTGAATACAGCATTTGCTCCTATGTTTGGAACATTGCACTTCTGGTAATACAATCTGTGATGTGCTCATCTCTTTCAAAGCCACTTAACACTTTTGGCTGATATAAATCTTGTAGCTAACAAAAGCCCCTAGGTTTTCGCATGAAATGCTGCTAAATCATGAATCTCCCATCCTCTCTTCATTTTTGTGAGTAGTTAAGATAGAAACCCTACCTACAGTAGTAAAGGCTGCTAATGTATTAGATTACTTAAATAACCAGCATTCCTTTTAAAGGGGGCTGTCATGGTCTAATTCAAGTGATAACAATCCGGTCTATGCCTGACCTCGGTCTAACGTGTATTCTTTGTGAGCAGAAAGGGGCTTTTTGACCCTGGGCCACGCTACCTCCCATCCTTGCATTCTTAATCCACAAACTATTTCTTGGAGTATTACCCCCTGCAAAAATTGATATATGTAAAAAAAAATTCAAGGTAGTTATAATGTGTGGAGGGGAAGGAGAGAGGTGGCGATATTTATTTTGGGTGTCAAATGCAAGGGGATCATTTTATTTTATACCCTTTTGTATATATGGAGTAATACATGATAAAAATTTGTAATATATAATAATTTTAAAGGCATATGTGGGGTTGGTTTAAAGTGGGAAGAAAATTCTCCATAAAATTTTTAAAAAAGATAATAGAGAAAAGTGAGGAGAGAGAAGGCATTAAAAAAGCACAATGAAAGGAAGAGAAAAAGATTTAGGATGGAGAAAGTAAGGAAAAAGATATAAGCTGGGAAGACAGGCAGAAACGGTAGGTTTGGAAGGAGGATTTGTTTGGCTGGTAGGCACAGAGTTGAGGCAGGAGACCATGGCGACTACCCACGACACTGAGAAGAGATGGGGTTGGACGCATGGGATGGTGCCTCAGATCCTCCAAAAGTCTCAGCAGATCCACCCCACCTTTTAGCCATCAGCCTCAGCCATCTAAGGTAATCAAACCTTCCCTCTGCCCCCACCTTATTGTCCAGACCATGGCCCATAGGCAGGAGGCACTGACATCAAGGTCCTGCCAGTGTCTTCCACCAGACGCTCCCTCATGGCTCTGGCTCAGATTTTCGTTACACATTAGGTATCTCCCACATGACTCAGCCCGCTGTCCTTCCTTCCCTCCCCCAGGGCCTGAGCAGCAGCCTACCAAACTTTAATCAAGAAGAGCCCAACAAACCTCTGGAGCAATGGCGACATCTTTCCAGTGAAAACTGCCAGGTAGGTGTGCAGATTATCCAGGACTTTGTTGGTCACAATGGGACTCCTAACTTCAGGGTAAAAGTCATGCTGCCCTTTCCACCCCCTGCGTGGCAAAATTCCACTTGAGTTAAAGAGTTACATGTTTTTAAAAAGTGAAACCATAAAAATATATGTAACTCAGATAAGTAAAGTTAAAAAAAAAGTTGTGTAAAAAAAAAAAAAGAACAAATGGTTAGGCAAGCACATGAGACCAGTACAATAGACAGTCTGAACTGTGTGGAGTATGCCATGAAATCGCTTTTTTTTCCTTCAATCTCTGCCTTCAAATCTTCCTTGCTAGTCTCTTCTTGACTCCTTGGGCTGAACACACAGCTCTTTAGTCACTCAGCTTCAAGAGCAGTCTCATTCTGGTCACTAAGATTCTATTGCATATATTAAAGTCCAGGCCAAGTCAAAGATTAATTTCATATCCATTCACATCCAAAGACTTTTCCCCTCCATCCATCCCAGGCTGGACTTGTGGCCCATGGGTCCACCTAGGAAGAAGGAATAAGGTTCTTCTTTTGCACTGTTCTTCCTTTCTCTTCCTCTCTCTGCTGCTTCTAACCCCTCTGGGAGTGGGTGAGGGTGGAGGGATGGAGGAGAAGAATAGGGCAAAAGAACTTTCACTGGACTCTTGCAGCCTCATGTATCTTGGTAGTTGTGCTCTTGAGCCTGGAGGCACCCACACGTGGGCAGTACTATTGTCTGACCCAGGAGATGCTCTCCGGGCAATCTCCACTCACAGCGTCACCCCCAGGCTCCCATCCCAGAGATGCCCTTCACAGCCTGAGAGTGGGGGAGAGGAGCCACCTTGAATGGGGTACCAGCAAGATAGCACAACTCAGTTTCTACTAGTGACAACTTGGAAGCTTCTCATTTGGCTGTGAGGGACCAGTAGGAGAAGAACCACAAACCACAAACCTTCTCTTCAGATCTTTCTTGTGCATGGATTCTTTTGGTAGTCTTATGTCAAAAGATTTATGGACCCCCTCTTAGAATAATGTTTATAAAATAAAATATGCAATGTTACAAAGGACACTATTTTAAAATGCAGCTGTCAAAACATTTTTTAAAATTTGTACTCTAATATGTATACTGCTTTATGCAACAGTCCTCGCCATGATTTCTAAGTGGTGCTGAGTGTAAATGATATTTTGAGGTATCTGCAACAACTGTGTGTAACATGAAAATACCTGTGGCTTCTACCTGTATTGCTGATACTACTATGGTTCGCTGTCTACACTCATAATGGAAGAATATGCTAAATTTCAGCCAGAAGATAGTAAAAATAAGGACAGACTATTCTTCCCACTCATGATCATGAACCCCTGAATTCTATCCACAAATTCCTGAGGACTCCAGATCAAGAAATCCTGCTCCAGAGAACCCTCCTCCCACAGCATTTTTGCCTCTGTGTATATAGGTCAGCAAGGTTAGGGAGGTGGCTGCAGGGCCGGTTTGGTGGCCTCTTGGTGAGGGTTGTAGCTCCCTTAAGATTGGAGAAAATTAAATCCAATAGTCATCAGCTTGGGGACACACAACTCTGAATCGATGTGAAAAAGTCCACTAAATGACTTGTTGCTGCAAATGTAGTTTGTGCTCTACATTTATGAAAATATTCTGGAATTGGTACCCAAGAAGCTGTTAAAAGTAAATACCTTGGGGGAGTGGAGGTGGAGGTTGGGGTAAATGGAAGGGAATTACATTTCATATTAAGCTGTTTAGTACTGTCTGAAAAAAGTTTAAAATATTTTGTTTATATGATGAAAAATTACTTTAAAGAAAACTTTATATTTTTCTAAAGGAAACTATGTTATTTTAAACTGATTTAAGGCTCATAAGGTCTTTCTAAGCATAAAAGTGATAGAAAAATGATGGGGAAGATTGATAGATTTGATCACACACAAAGATAAGTCAAAACATATTGATATCACAAACTAAAAGAAAAATAACAAACTTGAAGAAACATTTGCAATAAAAATTACAGAAAAGGAGCTAATAGTCTTATATTATGAAACAATCTTATAAATCAATGGGGAAAAGAGTAATATGCTACAAACGGCTGTTCTAGACTTTTCTTTCTGCCCTGATTCTACCATATCCATCTACAGAGAACAACTGACCAGAAAAAAAAGAGAATCTTAAATATATAGATGAAATCCCAAGATTCAGTGGTGGCTGAGGCCACTTCCACTTTTCTTTTAATCCCCGGTTCAGTCCAATCCACTGGTGTTTCAAACTAAGTAAGGCTTGGAGGACCCAGGACCATAGTGACCTGAGCCTCTACACTAGAAGGAAAATAAGTGAATCTCATAATCTCCCATCTAGGATATATTTAGAGATAGGTGGTACCCTTACAATAAGGATGCAAGAAAATTTCTTGAAAAATAAAATGTCATGTTTATTTGCACCTGGCCTTCTGGTACAGCATCATGCCATGTATGCAACAGAATGGCCTTTGGAGACCAAATACACTTGGATTCAAGTCCTGGCTCTGCTGCCTTTTACTGTCTATAAAACATAGACAAGTCACTTATCTAAATCTTGGTTTTCCCATCTATAAAGTGGGAATAATGCCTCCTTTTGGGGTTGTTGTAAGGTTAAGAGGTAGTATACGAAGGCGCGCCTGAGTGGCTCAGTCGATTAAGCGTCCAACTTCAGCTCAGGTCATGATCTCACAGTCTGTGGGTTCGAGCCCCGCGTCAGGCTCTGGGCTGACAGCTAAGAGCCTGGAGCCTGCTTCGGATTCTGTGTCTCCATCTCTCTCTGCCCCTCCCCCACTCATGCTCTGTTTCTCTCTGTCTCAATAATAAATAAACATTAAAAAACTTGTAAAAAAAGAGATAGTATATATGAGATCCTTACCTCGTACCATACCCACAAAAAGACTTCAAAGATGTAAATATTTAACTAAAACATGAAAACTTTATTAAATAGAAGATAATTTCTTCATGACCTTGGAATAGGAAGGGATTTCCTAAGCAAGGTCCAAAAAAAGATATGAATTAAGACTACGCTAAGGTTTAAAACTTCAGTGCAGTAAGAGATATCTTTTAAAAAAATGAAGACAAACAAAAACCTGGAAGAAGGTATTTGTAACATGGAAAATAAGCAAATCATTAGTATGTAACATACTAAAATTCTCTTAAACAAACATTTTAATGAAAACCCAATAGAAAAATGAGCAAAAGACATGAATGGTAAGCCACAGAAGAAACCACTATAGTCAACAAATATAGGAAAAGATGTGCAATTTCACCAAAACCATGATAATGCAAATAAATTCAGAGTGAGACATTTCACTCCCACAAAATTAGAAATTTTTTTAAATTGTGATAAAACCAGGCACTGGAGAGGATTGTAGGGGGTCAGGGATTTTCATGCACTGCTAGTGGGAATGTAAATTGATTCGATCACGTTGGAGAACAATTTGGCGTTATCCAGTAAAGTTAAAAATAATCACAGCCTCTGATCCAACAATTGTACTTTTGAAGAAACCCCTGCATGTGCTGGACATGTGCACAGAGAGACATAGAAAGATGTTTACTGTAGTCTTGTTTTATAATAGAGATTTACTGGAACCAACTCAAATGTCCATCTGTAGAAAGGTGGGTAAATAAATTGCACTA
Organism: Cryptoprocta ferox; assembly: GCA_028646485.1. NCBI lineage: Eukaryota > Metazoa > Chordata > Mammalia > Carnivora > Eupleridae > Cryptoprocta > Cryptoprocta ferox. Next base: position 120,009,826 of record CM053577.1, read on the forward strand.
CATTCATACAATGGAATACTATATACAATTGAAAATAAATTAACCAGATTTACATGTAGCAACATGGAGGAATCACAAAAAAATGTAACTTTGAGTACATAAATGCTGCATACACTGTGATATGCATGACATGCATTTATGTAAATATTCATAAATACCCAAAGAAACACCAAATATTGTTTAGAGATGCATACCTCTATAGTAAAAGTATAAAAATACAGCCTGGATACAAACCAAATTTCTGAGGGAAAGGAAATTGGGCAGGAAATGTAGAAAAACTGTTATTGTACCTTCCTGTACTTTTTTTTTTAATTGAAGTATACTTGGCATATAACAGCAGTTTCAGGTGTGCAACATAATAATTTTATGTTTGTGCATATTGCAAAATAATCACCACAATTAAGTCTGGTTAATGTCTGTCACTACATATAGTTACAAAAATGTTTTTCTTGTGATGAGAACTTTTGAGATCCACTCTCTTAGCAACATTCAAATATACAAGACAGTATTATTAACTATAGTCACCATGCTGTATATTGCATCTTCATGACTTATTTATTTTATAACTCAAAGGTTGTATCTTTTGGCCCCCTTCACTTACTTTGCCCATGGCCTGCCCCTCACCTCTGGCCACCACTGTTTTCGGTATCTAGGTGCTCAGGATTTGTTTTGTTTTGTTTGCTGTACTTTCCTATGCTTTAAAAAAAAACTTTTCCCAAAATAAGTAGTAAATGTGAAGTACTGAGGACAGTGTGTGACCTTTATGAGGTACTTGTTAAATTATAACTATTTTTGAAATTTTCTATCAAGTATAGGTAACTAAAATATGCTTTGGTCTTGTGTCCCAATTCCAGGAAGCTGGTAGCTCTTCTCCACCAGTGAATAGCAGACTTTGTATATTGTAAAACATCATGAAATTAGCGTTGAGCCTCACGTTAATCCAATGGCTCTCCACTGGGGGTAATATTGACTCCCAGGGGACACCTGGCAATGTCTGGTGACATTTTGGTTGTTGCAACTGGAATGGGGGGCGTTGCAACTAGAATGTAGAGGGCTGAGACTAGGGTTGCTGCTGAACATTCTACAATGCATAGGAGAGCCTCCTACAGCAAAGAATTATCTGGTACAAAATGTTAATCATGCCAGGGTTGAGAAACCTTATGTAAGCCCATAGAAAGTAGAATAAATATTCATTGACCTGAGTTTTAATATATTAAATTTGACTATTTTTCTGATGTGTTTTCTTCTAAATTATCAGACCTGTGAAACCACGCCTTCTTTCTAATACTGGATACTAGGGCTATATCAGAGAGCATGGGTGACAGAGATACTCCCACCCATACCATAACCTCTAGTTTTTTTCTCTGTCCTCACAGTAACCAAGACGCCATTTGCCACAGGGAGTGTACTCTCTATAATCATTTTAATTGGGCAAAACATTATGGAATTTTTTCCCAACTTTGAAACTGTATCAGTCTTGCATCCTAATTAAGTCCAACACTGGCGGCTTCCGAGCTAAAACAACAGAGGCGTTTCTTTTCAACTTCTCAGGAAATAGTGCAGCTGATCAGTGGACGAGACCTCAAATCCACAACACTAAACCAACTACTTTATATTCTTAAAGTTCAGTTGGCCAAATCACACAGAGTATATCAATCATGAGTTGAATCAACTTTATAGCTCAAAACCCCAAAATAACAGTGGCTTAAATAAGATGGAACTTTATTCTTTCTCATTTAAAAGATCTAGAGGTAAGGCAATTCAAGGATAATCTGCTAGCTCCATGACATCATCGTGCTTCTTTGAGTTCTCTGTGGCCCTCATTCTCATAGTCCAAAATGGCCACAGAAGTTCCAACTACAACATTCACATTGGAATCAGCAGGATGGAGGAGAAGGGGGATGAGCATGGTCTTCCCTTTTAAGTAGACTTCCAAGGGTTGCTTGCAACTCAACTACTTTTTATCTCATTGGTCAGAGCTTAAATATTTGGCTATCACTAAATGGTAAGGGAGGCAGTGATATAAAGATTTTTAGCTTGGCAACAATGTGCCTAGTTAAAAATCAGGTTCTTGTATTAAAGGAGAAGAGAAAAAGGGATTTTGGAAGGCAGCTAGTAGTTTAGCTTCCCAAATAATCATGCATACTCTTCTTCCCCGACATAGATACATGCATATCCTTCTGCAAAAGAGATGACCCCAAAGTCTCATCCAGATATTGCATTTCACTCAAAATCCAGAATCTCTGGGTGATGTCATCTCCATCACAACCAGATGTGGCTCCTCATGGTCTGGTAATTCACAAACCAAAATATAAGTTATCTGTATTTACACACAATATAATTGCTGAAGTAGGAGCAGAATAACTACAATAAAACTGCCACCAAAAAGGTAGGGAAAAGAAATATTGCAGGTATGAATCTATAGCCATTATTGAATCCTGCTGGATAGAAATGGCGAAGACTCCCTTCCTGGCAGTGGAGTACAAGCCTTAATTGGCCCCTCTAGTAGCTGCTGCCTTGGCCGAACTCCCTTGTCCATTGTTCACCATGACCTCTGGCTTTGCCCCCTGGGAGATTCTTCCTTGTCATTTTCCTCCATGGCTATATTTGAGCCATGGGCACTAGAAGATATGATGTTCTTTGGAGCTGCAGGGTTTCCACAGCCATTCTCTCTTGTGCAGGTGCAGGGACCCAGGGATTCTTTTAAGAATTGAATAATTAGAAGTTTTTACAAGCCAAACTAGAGATTTCTGTCCAAATGTAGAAAGCTTCCAACCTATTTGCTTCCAGTCAGTTCCAAGTGTGAGTTACCACAGCCTAAAACTGTGTCTGGAAATTCTATGCCTGAAAATTCTGATCTTTTATTTATAGCTCTTTATGCTCTGCCAGTCCCTTCCTTCTCAAATTGAAGTTGACTATTCTTGAGACCTTTTGAAACAAAGAAAGAAAAAGTTAGGTGGGATGGCAATACCTTTCATCTGTCTTTATGGCTGGACATGTTTCTATTGTCTGGCAGTGAATACTGAGGGAAGATGCTTGAAAGGGCCTTGGGACCACGTTCTTATCTCCTGCCAAAGCTGGATGAGCGTTCATTCACTTCTTACTACTGCTTCAGTCTGGGCAAAAAAAGTAATTGGATTTTTCACCCCAGCAAGACTCCCAGTTATAGGGCTCATAATGGATTTAGATCACATGCAGAGACAATCCCATAGCGAAACTGTATTCCCCTCCATTTCTACAGGCAGGTAAGCTAGCTCCAGCCCATGTTCATATCTTAGGTGTAGTAGTTGGCTAAAAGCCACAAGGAGCAACCAATACAAACAAAGTTTTATATTACCCACCTTTTCCCCTAGCTACACATTCAGCTTGCATGCTTTCTTTACATGATTCAGCAAGTGACAGTTGGATCAAACATTTTGCTACAGCCGAACAAGAGTCACTAACTTTCCAACCAACAATATCTGTTTCATCACTTATCAATACCTCAACTTCTCCACTAAGCCAGTGACACTATTCGATTTTATTGCTTCTATCACCCAACTACCAGGTGCCAAATCTCATATTCATAAGGATGATCTTTAGCGGTAGCTAAAAACAAAAGTGGTTTAAACCTAGAACAAGATGTTACACCCAAAGATGTGACTAGTCACATGTAGAATATGATAAGAAACATGTATTTGTTTATTAATCATAACAGATCCTAGTAATAACATAAACCTGAGAGTTTATAACTTAGATAAAACTCCTTTTCCTATATATAATTTGTAACACTTTTCTCAAGTTGGAACAGGATTTCAGATGATGTTTCTCATAAGGAGAACTTCAAAGATCTCATGATTATGTAGACTAATTTCTGACTCAGGACAGCAGAGATGGGCCATGGAATCATGCATCACTAATGCACAAGACAAAGGTCAGATGGGAATTGGAAAGGAGACAAGGAGAGGAAAGGAGACAAGGAGAGGAAAGGAGAGAAGTGACTGGGGCCATTCAGTTCAGATCTGACTATAAATTGCTAAATTGAAAGAGAAAAAGAGAAAGAGAGATACATGTTAAAATAAATCAGAATTTTTCAGAGACCTGCTGCCATTAGTTATAATAACCAACATTTTTTGACGCTGTGTAGTAAATAGCAATGTATTAAGTTCTTTGTACACCTTGGGTAATCCTCAAAAACGTATCATACTCTTGTGATAACCACCTTACAGATAAGGAAACTGAGGCGCAGGTTAAATAATCTACCCAAGGTCATAGCAAATGGCAGATACAAGACTTGAACTCAGGTCTCTCAGAGACCAAAGGTAATCTCTTGACCACTATTGTATGTTGCTTATGATGGAGTTTGAGGTTTTGGTTTTTTTCTCAAAGGAATGACTTATAACCATGTTAACTTTTCAGTACTAGACAGTCATTCATCAGCTGTATAATCAATCTGGATTCATCAGGAGGAAAGTCATTCCAGCTCCAGATTATTAACTGATATTGTAAAACCATATATTATGTACTTTTTAAAAAATGTTTTAATGTTTATTTTATTTTTGAGAGAGAAAGAGCACAGGCAGGAGAGGGGCAGAGAGAGAAGGGTACACAGGATTTAAAGCAGGCTCTATGCTGACAGCAGACCACAGACTGCAAGAAATTGGGTCCTTAACCAATTGAGTCACCCAGGGGCCCCATATATTGTGGGCTTAATGAGCAGAAGCAGGAGAGGGAAAAAGTTAAGAAAATGAATAAATAGAGCAAGTATGATATGAACACCTTTCATCCTACTCCCAGAAATCCCTTTTCTTTTTAAAAAAAATTTAAGTTTATTTATTTTGAGAGAGAGAGCAAGCACAAGTGGGGTAGGGGCAGAGAGAGAGAGAGAGAGAGAGAGAGAGAGAGAGAGAATTTCAAGCAGACTCCACACTGACAGCTCAGACTTGAATGCAGGCTCAAACTCATAAGCTGTGAGATCATGACCTGAGCCAAAATCAAGAGTCGGACACTTAACCGACTGAGCCACCTAGGCACCCCAAGAACTCCTTTTCTTCCTTTGCCCCTTTCTCATCAAATATTGAGTATACGCTCTGTACCAACTATTTCACTTAGGACCGGAAATGTCACCAGGCTTAAAGTCCCATTCTACTCACAGAATAGGATGTTACATGCTGGGAGGAGTGAGGTCAAGTGCTATGTAAGCACATAAGAGGCATGTCATGCCCAGTATTGGGGACAATGCAGGGGAGAAAAGCCTTCCTTTAGGAGAAGATGCTCAAGCAGAGACCTAGAAGGATAAATAAACATTAGCCAAGAGCTGGCAGGCAGAAAGATCACCCCAGTGAAGGAGACAACATGTGCAAAAGCCCTGCAACAAGAGAAAGCTACATTCAGGGCACTGTTCGGTATAACTGGAATTTGGAGACCATGAGTAGGGGTGTGAGAAGGGTCAGCCTAAGTCTAGGTTCAAATCCTGAAGGTTCTGGTGCACCACACTAACCCATTTGGATTTCATCCTGTGGATAATGGAATGTTGAACGCAAGAGGGACACATCTAATTTGTGCTTTAGAGAGTTCACTCTAGCTTCAGGGTAGAGGATGGTTTGAAACATGATGTTAAGTGGAGAAGCTAGTGAGTAATCTATGAAGTTGTTATAGTGTTGAGATGGTAACAGCTGGGACTCAGGGATAACAATAAGAATGGGCAGCAGCAGACAGACTAAAGCACCACTGTGGACACCTGCTCACAATTGAGTGACGAGGAGTCCAGCTCAATGCCTGGTTCAGCTTGGAAAATTGGGTGGGTGAGTGGGACTAGACGCAGGAAGAAGAGGAGCAGGTCTGGGGACAGGTTGATATCAAATATAAGTCCTAGGAATCTTGAGTTCACCAGAGAGATCTGGTCTGGGAAAGGTGTATGGTTGTGCACATGCTAATAATTAGAGCCAGGGAAAGGATACGCTTACCCAGAGAGTAAGGTTGACTTCCTTCCCTACACAGATGTCTTAGGCCCTTCTAAATCACACTGTACTCACAGTGACCAAGTCTTTCCACTGCAGTGCCCACCCCCCAGTCTACTTTATAGGGTCTTACTCCACTCTAGGTCAGTCGCCCTGATTCCTATCCAATATTAGATTCTTTGTCTCAGGATCTCGCTCCTACTCTACTAATGATTTCATGCTAAAAACTCATAGGCAATAATGGATTTTACTAAAACATTTCTGAATTTTAATTGATGAGAATCAAGAGAATTTCGAATCCATAGAAATCTCGTTTCTTTCTTCCTTCCTTCCTTCCTTCCCTCTTTTCTTTCTTTCTATTTATTTAATGTTTATTTATTTATTTTGAGAAAGTGAGAGAGAGAGAGAGAGAGACAGAGACAGAGAAGGGTCAGAGAGAGAGAGGAAGAGAGAGAATCCCAAACAGAGCTCTGTTCTGTCAGCGCAAAGCCTGAGGCGGGGCTCAATCCCACCAACCACTAGAGCATGACCAGAGCCAAAATCAAGAGTCAGACATTCAACTGACTGAGCCACCTAGGCACTCCCTTTTCTACTTGTTTGTTTGTTTGTTTGTTTGTTTTTGAATCAGTGGTTATTCCTGAGGTGAGCTGCCCCTTAGGACCCCATCACTGCCACAATAACTCCCATCTCCTCAAATATGGATTTGCGAAAAATTATTTGGTTTTTGGCTTTGAAACCATAAAGTGTAAATTGCCTTTTGGAATCCTGATCCTTTTTGTCATAGAGAACCTATACAAGCACTTCATCCATTTATCAGCAAAATGGCAACTCAGGCTGTGGCTATTTTAATGCTTGACATAGCCCAAACAGAATCAGAGCACGCAGCTATTTTCCACAAATGCAAGGCCCCTAAGTTAGAGACACAGGAAAGGGGTGACAGAGAAGAAACCATCATATTTTGGAAGTCAACTGCAATACAGTAGAGACGCTTTTGCACAGCAATCATTGGGGGTCTTACCCCATGTTCTCATAGCAATATGACATTTGTCATACCACATTGTAATTCTTTTTTTTAATATTTATTTTTTTATTTTGAGAAATAGAGGGAAGGAATGCATGCACATGCAGGTGCATGCATGAGCAGGAGTAGTGGCAGAGAGAGAGAGAGAGAGAGAGAGGAGAGAATTCCAAGCAGGCTCCGCACTATCAGCGTGGAGTCCAACTTGGAGCTCAATCTCAGGAACCATGAGATCATGCTGAGCCAAAATCTTAGAGTTGGATGCTTCACCAACTGAGCCACTTAGGTGCCACTACAACTCTCTCTTCTAATATTTTATGTTTCAAGAAGAGAAAAATCATATCTTGTCCTTCTTTTCACTCCTTCCTATGCCTTGACACAATGCTATTTATAGCAGGTGGTTAATAAGTGTCTGTTGAGCAAATGAATGAATGGATCTGCAGAAAAATGAGCCATTCAGAGCATATCAGGTAACTTTTGATACACCAAACCACATAGACAGATTTCCCAAGAGATATAAGATTTTTACCACCCCATTATCCCTCAGGAAAGAGTATGAAGAATATGTACTAATAACACAGGTTATGTGGCAAACATCAAATGGCTTCTGGTGGAGGGTGAGAAAGAGAGAATGGAATAAATAAAAATGCAAATTGTTCACAAGAACTGAAATAGAAATGGTAACTAGACATGGGGTGACCATTTCACAATGTATACAAACGTCAGATCATGCTATAGCATATATGTACATTCTACGCTGTATACCTGAAACCAGTATGATATTGTAAGTCAATTAGACTTCAATATGTTTTTGTTTTGTTGGTCGGGTTTTTTGGAAGATCAACACCATGAATGTTACGCAACTTTTATATTTTTAATTTATTTAAGTTTATTTATTTATTTTGATGGGGGAGGGGCAGAGAGAAATGGAAAGAGAGAATCCCAACAAGGCTCCACACTGTCAGTGCAGAGCCCAATGTGGGGCTTGGACACACAAACCATGAGATCATGACCTGAGCCGAAACCAATAGTCAGATGCTTAACCAACTGAGCCACCCAGGACTTCAATACACTAAAAAAAAAAAAAAAAAAAAAAGAATTTAGAAGCAAAAGTGAGGTATGATGGCATTGAGAGATAGGAGGAAGGAAAATCAAGAGGATGAACAAACACAGGAGGGGGAGCCAAGAAGGGAAAAGTATGTGGTTGGACAGATTGATAGCAAAGATATGAAAAACAAATTTTAATGAAAAAAGAAATAAACGGAAATCTTGGTAAACTGGAGAACTAATGATGGAGTTGAGAAAGGTAAAAAGGAAAATGTGCCAAAAGCCAAGAAGAAGAAGTTTCTTGGCTTGCATTGAACCATCTCTAAAGGCTTCTACAGTCTTATACTCTGCTATTCAAAGCTCTCTAAAATTCTTCTCTTCCTAGAAGTCTCTAACAGGAAAGAGAAAACATTCAAACTCCTCTAATAGAATTATAAAACTAGAAGAGATCTATTGCTGAGATCTCAGCAATCATTGGGCACCTTCAATTGGCAGGTGAGAAAACTGAGGCCCTTGAGATGGAAATGGTTGGACCATTTTGGAACCTGAGCCAAAACCACCATCTCTGTATTTCCAGATCTGTGCTCATTCTAATAGATACTCATTTCCTGTTCCTATTTCTCCAAACAGAGGATATCTCTGTCACCTGAATAAGCTGGGGGAAAAAAGTTTATTTTGTAAAAATGAGTCATTAAATATTTCTATGTGAAGAAATAAACAAGAGGTCTAGGAGGCAGAGTCTGTGCTTTGATTGCTGTTGTACTTCTAGGACCCAGCCCAGCACCTGGCAGAGTGGTTTTAAATACGGTTTGAATGGATGGCAGGATGCATGGACAGATGGACATTCAGATAAACAGATAGATGGATGGATAAATGTGTTCTACCAGGGCTGCCCCTGTTACCCAGATAGTTATTGAACAGACTTACGATCTTAAGAGCTATCTGAATCCAACTTTCAATTACAGATGGACAATGGCCCCAGGTTGTTTTAGTATTGGTCAAGTGAATGAATGAAATGCTCTCAGATAAGTTATAATCTCATCCAAAACCTAAGATGTAGACACAAGTAGAAATAATAAGCAATACAGGACAACAGTGTGTTAAATTCCAGGTAACTACACAAGGAGGTATGGACTATAAATAGAGTGCATCTATAATTTATTTTCCAAACTGGGACCCTTCTGAGAGTGAAGTGTGGCTACTATTTAGTCCTCTTAAAATTAATAAGCATGATATCACTAAATGGCTATGAAAAGTGCATGTAAGTGATAGAGGCTAAAAAAAAATTAAACAGAGATTTCGTACTGTAATTTTGTAGAGATGAGTTTGCTATCTTATGGTAAAAAATCAGACCTGTCTTCCTAGCATTTTTAATTACATGTGTTCGGCTTTGAGCAAACTGCCCTTCTAATGGTCTAATGAAGGTAGTCCAGAATTCTTTTTTAATGATAGAAATGTTGCTAACAAAGTATATAAACCTACGTTTATACCTTTCCTATGTAAAGTGTAGTCCATGGGCCAGCAGCACGAGCATCACATGGGAATGTGTTAGAAATGCACTCTCAGGTCCCACCCCAGACCTGCAGTCACACTCTGCCCATTAATGAGGTCCTTGGAGGGGCACCTGGGTGGCTCAGTAGGTTAAGTGCCTGGCTCTTCATTTTGGCTCAGGTCATGATCCCACGGTTCAAGCCCTGCATCAGGCTCTGTGCTGACAGCATGGAGCTGGCTTGGGATTCTCTCTCTCAACCTCTCTCTCTGTCCCTTCCCCACTCATGCTCTCTTGCTCTCTCTCTCAATCTTTCTCTCTCAAAAAAAAATAATAATAAACATTAAAAAGATTTTTAATGAGATCCCTGGATGATCTGTAGGCACATTAAAGTTCAAGAAGCGTTGGTCTGCAGCACATTAATTCTTCCAAAAGAATAACATTTGTTTAAACATTTCAATATACTTTTCCTACTTCGCTCCTGCTCCCCTTTATAAAATATATTCAAAGGGTACTTCCTTTTGCTTTTCAGCCAATTTCAGTGTCTGGAACTTTAATGATGATAATGAGGAGGACTGTTGTTTACAAAAAGAACAGGAAAACTGTAGATGAAACACCCTATATCTCCACAAATGCACTCTTTGCTCAGGGCTGAGAATGGAAAACACTCACACTCTCAAGATAATCTGCTCCATTTTGGTACACACCAGCTTTAACTCTAGCTAACCAATTTTGGTTTTAAAACTTCTCTCAGTTAAGGGGGGTGGGGGATGATAGAAGAGAAAAGCATACTTGGAAATGCAAACTGATCCAGGAAATCTTCACTTTCATTTATTGTAAATGCTTAACAAAGACTTTATCTTTTCCTAAATTGAAGGAGTATTCACGTGCTATGGAGGTGGCTTGCTCATCCTTCCTGTGACTGCTTTGCTGGCTCAGGGCCCAGTGTGAATTTGGTAATACTGGGCAAGGCCACAGCTGTGTGCCAGCCTGCGTGGCATCTCTATTTTTGCAGCCATTAAATAGCTTCTCCGATCTCCAGCCTGTGTTGCTGCACATGTGACCCGATGAATCCCCGTAGAATGAAGCCACAATAATGGGCAGGGCAATTAGCTCAGGGACACCAGGTCTTCCTAGCAGCCTCTTGCCCATGTTAATATTTGCAACGCATCCTGGGTGGGGTGCTTCTGAAAATTCCATTAATGCCCCATTACCATCCCCAAGGCTGGGAACCATGGGGAGAGAGATCTGTTTCCTTCCTGCCCAAGATGAATGTTGTGAAGGGCAATTGAGGGGGTTGCGAGTGCCTCCAAATAAAGGTCTTTTATGGATCTTTAAAGCTGTAAGTCACTCAATCATCCTCTCTTTTGCCTGCTGGCATGACAACTTTAAAAATGTACATTTCTGAACTTGCACTTTAACAGGCTTTTATCCTAACTTCGGTGAAGAAGAATTAGAACAGGGAAGATTTAAGTGTACAGTGTGGGCTGAAATCAGGATAATATTGATGGAACACCTCCATGGTTCTCTCCTAACGTAAGCCATTACCTGCCAACTAGAATTTTACATTTCAAAAAGCATAGATGGATCTTAAACAATCAAGGCTGCTATCCCTAAAAGATTAGATAGACAAGACATCTCACAGTGAAAACCATGGAATCTTAGCCCTCAAAGAAGATCTTTTGAACTCCCCTCTTCCTTGTGGGGGGAATTGTCTATAAAATGAGTACTCTGCCTGCCCTGCTTCATCATCTTGCCGTAAGGACCACATCAGAAAAAGTGGGAGACTACACTTGAAACTGTGCAAAACAAAATAATACATATTTTTAGGGATCTTCGTTATTATTTTAAATTGAGAGAACAAGCACAAAGGAGTCAAAATGGTGACTTGTCCACAGTCACTGGGTCATGGGTTCCCTTAGAGGTGCTTGAGCACCTTTGAGCTCAACTAAACTAGATCAGTTTCACAAATGAACCTTATCCTTCCCTTTGTCTGCCAGTGATGAAGGCCTGCCCTAGATCATACAGAATACTTGCACTCTGGGCTCTCACTGGAGAATACAACCTTGACCTCCTTACTGTCCAATCCTTTAGCAAAGACCAATTTTTGAAAAATAATGTTTGTAGAAATTCTCTGAAAAGTATATATGTATTAACTATTCTGCTAGGTACCCTCAAATTTACCTTGGGACCAAACCTGATTGTCAGAGTACTGTGTGTTTAGATCACAGATATTTGCTTTCTTGGAGAATGGACTTGAATGAACTGTGCATACATAGAGGGGTGCTATCAGACCCAACCCTAAGTAATGCATCACTATATTTAACACAGAGATCTCAGTGATAACCCAGTCTGCCACATTGCCAGATTCCTCTTTACAAGGACACAAAGGAGAAATTCCCCTGGGGTTGCAGCTTCAGGAGAACCGTGGCTTTTACGAAACATCCTTTTATCTTACCAATAGCCACAGTAACCTCATAACTGGGAGTGCTCTGCCCACCACTAGGAAATAGAGTCAAATTTGTTTAGCGAATTAAATGCATTGCACTGTAATACTTTTATCCTTGCTTTGATTTCCTTACCCCCTTTTCCCTTTGACAATTTCTTTTATCTCTTTATATTGCCTCTGTTTTGTAAATCAACTCATTTTTATAAATCTGTTGTGGTAACTTCATAAATTTCAGTTGGATTGAATGGAGTCCTTGGCATCTTTTGCCAATAAAACCTCAACTCAAAGACTTTATGCCAAGTACTCACAGCAGCTGGGCATTGGGGGTGATGCACAGCTATGATTTTTCAGAGGCATATGTAAGTCATGAATCTAAATAGATCATATTTCCAAGACCATGAAGTTGACAGATTTTCATGTCAGATGTATTTAGCTCCATAAGATCTCTTGAACTTATAACCAGAGATTGAAGGTTAGATAAGGCACTTGACTTTTGACATTTAGCTCTTGGCTGCATCAACATGCAAAAGAGTAAAATCTCAGATAGACTGTATCATTGGGTTTTGTGACAATTTGGACAAAAACTGGTTGAAGTTTACCCTTTGTTCTCTGGATGGATACATTAAACAAATGAAGTGTAACTTGTAAGAAAGAATATTTGAAAGTTAAAGAGTTATTTCCCAACTACTTTTATTCCTATGTGCGTATTAAAATGTCATTAGATTACCTTCATAATCCAGCATTGGTCTGGCTCATACTTTGATATGTTAATTACAAACCTTTCCTATTTATTAAATTAGTAATTGATTACTCTGATTAGAAAGTCTAACACCGAAAGTGATAAATATGTACTCGTGAAATATCCAAATCATTTCTAATATGTATGCTCTTGACAATCATGCCAACTCTTGAAATTGCTCTAAAATTTAAGTAATAACATGGTATGTGCCTTTTCTGAAACATTTGGAGATGCTCACTACTTCTTTGTTGAAATCACCCCCTCTTGAATTCTGTAATATTGCCTCCTATTTCTTCTCTTATTCCCTCTCTGATTAAGTCTTTGTCTTATGAAACGTTTTCTCTTCCTCCTCACACCCTCTGACTGTAGATATTTCCCAAGTTCATCACTCAGTCTGACAGCTTCTCTCTTCTCACTTGCCAGGATAACTAACCCTTAAAGCATCAAGTAGCATTCTTAACAGCTGACCCTCCAGTCTGAATATTCACTTGCGTTCCAATTTCTCAGCTCAGATTATTTACTGGATACTTCCACTGGCACTTCACATTCATTGGGTCAGCCATTTAATGAACTTCGTTAGTGCTCTCATGACACTTAGCCATAAAAACAACAAAATCTTTTGTATATAGTAAATGCTACGATAGGTGCTTTAAAAACAGGTTTCATTCAGGGTGCCTGGGTGCCTCAGTCGGTTAGGCATCTGACTCTTGATTTTGGCTCAAGTCATGATCTCATAGTTCATAGGATGGAGCCCCTTGTCAGGCTCTGCATTGACAACCCAGAGTCTGCTTGGAAATTCTCTCTCCCTCTTTCTCTGCCCCTTCACTGCTTACTCTCTCCCTCCCTCTCTCTCTAAATAAATAAATAAATGAACTTAAAAAAACAGATTTCATTTCATCTCTGAACCATCCTATTGGTGGGTTTTATCTTCTTGGCTTTACCTATTAGGAAACTGGGACTGAGAGAGATACAGAAACTTGCCCTGGTCTTTCAGCAAGTTTTTCTCAACATTGCAAAAATAAAATTTGAACTCCAGTCTGTCATGTTAAGCTGACTCCCAAACTTATATCTAAAATTAAATTCTCTCTTTTTTTTCCAAAATAAACTTTCACGATGTCCCTATTCTCATACCGTAATTCTCCTGCTAAATATAGAAGCTTAAAACTTGTGATACTTATTTGATCCTTCCCATCCTTATCACTGTTCATATGAAATCCATCACATGACCTACCATGTTGCTTCTTTCTAATTTTTCTTTCTTCCATTCTTCTTTCCTCTACTTCACAGACTTCTTCATTAATGTCTCCAATAAATCTCTGTCCTCTCTTTCTGCTTCTAGCTCTCACAGGCCTTCCTTCCCTGATTCACTACTGCTGAAACTTCCCGAAAGCAGCCTTTGCCCTGTTATTAGCTGGTCAGAAGCTTTCAGTGTAGGGCTTCCACAATTCAACTCCAACCTATTTTTACTGTTTTATTGGCCTTCACTTTACTTTCACTTCAATCTTCTGCTCTCTTCATTCTCTCTGGAATGAGCATTTTATTTTCCTTCCAAACTTTTGTTCACACAGTCTTTCCTCTCTTGAAATAAATATTATTCTCCCACCCCTGCCCTTGAAATGCCCAACTTAAGTCTCAGAGTTGGTTCTGTGGTTTTTACCATCTTCAAAAATTTGCCTACTGTATTTATTACTACTTATTCAGTACAATTATATGTTGCCTTGCGTTCTGAGGAAAATTCGTGTGTGTGTGTGTGTGTGTGTGTGTGTGTGTGTTGCCTCCTTGGTCACATTTTAAATTCCTAGAGGGCAAGGATGGATTTCAAAGACCTTCTATATCCTTTAGAGATTTGGAATGAGTTATCGTATAAATCACCTATGAACAATATAATATTCAAGGAAAGCAAATTACTTTGATAGAAGAAATGAAAAGAACATAGGTTTTAGAATTTATAGGACATGAATTCCAGTCCAATCAACTGTGCAAATTCAGTCACTTTCAGTCTTTAATAACACGGAGTTACTTCTGTCTACCTCAGAGCTTATGGTGATATTCATTGAGGGGTAGAGCATGTAGGCCAGTACCTTCCATCATTGTGTACTGAAAATGAAATTTTTATGCTTATTTGATAACTGAAGGGAGTCAGTGTCTTTTTAAGCTCTGTGTGAACATAAATTATTGGTTTGGGCCACAGTTGTATCTATAATTGATTGACATGAATAAGTGTATAGAATAAAAGCTCAGACTATTTAAAATAAGTTTGTTGCAAATTTCTTTACTTAGAATCATACTATTTTAGAGTGAAAATAGTTCTTAACTAAACCATGACTCACCAACACAGGTCTTATATAAAATGAGAAAAACATTTTTATGATGATTTTTTTGGTAAAACTAAATAATACAATTTAAAGAATTATCCTACATCTTAAGATTATGACTCTCCTACTTCATGTATATCTTAAAATTCCTTTGTTTTATGAAACAATGTTGATGATATATAGTAGAGGGTAGCAGTTGTGAGTTTTGTTTGACGGCTATGAAAGTTCCTTAATGAACTCTCCTTAATGAAACAGAAAGTTGGCAAATGGGTGATGGTTTCCACAGTAAAGGTCCACTTTATATCAAATACTTAGAAACCCTAATCTAGCCCAAGCTCTTTGTTTCCAAATTGAAAATTATTTAACCTACTTTTTCAAGGTCACATAACTACTGCAGACCCACTGTGAGAATTCAACTGTCCTAACTCTCAGAATGGATTTCATCTTTTATGTGAAAATTGATCTTTTATACTAATGGAAACAGGAAACCGTTTTCCATTTGACTTTTGAAGAAAATGCACAGTATAAATTTTATTCACTTATAATAAACTTATTAAAATCTCCCAAAGGATGACTTTATCCTAAGGTGGAAAAAACTTGATGATAAGCTGTAAACCTTTAAAGGATATTTAAAATAGTTTCCAAGTTTTTAAAATTTCATATTTTCCATTTATTTTCAAATAAAATTTATTTTCATCAAAAATAAATTTTCTTACATAAAAGCTATGGAAAATACAGAAATACAGGAGGAAGAAATAAAAACCCTGTAATTCCAGAGACAATTATGTTGGCATATGAGCATAGTTCCTGCTACATATTTTCCTATGTACATCTTTGCATAGTTGAAATTATACTGCATATATAATATTTCTATTTCTGGGTTCTTCACTTTCATTTCTTTAATATTTAAAAAATAAGTAATACATGGGGCGCCTGGGTGGTTAAGCATCTGACTTCGGCTAAGGTCATGATCTCGCAGTTCATGGGCCCGAACCCCGTGTCGGGCTCTGTGCTGACAGCTAGCTCAGAGCTTGGAGCCTGTCTTCCAATTCTGTGTCTCCCTCTCTCTCTGACCCTTTCCTGCTTGCACTGTCTCTCTCTCTCAAAAATAAATAAAACATTAAAAAAATAAGTAATACATTCACATAGTTTCAAGCTCAGAAGGTACAAATGGATATAGAGACAATTCTTCTCTGAGCTCTCAGTCACCTATTTCTCCTCAACAAAAATTAGCATTTCCAGCTTTTTCAGTTTTTGGTGTGTGCATCCTTCCAGAGATATTTTATGAATTATGTTCAGATTCTTTCATTCCATATTAAGACATAAGCATTTCCCCATCTTTTAAAAAATCTTATTATTAAGGGCTATATTTTATTTTGTAGATATGCCATAATATATTCAGTCATGCTTACATGTCATACATTAAAAGTGTTTTCAGTTTTTAAATTTTTAGTAACTTTGCAGATCCTATAGCTTAAATGAATCCATTGATCTCTTTTTATTTTAAAAATATAAGACTTTAACAATAACTTTCCTTGAACAGATTAGTTTTATTTTACCTCTATTACCGAAAGCAAATCTGTTGTTTCTTCAGCTGAAGCTAGTCAGTCAACCTGGGGTTGAAACCACTTTTTATCTACATGAACTGATTTCAGCTGGATACAGTCATATTCTCTCAAGAAAGAATTACCCACCCCACTCAGCGCTCTATAACAACTTACTGGAAGAAGCTGATAATACTGAATTGCAGTATAGAAATTTTCTAAGAGAATAGAACTCAGAGATCCCCACAAAAATTTAAAAGTATATAAATGTGTGAAGTAATGGATGTGTTAATTAACTAGACTGAGGGAATTGTTTCACAATGTATGTATATGTGTATCAAATATGTATATCAAATCACCACTACGTATACTTTAAATTTCTTACAATTTTATGTCAATTATACCTCAATAAAACAAATTAAAAAGAAATGAATGCACCAGTAGAATTCATGGCATTTTGACCTCACTATCATCACAGCACCCTATATACTAGGAGCTCATGAGTTCACAGTATCGTTGACTAAAACTTCATTTGGGGCTTTCCCTCTAAAGCAGAGAGAGGAGATGCAATCAAACATCAATAAGACCAAAGACATAAAAAACAACATGGCAATTTAAGAAAAAAAGATTAGGGGCACCTGGGTGGCTCAGTCGGTTAAGTGTCCAACTTCGGCTCAGGTCATGATCTCATGGTTCATGGGTTCACATACTGCATTGGGCTCTGTGCTGACAGCTCAGAGCCTGTAGCCTGCTTCGGATTCTGTGTCTCCCTCTCTCTCTGCCCCTCGCTTGCTCATGCTCTGTCTCTCAAAAATAAATAAACATGTTAAAATTAAAAAAAAAAGATTATCCAAGTAGTAAACTTACCAAGAATAAATGTTTATGCTACTTTCAGAGGACCATGCAGTGTTGATGGGTGTCATGCTAAATACTGATGGCATTGGTTCATCATGGATTGGTCAGGAAAAAAAGGTTGCTTCATTTAAAGGAATATTCATAGCAATTAATAAAGAAAGGAGAAGCCTCAGCAAAGTAAGGTACAGATCATCCATTTCTAGCATAGATGTAAAACTGAGCTATTCAGGGTGAGAAATCTGAACCTAAGCTATGACAAAATTGGCACGAAGGTACCAAAAAGAAACCTGGCAGGAATGGAAGACACCTGGTTAAAAGATTTACAGTAAAGAGGGAAAACCATGGGTTTACTATAGATGGACTTATCAAATATAAGCCTAACTCTCAGAAAAACAAATAAATAAAAAAAAGAAAAACAAATCAGTGAGGCTTTACTTCATGCTTTCACTGTAATTCACCCCCAAACAACCCAAATCCCAGCCCCATCATACCCCTAATAAATAAAGTCCACTGGTCTTGTGTCATTCCTTGATGTAGAAATTTAACATGTTCTCAATTTGGTATAAAGTGTTATGCAATTGAAGGATTTAGCTCACCCTTCTGACTATACTTCCAAATATGTGTTATAATATTAAGCTAGAACTCTCTTTTATAGAGATGTCCAAAGTGACTTGAGGAAAAAGGGTAATGCAGAAAATGTTCTCCTAGAGACTGTAGCTCAGGTTTGAATTATCTCAATCTATGAAATTGGTTTTGGGTGACCTTTGAGTATTTGCACACCTACGTAGGTGGCAGAAACAAACATAAATCCTCTTTGGAGAAAGATGGCATTATCCTGGACTTCAAACATTTCTACAATTTTGCAACTATATCTGGCCCATAATAAAAAATAGACACATAAGGAGTAAAATAATGTGAGCTAAAATTAATAGAAAGAGCAAACAATAAAGACAGATTCACAGAGGCTACACTAACTTAGAAATAACCTGGGGCACCTGGGTGGCTCAGTCGGTTAAGCGCCTGACTTCACTCAGGTCATGATCTCATGGTTTGTGCACTGGACACCGCATCTGGCTCTGTGCTGACAGATCAGAGCTTGGAGCCTGCTTCAGGTTCTGTATCTCTCTCTCTCTCTGCCCTTCCCCCTCCCCTGCTAACACACTCTCTCTCTCAAAACTAAATAAAGATTTAAAAAAGAAAGAAAGAACCATATTATTAAGGTCAAGGAGATTTTTACAAACCAAACAAGATTGAAGATTTCATCCAAGAAGAAAGGAATTAATAAATAAAATGATAGTCTGGATTAAAGAATATAACAACAACAAAAAGTTTAAGAGCATATCAGACACAACTGAAGAGAGAATTAGTAAACTGAAAGATAAGTCAGCAGAAAGTGTCTAGAATGAAGTAAAAAAACCCAAAAGAATAGAAAAATCAGAAAAAATAGCAAGACATGTAGGACTACAGTGAAAAATTCTAACCTATGTTCATTTAATTTCAAGAAGGAAAGGGATTGAGGCAGCAGCAATGTTAAGAGATAATAGCTGAAAAATTTTCCCAAACTGATGAAAGATATCAATCCATAGATTCAATGAATCCTATAAACCCTAAGAATAATAAATACACAAATTCTTAGACACATTGTAGTAAAACTGCTAAAAAACAAAGACAAACTTTTTTAAATAGTAAGAGAAGACAGATTACCTTCAAAAGAACAAAAATCTAGCAAATTTCTCAATGGAAACAACGGAAATCAGAAGAAAAATATATAAAATAAGAAATAAGAAACAATCTCTCAAGCAATCAGTCCAGGAAGCCAAATCATGGATTCTGAAAAATTTGTCCCAGAATAGTCAGAATCTGAACTGCCAGTGCCCTGCATTTTGCCCCCAAATTCCAACTCAGGAACAACCAGAAAAAAAAGCCAAATATGTTTCTAAGCCAATCACATAAGATGCTCTGCTTTTAGTTATCCCGTTTCCAGCTTCCCCATACCAACAACCTCTAATCAGAGGAGACCTGACTACTTTTTCTCGCAGTAAGCTTTCACACTTGTCTTGACCTTTTTTTTTTTTTTTTGAGTTTCTTTGAGTTTGAATTCCTTTGAGTTTCTTCCCCATACAAGTGATTGTGGCTGACTTCCCTGCTATAGCAAGCTCTGAACTGCTCTCATTTGAGTGGTCTTTTTTATTTATTCTCATACTTCTAAAAATAAATCCCCAAAACTATCTAGGATAGTTTTTTGTTATTTGGGCTCCAATTAATCAAGTTCTCCCATACTGTAACACATCCTTTAGTAATTAAAAGGAACCATTTAAGACCATTGATATACTAATTACCAGTCATTCTAGTGTGTCCAATGAATCAAGTCTCATAAGGAGCTGTTTTTAATAATAGTTAAACCAGTTTGTGTTTTGTATATTCATGAATAATGAGCACACATGTGTAAGTCATTAGACTTATAAATACCTAATACATATGATTTATGAACTTCATATATCTATTAATGGCCAAGAGTTTATTATCTTTCCTTTTTCAAACTAAACTGTAACATCACCAGAACCAATTGTCTCAATGACTTAGACTTCCGGTTATAAGATGAATAAGTTTTGGGTATCTAATATACAGCATGGTGACTATAGTTAACAATACTGTACTATATATCTTAAAGTAGCTAAAGATAGATTTTAAATATTCTCATCATGAAAAATTGTATTTATGTGAGGTGATGGAGGTGTTAACTAACCTTATGCTGTTAATCATTTTGTAAAATATATGTTTCAAATCATCATGTTGTACACCTTAAACGTATACAATGTTATATGTCAATTATATCTTAATCAAGCTGGAAGAAAAAATCTTGATGATTTTACATAAAAAAAGAAATCGCCAACCTAGAGTTCTATACCAAATGACATAGCCTTCCATAAAAAGGTAAAATAAACACTTTCAGACAAAAATGAGAGAATTCATTATCAGCAATCTGCAATAAAGAAAATATTGTTCTTCAAGCAGAAGGAAAATGATTCCAGATAGAAGAGTGGAAGTACAGTAAAAAAGATAACTGGTTACATATATGTGTCAATCTAAATAAATATTGGTTATATAAACCAATAATCATAATGACTTTTGGAATTTAAAATAGAGAATTAAAATACAAAACAGCAATAAGGATAAGACATAGGTCAGTAGAATATGGAACAAGTGGTATAAAGTATTCTTAGATTATTGCATTATCTAGGAAAAGATAAAAGTATTGACATTAAACTTAGTTAAGAGAAAGATGCATGTTATAATTTCTAAGGTTGCCATTATATATATATATATATATATATATATATATATATAAAAAGAAAATATGACTTTCAAGATAATGAAAAAAAGACAATTATTTTTTAAGTTCTCAATCAATCTAAAACAAATTGATGATGGGGGGTGGCAGAAGAAACACAGAACCAGCAGGATAAATAGAAGATACTGAATATTATGATGGTATAATAATATTACTACGCATATCAGTAATTACCTTAAGTGTAAATGGACAAAATACCCCAATTAAAGGACAAAGATTGTCATACTGAATTTTTAAAAACTGCTGTTTCTAAGAGACATATCAAACACATAATGATCCAGAAACTTTAAAAACACAAAGATAGAAAAAGATTTATCTATCATACAAACACAAATCAAAAGGAAGTTGGTTATAGATATCTTAATGTCAGATAAAGTAGACTTAAAGTCTACTAGTATTAATAATACCAGTATGAATTCATACTAGTATAATATACTACTTATTAATATATTAATTTATGCTGGTATATTACTATATTCATACTATTATTATTAATATACTAGCATTGATTAACAATACTTAAGTATTACTAGTATATTTATAATGACAAGATGCTTCATATAACAGTTTAAACCTGTATGTACCTAATAATTAGCTTCAAAATATATAAAGCAAAAACTAACTGAACTAAAAAGACAGACAAATTCACAATCATATTGGGAGATTTGAACACATCCATTCCAGTAACTGACAGAGGATTTGAACAACATAAATAGCAGAACAGCATAAATAGTAAACTGAAATATATAGATATAAATATATCTCCATATATAAAAATATAATATATATTAATGTATATTTATATATAAAATATATTATTACTATTACTATATTACTATTGTATATACTATACTATTACTATATTACTATTTTATATAATATATTATATATAAATAATATAATATTTAATTTATAATATATAGATCATTATATAATTTATATGATAACTTATATAATATGTTTAATATATATAAATAACACTGCACATAATAACTGAAAAATACACAGTTTTTTGAAGTACCATATAGAAAATTAGGATATTTGGGGCATAAAATAAGTCTCAACAAATTTCAAAGGATTGAAATTCTACAGATCATGTTTTTTTACTACAATTCAATTAAGCCAGAAATGAAATAACACAAAATAACTAGAAAATCCCTATATTTTCTAATGGTTCTTCTAATAATCCACAAGTCATAAAAGAAAACACAATGAAAATGGAAATATATTTTGAAGAAATAATAATGAAAATGTAAAATATCAAGACTTGTGGGTTACAGTGTAATTTATAGATTTAAATACATACCTTTGAACTGAAAGCAAAGTCAATAAAGTCATTTAAATAAATTAGAAAAATTACATTAAAAGAACTCAAATTAAACTAGAAATAATAATGGTAGGAGCATAATGAAATAGAATAGATACTTCCAAGACAGAGAATCAAAATGTCCAAAATCGGTATTTTCAAGAGACTGATAGATTAATACAGCTCTGGCAAGACTGATAAAGAGAAGTCACACATAATTCGAAAAATCGAAATGGGGCATTACTACAGACCCTACCCATATTAAAATTTTCTGAGCAATTTTATTCCATTAGATTTGAAAATATAGATAAAGTGGATACATTGACATAGAAAGAAACCTGAATATTCATTCATTAAAAACTTGAATCTATAAAAGAAAAAGAGTACACTTATGATGAGCACTGAGTAATGTATAAAATTGTTGAATCATTATGTTGTACACCTGAAACTAATATAACATTGTATGTTAATTATACTTCAATTTAAAAAAAGAAAAAAATGGAATCTATAATATAAAGCCTTCTAACAAGCATGCCCCAGGATTAGATGGTTTTACAAGCAAATGCATACAGATAATAAAGGAAGGAATAATAGCATTCATATACAAATCAAAAATTGAAAAAGAGGAAATGTATACCAATTTGTCTCTTATGAGACATGCATAACTTGATATCAAAACCCAACAAGGACATAAAAAAAGGAAAATTTCAGGCCAACTTTTCTCATAAATGTAGATTCAAAATCCTAAACACATTATTAGCATAATAAATGTAGCAATTTATAAAAAGGATAATGCATCAAAACCAAATGTGGCTCATCCCAGAAAAGGACAATTGGTTTAAAATTAAAAATTATATAAATCAATATGCTACAAAATGAAGGAATAAAATCATATGATCATTTCAATAGATGACAATGATTTCACTAGATCATTCAATTTATTCAAGAATAAAACTTCTTGAAAATTAGTACTATAGGGACACCTGGGTGGCTCAGTTGGTTGAGTGTCCGACTTCGTCTCAGGTCATGATCTCGCAGTCATGGATTCGAGCCCTATGTTGGGCTCTGTGCTGAAAGCTGAGAGCCTGGAGTCTGCTTCTGCTTCTGTCTCCCTCTATCTCTGCCCCTCCCCCACTTGCTTGCTTGTTTGCTTGCATGTGCGTGCATTCTCTCTCTCTCTCTCTGTCTCTCTCTCAAAAATAAAAGCATTAAAAATTTTTGAAAATAAAATTAGTACTAAAAAGGAACTTCTTTAATCTGGTTAAATATGAATACAAAATTATGTTAGCAGTTATCATTTCTAATGGTGAAAGCTTTTCCTTTGTAATAAAAATCAGGAATAGATGTCCACTATCACCATTTCTATTTAATGTTGCAGTGGAGATCTTAAAGGCAGTGTCAGTAACCTCATGTGCATACTGAATATGTGCTTGCCATCAGTAAAGCATTCACCAGAAATTTATTTTGAAATAATTTGATATCTTAAAAAAAAGGATCAAAATTAATGCAAAAGTACAATAATTCCCTAACTACTCTGTCCCAACCACTTATTCTTCATAGAGCCACGCTATTTAAAAATACTGAGCAAATTATTGCTTACAACACCAAGGACATTGTCATGAGCCACAGAACTCATCTGCCTCTTAATCCCATTATATGTTCCCTCTTCTCTGCAGTCCAGCCCCACCAGCTTCTTTCATATTCTTCAGGATATGCTCTTTAAACATCTTGGTCTTTGCACAAGCTTTTCCCCCAGGCTTGGATCATCTCTACCATCCTCTTACCCTAGTTCTTCATTCAGACTTTAGCTCACTACTTTATGTATAACCTAATCAAAACCCAAAGACATCCCAATAGCCATCAGCACATTAGCACCCACATTTTGCTTTCTAAGATGATTCTTCAGTAAAAGGAACCACAGCTTTTTGGGAAAATGGCTAATTCTAGAACTGGAGCGGAAAATAGACGAGATGAGACTGGAGTATCTAATAATGTTGGAAAGTAAGGAATTGGTCACACACATGTACTTATACACCCCAACCATGATCGGGGTATGTCAAAGCCCTTTCAGTGGCTCCTAATGGTCAAAGCTAGGTCAGAGTAACACAATAAATAAAGAAGTACAGCTTGTAATCCAAAGTACAAAATATATATCCACGAGTCCATATTAATAGAAATGCTTGAATAAATTAATAAGTAACAAATCTCCTGCAAGAACAATTCCAAATAATTTTTGTAGATACTCTGCCCACAAGGAGGAGGAGGAGGAGGATAGCTCCACATTCCTTAATGTGGGCTTCCCATTATTACTCCCTCCCAAACAGCAGAGAGTAGAAAGGGGTGGGGGGAGAGTAACTTTATGGTGGAGAAACCTGCCAAACACTACTTTAGACAGGCAATCAAGGTCAACATCAACAGTGATAAGTCATGTTAATAGTACATACCTTTGATATGATGTGACGAGAAAGGCATTTTTACCTCTGTGGTCTTCCTTTTAAAAACATATAACCCCAGTCAAGAAAAACATCAGACAAATCCCGGTTGAGGGATATACAAGATATTCAACCAGTACTTGTCAAAATTGTCAAGGTCATCAAAAAGAAGGAAAATCTGAGAAACTGTCACAGGTAACAAGAACCTAAAGAGATAAAATCCCTAAATGTAATAGGTTGTCCTGGGTGAGATCGTGGAGCAGAAAACAGACATCATGTAAAAAGTATGGAAATCTGAATAAAGTAAGGACTTCAGTTAATAGTAATGCATTAGTATTGGCCTCACTAATTGTGACAAGTGTACTATACTAACATAAGATGTTAATAGCAGGGGAGGGGCACCTGGGTGTCTCAGTTGGTTGAGTGTCCAACTCTTGATTTCAGCTCAGGTCATGATCCCAGGGTTGTGGGATGGAGCCTTGCCTGCAGCTCTACTTTGCAATTTTTCTGTAAATCTAAATCTTTTATTAAAAAAATTTACAAAAACAACTAAATAAATCCTAAAACTGAATGGAATATAGTATACTTCCTACCTTCTATAAATTATTCAAAAATCTGCCAAGTATTGGCTTGAATGTAGAAATATTCTTACACTGGGGAGTGGGTACATAGGTTTTTGTTGTATCCTCTAATGTCATTTTGAAAGTTTAATATTCTATTTTTTAATGTTAAATTATAAAGCAATTACATGGAAGTTGGGAAGTTGATTCTCCCACAATGGATACTTAGATGCTTTTTTTTAAGGCATCATATTATTTGAAAATAATTTTTCAATAATCCTGTTTTGCTGGTATCTAAATATGTCTAGAGTACCCATGGACACTGTCTTTGGGGAAACAACAGACCAGACTCATCTCTAGGTCATATGTGCTCACAGCATCCTGAAATTTTTTTTGTGATTTATAATTCAGGCTTTTTACCTGGTAATTTAATGTCTATCCATCCCAGTAGAGTATAATCTACCTGAGAGCAGGGATGATTGTATATACCTTGTTTAACAAGGGACCTGACACACAATAAGTGGTCAATAAATATTTATTGGGTTGATGAGTGACTTTAACTTAATGGTTCAAAGCTCAGGCCCTAGACTTACTAGGGCCTGAGTATACATTTCAGTTTCCCCACTTACTAGGAATCAGGATAATAATAGTGCCTATTTCAAAAAGTGCTTTATGGATGGATGTGATTGCTTACAGTTCTTTGCAAATGTTAGCTATAATTTTTATTAGGCGTTTATTGAATTAAAAAGGTGAATATTTGTAAAGTGCTTATAACAGTTCCCAGCACAGGGTAAGTGCTTCTTGTTTGTATTTATTTATTTTTTTCATATTAATGTTGGCCAAATTAAACTGCATTTACTTTTTATAGTCTGTTAGCGATAGTCTTTGGAAATGCGTTCATATTCTTTGGAAAGAAAATGCCTAAATCTATCCTATAAATCCTTGTTAGTTCAAAATATATTACTCTAGAGTATGTGATAATTCAGAAAGGAAACTGGTCCAAACACTTTTGTAGTATTTATGGAGAAATAATTTATACTACAAAAAAAGGGATCACTAAACCATTTAAGAAAATGGTTTTAGAACACTTTGGCAATACCATTCATATATAATGAGCAATCCAACTATGCAGGGGTTTAACGTTGGTTTTCAAAATTTTTGATCTGGATCAAAATGTAAGAAACATATTTTACATTATGACCTAGTATGTAATAATATACATGTGTATGTGTGTGTATGCATGTGTATGTATATATACTATATGTATATATATAAATATGTATGTGTATATAATGGAAACATGGACTAATGAATGCATTCTGATCCTTCTTCCAAGCCCATTCCATTCTATCCATTCCATTTTGTCTCATTTTAAAAACGCTACTCAAGATCTCCTAAAATGATCCAAAGATCCGCTAATGGTTTGAAATCTGTGGCTTGATAAAAACAACAAAGAAACAAAACTGTTCTAAACCACTGCTTCTCAAACTTTAGCATGCATCAGAATCACCTAGAGGACTTACTAAAGAGATTTCTGGGTGCCAGAGATTTGTACTTCTAACAAGTTTCAGAGTGAGTCTGTTGCTACTGATCTGGGGACCACAATTTGAAAACCGTTGCACTAGACGATAGTAGTGATTGAAAAAAACCAAGCACCAATACATGTTTCCATAGGCTTGTGTGGCCTCAGCTTTACTTTTGAATTCATTTTGAATCTCTTACCTTTGCTTTAGATTCTAGTCTTGTTCTAGTCCTGGGCTAATTTTGGTGGGCTGGGTGTTCCTATTGTCCTTATGAGCCATGATGTCCACACTCATCTTCTGCTTAGTGGCTCTCTCTTATTGATAATCTCTCTCTAGAAAAGGCCAGAAGGTAATGAGTTTACTGGGATGCTTACTTGAGTGGCAAACATAATTATCCATCACAATAATTAAAGGGACATTTACCTTTGGTGCGTTTTTTAAAAATGTAAAAAGTAACATTTTTACTGTAAAAAGTCAACCAGAATGTCATGTCATTTACCTGTAAAAAATCAACCAGAGGTATTTGCCAATACCTCAAAGCTGTTAACTCTTTATGACTTTTGGTCATTTTCTTTTTCCAGAAGGTGGGGTAATGTATAACGTTATGAAAGAAAACTTTCTCAATCTTGATTACTTTAATCAAAAGAAGATACAACAAATACATATTACAAGGATTCTTTTGGTAGAATCAGCATTAGCTAAATAGAAAAAGGAACAGCAATTAAACACTAAATCTAGTTGAGAAAGAAAATGACCCCTAATTGTGCATTGATGAGGTTTAGGCAATGGTGGAACCTGAACCTAAGAGGAAGGAAACTGGTGAATCAAATGTGAAGAAGTCTCAGAATTGCTATCACCAGGGCAGAGATTATTGGGTGGCACTGGGCCAGGAAACAGCAGTGTGGCAGCTGGATTGGATACCAGAGAGAATAATACCTGTGATGACCAAGATGGATGCAGGGAGCGAGAGGCTGCCAGTTGAAATGGGGAATTGACTATTTGGCCAGGGGAGGAAGCAGCAGCTGAAATCAAGAATCAGAGATTATTGGTTGTCCAGAAAAGAAAAAGGACACTGGTATCCAATTTAAACTTTCAGGGACGTAAGAACTGATTGGGTCCAAGTTCAGAAAAGGGCCTAACATCTGAATTCATCTTGTGACTGGTTCTCTCTGTTGCTCTCTTTTGCTTCTCAGGCTCGAAATTTTCTTACTTTCTTTTGAGTAGGTGATTGAGATAGTTTTGTGAAGTGAATGTTCTATAACATGAATGGTATTTAATTTCTCTGACTACAGTGTGCATAAACAAACTTAGATCACTTCTTCATAAAAACTAGTTAAATTTGGGGTTTTGGAGGAGGTAGCCAAGGTAGATTATGCTTTTGGGGTGCAAAACTGATGAAGGGAATCATTATCAGCAGCTTTTCTACAGCCACCCAACCTGCCATTGGCTGGGAGTAGTAGATGCTAGATTTTGTCGTCTTTTGTCTTTCCAGTCCCATCCCCCATCCCCTCTAGGGAGCCTAGGGATTCAAATGTAGATGAAATGCAGATCATTGGGAGAATGGAAGAAGTGACTGGTTGGTCGGTTGAATGGGAAAAGGGGAGACCCTCTAATTTGAGATTAGTCATTGTTCGGCTGAGATGGAGAATGGCTTCCACTCTGGATCTGAAGAGTCTTCGTTTGAGTCAATTGATAATTGATAGTCAATTACCAATTGTTCAGATGAATTTGGAAAAGGAGTAAACTGATTTATGTTGGTCTCCACCACTGGTTCGAAATCAGGTAAGAGCTGAAGCTTTTTGCTGATAGATGTGTATTTTAACCATGTGTGTATGTTATCTCACTTGTTGACCACTTCTGTAATCCTTGAGATTTATGTGTTTTACTAGCACATACTATTGTGCTGCATGTATTTTTGGTACAATTGCAGATATCTTTCTTCATGTGTTTTGGGGATGTGATTTCACTTTTATTCTCAATTCACTGAGAAAGTACTTTCACAGCACCCACACATGTGGTCATGGTAACTACTGTAAGACTTCACTATTTCATAAAATATGGTATAAATTCAAAGCCATTATATGGTCTTGGATGTATTTAGTTTTGTTATGAGCACCAATAAGTGATTATATGGTAAAATGAATGAAGAAAGCAGAATTTGCTTAAAAGTAAGACATTTTGAACTAATTGGGTAAAATATATACATAAGCAAAATAGCATTCAGTAAACTGATGTGTGTTTTCTGTGGAAGGCAGATGAGAGGGAACAAAGTGGACTGTTGAAAATTTGCTCAAGTTCTCGGGCACTGGTTGGATATTAGTACTGGTCACCTTTGCCAGTGTTCTTAATTATCATGGAAAGCAACTAATTGTTGGAGGAGAGAGGTACCTGGAGCTGAGCTTAGGAGAAAGGCTTACTCCCGCTTTGCTAAAGTGGTAACCTCTACTCAGCATAAATAATCCAGATCATCAGAATTAAAGGCTCCTATAAATTGGTTGTTTTGAGTTACCTTTTTTAAAACTGTAATTTCTCCCTCCTCTTTTTCTCCACATTGACGGACGTCATCTTAGCACTACAATTGTATGTATATATGAAATGTACTAGCTCAATATCTGAGTATGGTTATTGTGGATGTCTTTCTATCCATGTTTCTTCCTCCTCTCCCTCGGTAATGGTGGTTGTACTGGAGACTTTAGAGACAATGTATTTAACATTACAGACCATTAACACATGGTAGAGCAACTTGTGAATACTTAACAAATTCTGTTCTAATGGTGGCAGTAATTAGAGTGGTGGCTATGAGAGAAGAAGAAATGCTTCTTTTTATATTTCTATCAACCTATCATTGCATATGGGTTAAAATGTGAAATGCGTCTGTTCACTTTATATAGAGGCTCTCGTTTTTATTTGTATTTTCTTATGTTTGTGTGATTTTTAACCATCTCCTGCAAAACTGGTCACTTGCAGGAGGTATGTGTGCGGTAATTGCTTTGAGACTTCACAGATTATATATGAAGTCCTAGTCCTTGCCTTCAGGGAGCTTACAATTTTCGTTGATGAATTTGTGTGGCGAGAGAGACAATACTTAAATGCAGCAAATAATGGAAATGTTAAGCGGGAGGAAAGAGGAGCAAATATTTGGAGAAGGCAGAGAGAATCTGGCTGGGCCATCAGGGAAAGGGGGAAACCCTGAGAGCTCCTTAGCAGGTAGAGGAGGTTGGCCATTAATTTGTGATTCTGTTGTCAAAGCATTTGATAATGGAAATTGGATGTGTGGGTATAAGCCTTTATTGTGAAAGTTGGAATTCCAACTCATTGAATAAAAACTTACTTCGTATGTAAAGAATGGAGCTAGGGCTGGAGAGTCGAATTTGCAGATGAGATCTGGAAGAGGGTCATAGTTTAGAAACAGGCGTGAGAGAGGAGTGGAGAAACAGTTAAAACACACTGAGATGAGCCGTTCAACGGGAGCACGCCCGAGGGTTTCAGGAGCCGCTAGAGACGGAGTAACTGATACTGTTCTAGAAATTAGAAGGCTAAGCTTTTGAGGTGATCGGAGCTGGAGCTTAAGGTTGAAAGGAAGCGTTCCCGGTCAGGAAATTGTAGGTAGAGGCACCGGCGTGAAAAGAATGTTGACTGGACTTTAAGTGACTTAAGGGCAAGCGCTGTGCTCCTTCCCGGGAGTGAGGAGGGCAGGAAACTCAGCGGGGTGTGTGAAAGCCCTATGTTTGTTGAACTGTGTGTTTGGGGCCCAATTGAATTGGATTTTGAGAAGTAAAGTGGTGGGAGGAGCCTGGTGAGTGGGAGGTCGGTTAGGAACCAGCGCTAGATAGAGCACCAGGGACGCAGTGGCAGCAGAGGACCCTCTGGGGAAAATATAGACTCTAGTGGTACCTTCCAGGTGCAGGGGGTGGGAGAAAATGTGAAACGATGTTTATGTAGTGTCCCGTGGAGAAGTTCGGGAGGACAGTTTGAAGTTGCCGGCTGTTTGGGCGAGTCGGGCCAGGAAGCCCCTTCCTCATTCCTCAAGGATGGGGATACGTCCAGTCTCCCGGCAGGTGTTCCCTGGGAGCTAGCCGTGCGGGCCGTCCCCACTTTGCCCATCTTTCCTAAGAAGTGTCGGAAGTGTCAGCCCATCGCTGTTCTGACCGCGAGGGCCTGTCGTTTTAGTCGTCCACGCCGTTCCCCCCATTGACAGCTTCGTTCCATTAGAACCCAGACCTCCCCAGAGTCCAGATTCTGGCCCCTCCTCCCAGCTCCCCTTCCGAGGAGGTGGACGCTCCAAGAGGAACAGGGAGGGAGGCCTGGCGTGGGGGAAGCTGCGGGCAGAGTGGAGGCAGCCGCGCCCTCGCGCCGCCCTCGACTCCGCCGGGCTCCCGCCCCCGGCTCCCACCCCCGGCCTGCAGCCCAGCTAGCGTGCCCGGAGCGCTCCGGGCCACACGGCGGGGCGCGTGGTTCGGGCTCCGGGTCTTGGCGGCTGCCGCCGGGGAGGCGGGCACGTGTTAGGGCGGGGGGTTCCACCTGGCCACGCCGCCCGCCCTCTGCGGGCCGGCCTGGCCCGGGACGTGTGTCCGTGGCGGGCGCACGGAGGCGGGAGCTCGGGGCTCTGGGGGAGGCAGCGCATTTGGCAACACAGCCGCGGCCGTCGGGGCGGTGGGTTCCAGACTCGGGCCGTTCGCCCCCACGGCACCCTGCCCAACTTCGGGCTCGCCAGTGCCTGCCCCAGGGTGCACCGCCGCCGTCGCCTCGACCTTCGAGGCACTCAGTCCCGCCCGGCCCGGGTCCCCGGCACCACGTCGAGGAGAGGCGGCAGACAGCGCAGCCGCCGGTCCGACCCCTGCGAGGGGACTTGGAGAAGTCGGGGCCCCGCCCACTGCTCCCCGCGGCCCCGCCCACGCCTCGCCTCGGCCCCGCCCACCGCCTCTGGCTCCTCCCCTTCCTGCCGGCTTGCTCTTGGCGGCAGCCCGCCCGCCTCGGCCCAGAGCGGAGCCCACTGCTCCCCTCGGCCGCCCCGCCCCGCCGGCCTCCCCGCCCCTCCCGCGCGGGCGGTCCGAAAACCCGGAGCGCGGGAGCGCGGCTCCGCCGGGCTCGGGCGGCCGCACTGGGCATGCTCAGTAGCCGGGGCAGGTTTTTTGGTCGCAAGTAGGAAGCTTTTTGCACTACACAGGAGAGGGGGAGCCACGGAGCCAGCCGCGCTGCCGTGCACCGCCGCCGCGCCCGCCCCAGCCCGGCCCGGCCCCGCGGCGGGGCGCGATGAGCCCGAGCCCGAGCCGGCCCGCCGGGGAGTGAGCGCGGGGCGCGGAGGGCGCGTTGCGCAGCTGCTCCTGCGCACAACCCCGCCGCCGCCGCCGCCGGCCCGCACTGGCAGTGAGTGTGAGAGGCTCGTCCGTGCTGAGCTCCCGGCGCCGGGAGCGGGAGCAGGAAGCGCAGGCCACGCAGGGACCCAACTGAAACAAAGTGTCGGCCGCCCGGCGGCGGCAGCGCCTCGCCCCGACCCTGCCCCTCCCGCCCGCCCGCAACTCCGCCGCCCACCATGGCTTCCGAGGAGCTGTATGAGGTACCTCCCCTCCCCCTCCCGGACCCTCGGGCCGCCCCCGCCCGCCGCCCCGCGCCGCCCCTTCCCGGCCCCGGCCCGGCCCGGCCGCGTCCAGCCCGACGGCCCGGCTCCGCCGCGGGCGCCCGCCTCGCCCCCTCCCCCTCCGCGGCCGCAGTTTGCTGGACGGGAAATGTGTGCGAGGGGAGCCCGAGCCACGCTGCTCCGAGGGGCCCGGCGGGCGGGGGGGGCCCTCCCCGGAGTTGTCGGGCTCCTGGGGGGGCTCCGGCCGTGGGGAAGTAGCGCTGACACCAGCGACTTGCTCAGACTGAGCCCAAAGTGTTCTTGGCGAGGGCAGTGGGTGTGAAGCCCCTGTTACCGCTTGGCGGGGTCTGTAGGCGGTGCGGGGGTGTTTTTCCTGTCCATTTAATAAAGCGTTTTGGAGAGGGTTTTGCCTCCGGTTTGGGGAGTGGGGCGCCGAAAGGAAGAGTGCAACTGTCTCGGCTCTGCTGCTAGCCAAAGCGATGCAAAATAACGCACCGAAAATGCTAAACGTTGACCACATGCTTTAATTAGGTTAGCATTGTGGCCAGAGCCAGGAAATTTAAATTTAACGCTGATACACCGTCATTCATTTGCGCCGCAGCGTTGCAAGTAAGAAAGGGCACAATCAGAGCTATAAGTTATGAACGAAGGGTTTGCCAGCTTCAACTTCAAGTTTTGGAGTTATCTGTTTGGATCTTTAGGTGTATTTTGTATGCCTCAGTGTAACTTCTTGACGTATTTCAAAGTAGCCTTCCTGGGAGTGCAGAAGCTTGGAAGGCTTTCTCTTCTTTTGGATAAATGACTTTCTGTTTATGTGTATTTATAAATACATCTTTATGAGAGACTTAAAACTTTTGGATACTGTCTGGATTTACCTTTATGATGCGTTTAGGGACCTGGGCGTTTAGGGGCTTAAGTAAGCCTCTGTAACAAGTAGAGACCCAGCGCCCTTGACAAACCTTAAGTACCAGGTGAACCTTCTGAGGTGTCTTCTGGGTGTCTTACTGTTCTTGGTGTAGAACGGCACTCTATTGCCAACAGTGAGACTTCTAGCAACTTTTTGTTGCTTTTTAAAAGCAACTGTTCGCACAAGTTCTCAGGAGAAGGCTGCCTTTTGTAGAAATAATGGTGAGATTGTTACCTCCCTTTACATTGTATGTGGTCAG
This sequence comes from Cryptoprocta ferox, assembly GCA_028646485.1. NCBI lineage: Eukaryota > Metazoa > Chordata > Mammalia > Carnivora > Eupleridae > Cryptoprocta > Cryptoprocta ferox. Next base: position 120,043,138 of record CM053577.1, read on the forward strand.
TGTACCTTAGCTGGCACTGAAAACGTCCCATTCTCTTCAACCATTTTACACATTAGCTGTGCTCTAGTGTATTCAAGATACTATCTTGAGTCATTTGGGTATGTAAAGGGGGAAAAAAAATCTCCCTGGCCTCAAGAAGTTTCTCTTCTAGGAAGGCAAGTGGTGTGCATGGTGAAGATCCCTAAGCAAAAGCTAACATAGATGCAGGTCTTCCAGGCTGACATACAGTTAGGAAAGTACATTTGAGAGATTTTGGTTTCTACATTAGATTATTCCTTGCTAGTTTAGGTTTGTGTATTCACTCTTTATTATTTTTGTGATTATAAATACATAATCATGTAAGTCATTCTATTGGTGTTTTGGGTGGGGTAGCACCTTATACGTAAGTTGTATCTTATGTGTATAAAAATGATCCTGAAGACAATGCATTTACCACTAGTGCATTATGAACTAACTTTAGTTCTTTCTTTGTTTATTCATTCTTCAGGTTTTCTAGTCACTACTTTCCTAGCAGAATTCATTTATAAGTCACACTTTGTTCAAAATTTACGTTCTTTCTGCATATTTGTTGAATGTCTGTCCTACAGAAGTTCCATAGGGAGAGATAGGGAGGCATAAGGTATGTGGATGGTTCATTTCCTCAACACTTATTGGGGGAAGAAATAAGTACATTGCAAAGAAATGATACACTTGCACAGCTGACCTTTTGATTCTGGGGTTTGTTTTAGTTTTGAAAATAAGGTGTAGGAGTATAGTTGAAGGGAGAGTAAAAAATATAGTGTCCTTCAGGGTAAGTTTTCTAACTTCCTTTACTTGTAGGCAACACTATGACTCTGTGTCTGTATTACTATTGAAAGCTAATATGTGAAAGTTCTGTTTAGTGGTTGAGAGCCTGGATTTGGAGTCAGAAAACCTAGTTGTTGAATTCCAACCCTGTTGCCTTGGGTTAATTACCTTCAAAGCTCAGTTTCCTCATCTGCAAAATTGGGATCAATACTCATCTTCAGAACTGTGAAGTTCAGATGAAAAAAAATGTAAATCCTACTCTACAATTCCCATAGTGAACATTCAGTAAGTGGTGGTTATTGTTCTATTTCAACTGATCTAACATGCCTCACTGAGGCCTGGTTTTGTTTCTAAAGATAGAGAACTGTATTGTTTTAATCAAGGCAATATTACTTGTGAGGCAGTATGCAATTGTAAATAAATACTGCAGTCTAACAGACTATTTGACAAGGCTGGGGAGAGCACTAAAATACTTTAGTAATAAGGTCATGGACATTGTCGCCTTGTTTTACTTGGTTCTGCCCAAATCAATATAGAAGTTCCATGTTTGGCCTCAAATTCTACAATTCTGTAGGGATACATTGACAAAGGAGGAAGTTCAAAGTCTTGCTTCTTGAAGTAACATGGTGTATAGTAAGAGCACAGGTTTGCAGTAGCTATGTGAATTTGGGTGAGTTATTTGATTGCTAAGCCTCTGTTTTGTCACCCAAAAAGAAATAAGATCTCCAACACTCAGCATGGGGCATCGTGTGTAGTAATAGGTCCTTAGTAAATGTTTAAAATAGTTATTGTGACCATGTTTGTGAATAAAAAATAAGGGAACAAGGTGGGGTGGAGCATCAGCCTTACAAAATTGGAGGAGCTTCTGTTGAAGATAGAGTGGATTTATTCCCTGTACCTCTAGCAGCTAGGATTAGGAAAGACAGATTGTTTTTACTTACCCATACTGAGAACTTCATAGCTTTCACAAAAAGACCAGCATCCTTTAGATCAGGGGCCAACAGAGTTTATGTAAAGGACCAGGTAGTTGATATTTTAGACTCTGCAGGACATATAGCCTTTGGCTGTGGCTACTTGGCTCTGCTGTTGTAGCACAAAAGCAGCCATAGACAGTACCTAAGCAAATGAGTTATTTTCCAATAAATTGTTTACAGACAGTAAAATTCGAATTTCGTATGTAATTTTTACATGTCCTAAAATATTCTTGATCCCCCCTCAACCACTTAAAATTGTAAAAATCATTCTTAGCTCCTGGGGTCCACAAAAGCAGTCAGTGGGCTGGATTTCTTTTTCTAACCTGTGCTTTAGATGACGAGCTGCTCTGGAACTGAGATTGAGGCACCTGGAGGGGGAGTGTGACGTAATCCAAGTCCTTCCAGCTGCAATCCCAGCTCTAGACTGGGTTCCACTCCTCCCTTCTGTATAATGAAGGGAACAGCTTGTGTGTCTTAAGTAACTATGTCTCCTGAACATTCTCTCAGTAACATGGGAACAATAAGTACCTCAGAGGATTGTGAAGCTTACATGATATTAGCATGTAAAAGCAGTTTATAGTTGATAAAGTGCTATAGCCAAGGGTTAAGTGATTATATTATTCTAGGAAACATATTTATCTTCTTTTATTCTTAAAGGGGGAAAAAACCCACCCAACTCTCAAACCTGAAGCCAAACCTGTTTTCCTTTGATATTTGGGAATTGATATAGTCCCAATAATACAAATTGATTATATCACCAAAGGAAACCAAGATCAAGAGAACTTTAATTTATCCAGTGGTCAGGTAACCACCATAAGACTTTGCTCATGTGGGACTGAATAAGGAGTCAAAACTGTAGTAAAATGCAGACACATTCTCCTTATATGTATATCTTAATAATTCCTTTTTTCTCATTGGATATGGGGTTTTCCCCTTGAGAACGAGTAGAATAGCTAATTTAAATTTTAGTAAGATTGCAGCTAGTCCTAACCTTCCGTGAAAGTATTTCTTCAACACATGCATATTCTAGTCCATCAAAACTGGAAGTACGCTTTTAAGAATGAAATTGTACCTGGCTCATAAAAAGTTTCTTAAAGTTGATTAGTTTGGAAGGATAATCAGGATTTAGGGGAAAGGTAAGTCTTTTGAATTTTTCTTATTATTTCGGGATGTGATTGTTCCTTTCTCCTCTGCACCACAAGAATTTTATGTACATTGACCAAAAGCACAGTTATAAATAAAATCTGCTTGTGTAATTAAAATGGAAGTCACAGAGATCAAGAGATCTTCTGTGGATGTTAAGCCCGCATCTGTTGTGTGTGTGTGTGTGTGTGTGTGTGTGTGTGTGCTGGCTCTTAGAAGATTGAGCTAAGAAAAAGAAGAGTTGTTTGACGTCTAGAGTTGATTGTGGGGCAGTGAAGTCAAATGTGTATTTTGAAAATTAACACACTATCTTGAATGTGAATTGCTGAGAATATTATTTATTTATTTGGCTAAACAACAATGTGGAGATCTCCCATGTGCCATTCCTCTGAATTTGCTTTCAGTTCCTGTGTACAAGAGTAAGTCTTTTTATGTTTTTGTTATAATATCTAAAATCGTTGAATTTTTCTTCATGCTCTATGATGATTTTAACCACCAGAGATATTTTCATAGTATATAGGAAATACCTAATTTGCCATGTTCTGATTGACAGTTGTGAATGTAATGCACAAAGCCAATAGGAGTCAAGTTTTTGTGAATGAGGAGTAGTGGTTTTTATATTTTGTGTGTTTGTAGGGGCAACAGCATCATCTGGGGTCCTTTTTTTAAACGTGTATTTATTTTTGAGAGAGAGAGAGTGGGGAAGGAGCAGAGAGGGAGACAGAGGATCTGAAGCAGGCTCTGCATTGTCAGAACAGAGCCAGATGTGGAGCTCGAACTCATGATCATGTGAGATCATGACCTGAGCTGAAGTTAGACGCTTAACCAACTGAGCCACCAAGGCACCCCTGGAGTCCTTTTAAAATCAGATTCTTGGGCCCAGACCATGAGAATGTAGTGTTCCATGTTTGGATGGAGACCAGAATCTATATTTCCAAAAAGCTTTTTTATGGAATGCAGGTGGAAGCAGGAGCCTTGTGGATTGTAGTGGTCTGAGTTTCTGACACCAAGGCTACACGTTGAGGTGGGGAGGGGTTGGGATCTGCCTTTGCAGAGGAAGAACTCCACGTGGACCACATTAGTCCTTTTTGCAGGCTCTTAGACTGTTGCTGGTTATTAACTGACTCATTCCAGGAAGGGAGTATTAAAAACACTAGGTAGCTAGCTAAGGGTGCTGTAATTTCTATTTACTGTTTTCATTGTGTGGCATACTTGTCCATCAGGTTGTTAATATTGGTGCACTTACACTCTATAAAACTAAGTATTTTTTTCTGGTCATTATTTTCCAAAGTTCAAATATTGCAGTTTTGCATAATTGTTGAATTACATTGTAATGAAAAAGTGAATTATAGGAACGACTTTCCATTCTTGACCCTTTCGCTCCAGAATCTCCCTCCCCCAAATGTTATACCTCGTGCTGTTTCTTCTACACTTAGTTCCTCATCTGCGTAAGTGGTTTCAACTCTGGAATGGGGAGAACTTCTAACTTTACTGTTTCCCACACAGACTTAAATGCTCTTTAGCCTTGGGGGATCTGTGTTCTCTGGGGAGTCTGGGAAAAGTCTTGAACATTAGTATGAAAATGTGTTCGTATAATTCATATACAGAGTTTTTCTGAGGGAGAGGCTCAGTAGCTTTTATCTGTTTCTCAAGGGAATCCATGACCCAAAACAAGTATTAAAATTGTTCTTGAGATCTTTGAGCTAAGGCTTGACTTTCAGTGCTCTTCATTGACTACTCTGACATTGTTTTTGCCAGACTCTGCTCTGCTTCAGCCGGAGTCCACAATAAAACCATATTAAAACTTCTCAGACTGGGTTTTGAAGTATATACTATTTCTTTAAGTGTCTGTTCTTGAAATTGCACATACATGAACTCTAAAGTTAATCCAAAGGGGAGTGGGGGGTACAGGCTTCCAGTTATGGAATGAATGAGTCACAAGGCTGAAAGATACAGCACAGAGAATATAGTCAGTGGTGTCGCAGTAATATTGTATGGTGATGGATGGTAGCTACACTTGTGGTGAGCACAGTGTTATGTATGGAATTGTCCAGTCACTGTGTTGTACACCTGGAACTAATATAACATTGTCTACTGTATTTAAGTTTAAAAAATGAAGTTAAGCAATATTCTAGCTGCACTTCTGACACTGCAAGGGCTCTAGAATTCTTTAACTCTGATCCACCCCTGAACTGTTTACATCTTGTTATTTTCCAGTGTTTATTATTGTCCATGAAAAAAACCTAATGAAATAGGACATTATTATTCTATACAGACAATGTTTGTTTAGATTTACTATATCTTTACCAGTTTCTTTGATCATCAGTCTTATATTACAGAACTTCCTTCTGGGAATTTTTTGCCCCTTTTTAAGGTATATCCTTTAGAGATTTCTTTAGTGAAGAGTTATTGGTGGAAAAGTCTAGTTTTTTTTATTATCTGGACCTGTCTTTATTTTGCTTTCATTTTAGGAAGAGTATCCTACAAATAAAACCAGTTAATTGGTCAGTTTCTTTAAGCATTTTGAAGGTGTTATTCCATTGTCTTTTGGCTTCCCCATTATGCTCAAGGAGGTTGTTGTCAGCCTAGGTGTAGTCACTTTACAGGAGATCTGTCTTCTGTCTCTGGTTGCTTTTGAGATCCTCTCTTTGACTTTGGTGTTCTCTATTTTTATTACAATGTATCTCTGAGACTTTCTAAAAATAAGGTTTGCATATAATGTGTTTCTTTTGTCAGTTTGTCAATATTGAAAATGCAAATAAACTATAAACTAGATTTCAGCGGAAATATTTATGAAAACGGATGTAATCTTTACAAAAATAGTTAACACGTCTATGCTTCTATGGCAAAAATGTTCAACATCTTTGTTCTGTAAGTTCTGATATATAAATATATTTTCTCTTAACTTTCCTTTACCTGAGGTTGGCTTGTTCATTTGGTCTCAGCTGCTGAAGACATGGTTGTTGACTTACTTTGTCCACATCTGCACAGCCCATCCCTTCCTACGTTTGTGTTGCCATTTTCCCAATAACTGGTGGACCCTCCCAGGTTGCCAGCCGTGGTGTCACCCCTAATTTAGGACTTCCATTAGAGTTCACAACCAGCAGGAATCCTTCCCTAATTGGCTTTTTCCTTTTGCACTATTATTAATTTGCACATAAGTATTACTTTCTCTTGGTATAAATAATATGTATATCTTTCCCTGGAATTGTTGGCTGTTTTTTGGTTTGCTGCAGTGCTTAATATGAGGACTTGGATGTGGTGAGAAGTCAGTAATTGCTGACTTTTATCTAAAATACAGATATTACAGCGACTGGAGTTACATTTTTTGAAATTATACCATGTATGTGAGAATTGTGCGTTTAGGTATCATGTTTGAAAAAAAAACTCTACATGGTGTTTTGGAGGAAAATTATTTCTAAATTTAATACAAATAATTTGAAAGAAAATTGTGTTCCTAGAAAGAGTATTTTGAAACGTTTGTCACAGTATTTATGTTTAGCTGTTGGTGAAAAGTGTGTGTGGAGGGGGAGAGATGTCTAAAAATAATCTCCAGTTGGAGAAGTTAAACCACAATATATTTAGGAAATGCCTTTATTTTTTGCCTTATTTTCATTTATAATGGGCTCTGCCATGTGATGTTTTTAAGAGGTTTATGTATTCCCAGTGTTTGTTGGTAATGGTCAACAATGTTGATTGCACCTAATGAATATCTTTGGTTAAAATGTACCCATTTTTCATCAGTAGTTTACTGTTTAGGATTTCAGGGTATCACAGAGTTGCATGAAGTATTTCTTATTTTAACATGTAACTAATGTGGAAGCCTCAACTGTTTAGAATATGTGAGAACCAGGACCAAATAAAAGGCTTCTTGGCTTGTAAAAAGGTGTCATACCTCTTAAACATTGAACGGCTCTGGGTCTCTCTTAGAGACTGTTTTCCTTTATTTTAGGCATGATATGCTTGGACTTCACTGACTTATCATGTTGGGTACAGGTATTTGGTAAGGGAGAGAAGCTGTCAAAGTCATGTGAGTTGACATTAATAAACTTGCTCATGAGAGAAGGCTGGGGATGGCACCTCTAGGTCATAGATAGCAGGGGCTCCTCAGCCCCACAGAGTATGTGAAAGGCATGCCTATGAAAAGAGCTATCAAAATATGATTTTTAAAAAGGTTTTGGCACGTAAGTGACAAAATTCAGTTTATTTTTTTTTACATGTTCATTTATTTTTGAGAGAGGGAGACAGAATGTGACAGAGAGAGAGGGAGACACAGAATCTGAAGCAGGATCCAGGCTCCGAGCTGTCAGCACAGAGCCTGATGCGGGGCTCGAACTCACGAACTGTGAGATCATGACTTGAGCTGAAATCAGACGCCTAACCAACTGAGCCACCCAGGCGCCCCCAATTCGGTTTATTTTTATGGTGTGTTTTCCAAAGTTTCCACCCAAATATTCCTAACAGCAGAAGAAAATGATCAGAGAGCCTTATAAAGCGATGGAGTTGGGGGTTGAACTGCCTGCTGCAAGCCTGGCCTGTTTTTGAATTCTCATGTTACCCTAAACCATAGTGAAGTTAACTGTGTATGCCATAGAAAATTTTTTGGTTTGATATTAAAGGTCTTAAAAGCACTTACCAGTTAACTTTTCTCCATTAAACTTTGGGTCAGGTTGATGTTTGGGGAAGGTGATCCATCAGTTAGTGTCTTCACACAACTCCTGATCTCCTGGGTATGTGCACCCAGAGTAAGAGGGGCTTCTGTGCCATCGTCCAGGATGATGTGAGGTAAAAGAATTATTAGCTGACTTGGTAACATGTAAATGGGAATATTTGAATTGAGTGATCAAAAAAGTTTTTAAAATCTTGTTTCAGTAATTCTTACCATTGAAGTTTAAAGATCTTTATTTTCCATCTAAAGTTATCTCATTGCTGGGTGTTCAGGAGAAGCTGCACTCGCTGTTTTTATCTTGACTGTATGCTGATTCTTTACTTGGAAGAATGATTTTGCTGTTTCTTGGACTCAGTCATGAGAGCATTTGGTGGGGGGAGTCCCTGTTGGAATGGGGGCTTGTCCGCTTTATAACTCTTCTCTGCCCATGGGCTATGCCAGTACCCCCTTAGAAAACTGTGTCTTCCATCTCCTCTTTCTCCCCTGAATGTACTTGTTCCCATGTCCAGCTCCGGTGTCTTCCACTTACTTTTCATCCCTCTGGCAGGTCCTCTTTGAGCTGAGGCTTCATTCATCCTGTTTTGAGTCTTGACCCCAGCCTCCATACTGGATTGTTGCCTTGGTCAAAGCTCTGGCCTGGGAAGTAGCGGTCTCACTGCCGTTTGCTTTACTTTGCTTTTCATGTGTGTAGTCCAGAGAGAAATCCTCAGACACCCAAGGTGGAGGTTAGCCATCTCTCCAACTTCTGGCCAGCGACAGGTCCCCTGTCTTTGTCCCCTGACTTCCCTTTTTTATGCAGATGAGCTTTTGAGCTCAAAGCAAGAGGTAAATGATTATTTTATTATCATTTCTAAGGATGGAGAGAGATGTGTCTGTGGCAGAGGGTGCTAACTAGAATATGATTTGTAGTACTCTTCCCTCAGAGTATACATGTGAGTAAAATTTTCTCCAGAATTGTTTTATATGCCATCATTCAACACCACTAGGCTTTGGCTCATAACTGAGCTTTTTGAGAATGTCTTGATTAAATTGATACATATCTAAAAACGTATTCCTAGGGGAAACAATCCTAAGTAGCTGCAGGTTCGGACTGCTTAAAAATGATGATGTTGCAATGATTATGTAGAATGAGTTCAAAAGATTGTGGAGGGAGGGGCACCTGGCTGGCTTGGTCAGAGGAGCATGTGACTCTTGATCTCTAGGGGTCATGAGTTTGAGTCTCACATACAGTGTAGGGATTACTTAAATAAATAAATATGGAGGGTTGGATGGAGGAAAGGATTGTTCTAAAATCCCAGTCTCTTCTATGCATAATCCCACTAGAAGGAAGTCTAAAACCTCAGAGTCCTTGTCCCAGCTGATTGCTGTTGAAGTAGGGCAACATGCCTTAGAAATTGGTAAACTTTTAAATAGCCTTTCCTGGGGCGCCTCGGTGGCTTAGTCGGTTAAGCTTCCGACTTCGGCTCAGGTCATGATCTCATAGTTCGTGGGTTTGAGCCCCACGTTGGGCTCTGTGCTGACAGCTAGCTCAGAGCCTGGAGCCTGTCTTCAGATTCTGTGTCTCCCTCTCTCTCTGACCCTCCCCTGCTCATGCTGTCTCTCTGTCTCTCAAAAATAAAATAAAAACGTTAAAAAAATAGCCTTTCCTGTAGTGGAACAGGTCTCCCCTTGAGAAAGAGTGTTCCCCTTTAGAGCTTGAGAAGGAACACTGGAGAAAGTAAGGACGTTAATGTGACCAAGGCTTTGAGCATTCTTGTTTCCCTTCTGAGGCAGTAGGCAGAAGAGTGGAATGCCCCTTTGTGTTCCTGAGCCCCTCACACTCTTGGTTGATTGAGGTGGGAACTAAAAGTAAGATGGAAATTCTCATCCTACGTGTGCTTTTCCCCCACCTTCCGCCCCTCAAAAGTGTTTCTGCAGAGTCCTTCTGCCATACAGCTGACTATCTGCTCTGCTCCCCTGGGTGAAGAGATGTCCTCATGCTTTTCACTGAATCAGTAGAACTGCTTCCCATAATTTTCTGGGTGATGTGAGGTCAGCTAGAACCCTCACCTTGTCACAGGCCCTTTTGGTTTTCAGCTGTGCTTCTCTCCTTCATAGTAAGGGGAGTTAGGGGAGTGATCCGGGGGTCCGACCTGGCTGTGCTCACAATCCGCCCTTGCACAGTCTTTATTGCCGGGCAGCTCCGGGCTGGTTCCTTCCTACCTTCAGGCATCTCTCTGAATCCCAGCAGGCAGGAACTCTAGTCGTTCAAACTCCAGTACCTCCCTCCTGAAGGGAAAAAGTGGCTTAACAGCCACTGCAGTGGTTTCTCAGCTTTTGAGAGGAGGTGTGTATCAGAAGCTCCCATCACTGAACGTTGCTGTAGGATCAGTTCTGGATCTAAAATTTGTTCCCAAATTATGTTTTGTTTTGTTTTCTTTAGTTCTCTTGTGTTTTTGGCCTTTTCTACCTCTGGGTCAAGGGAAATGAGACTGAGTTGCTGTCTTTACCACCCACCTTCTCTCTCTGTCCCTCTTCTCATCTGACCCCCATGTTTTGGAGCCCCACCCTGCTGCACTCCATATAATATGGAATCAAACTTTCCAGAAAAGTTTAGCTTCCTGTTCTTAATGAAAAAAACCAAGTGAAAAGTAGAATCTTTCTGTCTTTGTAAAACAGTAAACTTTCAAACTAAACTTAGCTACTCTTTACTTGTGAAGTAAGCACCCTTTTCTCTGTAGTTTAAAATGGATTTCTAACTCCTTATCAATTTAGGACATCTAGTCAGGTTTTTGCTTATTTATTATATATAAAGCATCAATAATGACACAAAAGAACAACAAACATATAGAAAGATTTGCTCTTCACCCTCCTTATCTATTTTGGATACATGTTAGCAAAAGTTAGCAAAAAACTATCTAGTAGACATCTTTAAATGATTTGTGTTTGTTTAAAGTGGCATTTGAAAGATATCTTCAAGAGAATATATAAGTATGATCCTGATGGAGGATTTTAAATGGGAGGATTGCTTAAATTTAAAAATCTTGCTTGATAAATTTTAATGAGCAATTGATAACATGACTTAATACTATATTGAGGCATGTGTAGGTGATCTTTTGCATTAGCCTGCTATATAAAAGCTTCTCAGTTCAGGAGGCATTACCTCTGTGGTTTAGGGTTTACTATAATTTGTTAGAGATGTTATTGTCTTATAAGATATACACTGCACCTTACCCAATAAAAAGCTGTTTTCCTTGCTATGAGGACTAAAGTTATAAGGGTTTCTTACACTCCTTGTAGTGTAAGTTAACAGATGACGGTAGCTCCATTATAAAAGATAGACAGGATCCTAATAAATATCGTAGTCTGCCTTTTCTTGCATGGTCACCATACTTGAGTTTATTAAACAGAACATAGAGCAGATGTGACTAAAGCAGTGGCATCCTGTGATGTAGTCTGTGGAAGCAAAACAGGGAAGCTCAACTAATTTCCTGCAATTTCACAGTTAGCCAGTAGGTTTCCCATTTCTTGGCAATCTGTATGGACCGAAAAATGAGTGGCTAATTATAGGGTAGGAAATGAATAAGCTTTGCATGAGATTAAACAGATTTGCAGGGAGAATGAACTTAATGCACCATCATGGATAGCAATATTTGAGTGTCATCAAAGATTTCAAATTAAATAGATTATTTATAATGAAGCACAACACAGTGATGAAAACAAAAAAGACCAGAGAGTCCATTTGACCAACATTTTGTCCACAGAAAATAAGCAGGTGCTCACTTTGAAACAGAATTTGAAAGTTGCTATAGAGATGATCAATATAAACGATGATCTGACATTTCCTATGTTGTTTTTTTTTTAAAGCACTAGAGCAAAGTAACGGGTTTGGAGAGTGCATTAAAGGAGAGAAGACGTGTCCAATATAATTCTTTAAAAGACTGATGTACAGTGGCAAGCATTAACATTCCTAAGAAACAAAGGAACGATGTCAAATCCGCATGTGATTTTTGTCACCAATAGATAGCACTGTTCATTGTGTAACTGATTCCATAGGGTCGGAGAGATTTAGTATGTGGAAATTAGAAAGTCTGAGAATCATGAAATGCAGAGGGAACAAACCTGAGGCCTGAATGGTGGATTTCTTTATTAGGATGCTTCATATTGTTTGCGGGCAACACTTTTGATTTACAACATATCATCAATGTAACTCACTAGACTTACAGTTCTGAATTATGTTAGTTCATTCCAAAATTCATTTCTCCCTTAGGGAGTAAAGATTTGGAGCCACAGAGGATATTCAGAAGACTGTATCTGAGGGCAGTCCTAGACAGGGGGAAAGTTCTGGGAATGTTTTGTGTTAACAGCCTCTTTGAAATAAGAGTTTGGCCTTTTAAATCAGTACTTGAACCAGCTGACCTCTGCTTGGCAGACAGGGCCTTTGAATTTCATAGTCTTAGAATTTACGTGGACTCATCACCTTGCTCGTGGTTTGTGTGTGAAGGCCCTGTGTATGTTTACTAAGAAAAGAAGGAGAAAATCTAAGAGGGAAAAAACGTTGTTCTTTGCTCTACCACCGTAATCAACTTCAGCAAACCATAGAAAACCACCATTCTGGACCTCTCTAAGTACAGTTAGAAGAATGGATGTACACAGATAACAGTGATTTTATAAAAGCAATTATGTGGATGCCATTTAATAGAAAACAGAAGGTAACATGAAAAGATTGTAGAATTTTAAACACCTTTTTCATCTGTCCATTGATTTGTTGGAGTTCTTTGTAATGGATGCTCTCTTTGTTATACATCTTGCAAATATCTTCTCATCTGTGATGTGTCTTCATTCTTAAAAAATTTTTAAATCTGTAATATAGTTACATATTAAATTTTACATTTTAATGCAGACAGATTTATTTTCCCCATTTTGTTTCTTGTTGAGGACATCCTTCCTCCAGGATGAGCTTTAGTCCACCTACAGTTTGCTTTTACGTATGATACAAAGTTGGGATGTGATTTGTTTTTAAGATATGGATAATCTATTGTCACGCTTTATTAAATAGTCCATCTCTCCCCCATTTGTTTGCCACTTGGGCCATATATAAAGTTTTCTTTTATGTGTGGGTCAGTTTCTTCTGTTCAGTTGGTATTTGTCTTTTCTTGACCATGCCACACTGTTGTAATTAGTATGGGTTTTTTTTAATGCTTATTTATTTTGAGAGAGCGTGTATGAGCATGAATAGGAGAGGGGCAGAGAGAGAATCCCAAGCAGGCTGTGCACTATCAGCGCAGAACCTGACATGGGGCTCAGTCCCATGAGCTGTGAGATCATGATCTGAGCCAAAATCGAGAGTTGGATGCTCAACCCACTGAGCTGCTCAGATGCCCTGTTTGGGTTTATAATATGTCTTAGAAACCTGCCCTACCAATTTTCTTTATCTTGTTCTCTTCTTTTGAAAGATTTCTTAGCTCTCTTCCACTTAAACATTAGAATCGTCATGTTGAATTACACCAGAAACCATGTTGGGGTTGGGATTGATGTTGCACTGAGTGTGTGGATTAATCTGTAGCACTGGAGATGCAGCCGTGAACCTAAAAGATAAAGTCCCTGCCCCAAGGAGTTTATATTCTAATGATGGAAGCAGACTAATTAGGATACTGCTAGTGGCTTAGAGTGTGGGTCATTTTAATGTAAATTTTTAGAGAAAGCCTCATTGATAAGGTAACACTTGGGACTTGAAAGCAAAGGAACTCCCCCCTGAGGTTGGTTTGTGCTTCCCAAGTTTGAGCAGCAACCAGGAGGCCGCTGTGTCTGAAGACTGATGGAGAGAATGGTAGGTGAGGTCAGGGTGGTAGTGGGATTCCTGCACGCTCTTTGTTTTTTATTTTTTATTTTTTAACTTACTTTGAGAGAGAGAGCAAGCAGGGGAGGAGGGGCAGAGAGAAAGGGAGAGAGAATCCCAAGCAAGCTCAGCACTATCAGATGCAGGGCTCGAACTCACGAACCATGTGATCATGACCTGAGCCGAAACCAAGTTGGAAACCTCACCAACTGAGCCACCCAGGCGCCCCAGTGTGCATGCAGGCTCCTTGTAAGTTTGTTAAAAATTTTGAGTTTTATTTTTACTAAGATGGGAAGCCATTGGAGGAATGGTATAATCAAATGAAAAAATTTTAAAGGTTATGGTGGATGCTATATAAATAAACTGTAGGGGGACCAAGAAGGAAGTGGGGAGATTAATTAGGAGGCTGGCAGAATAACTGATGCAGAAGATGATGGTAGTTTGAAGCCTGGGTGGTGGTATGATGGTGGGGGGAGGGTGGGGGATGGGTAGTGAGCAGTGAATACATAGGGAGTGTATTTTGAAGGTAGAGCTGAACAGGATTTATTCCTGGATTGGACATTGAATGTAAGGGGATGAGAAGAAAAATGGAAAGAACCTGGGTTTTTAGGCTTGAGTAACTACAAAAATGGGATTTGCCATTTATTCAGGCAGTTGTCACCAAGTAAGGCACACCTTTGTTTTTATTGGGGACTCATCGTGGATTAATGGGAGTTGGAGTTTAGACATGTTAAGTTTGATATGCTTTATAGACCTCCACAGGCTTAGAGGTTGGGGCTTATGCTTAGGTGGGGGATAGTTTGGGGAGATGTCAGTATGTATATCTACTGACCTTGGGTGCATTCATGTGTGGAGCTTGGAGGAGGTAAAGGCTTAGTAAAAGGAGACTGAGAAGTGAGGTGGCCCGGAAAGTAGGAGAAAGGAGAGAGAGAAAGTAGGAGAAAGGAGAGAGAAAGGAAAGGAAGCCAGGTGAAGAACATTTCAAGAAGGGGGGATGTCCCTGTGTGTTCTGTAGCTAAGGACTGAGAACTCATTGTGACATTCGGCAGCCTCTGTTTTAGTGGAGGACCAGGCATGAGAGCCTGGCCTGGGGCTCATGAGAGAACAGGGAAGGAGGGATTAATGATTGTAGGCAACTCTCATGACTAGTTTTGTGAAAAGGGAACCAGGAGAGTGAGATAGTCCCCCGAGTTTGTCTGCTTTTAAGGTAAAAGAAATTATAGTGTATTGTGTGATAATAGGAAGGGGAAATGAATGACTCAGAAGCAGGAGGGAGGGCAGTAAACTGGAATGCTTTACCCGAGTTGTCAAGAAGGAACCAGATCCAAGAGCGTGTTCCCTCATTCGGATCTCTGTCTCCCTCTCTGTCTCCCTCTCCCCATCTTTTGGTTCTTCAATAATGTTATGAACGTCTAAAAAGTTTTTGCACAGACTTTCTTGGATTTATTCCTCGAAACTATAGTTTTTAACTATATTAACTATGTTAATGGAATCTCTTTAAGGTTACATTTTTAAATGAGTTAATACTTGTGCATAGAAAATGGCTATTTATGTCTGCTTTTTAGATCTGACAACCTTGTTCAACTATCTTGTTATTTGAAAATTTGTAGGTTCTTTTAAATTCATATGTAATTATATCTTGTGCATATAGGGATAGCTACGTTTTTCTTTTCATGCTCATACCTGGTTTTTTTTTTTTTTTCATTTACAGCATTAGCTCGACCATCCAGTACAATGTTGAATAAAAAGTTATAACAACAAGTATTCTTATTTTATTTCTAATTCTAAAAGTTCTGTAAAATGTTTTTGAGTAAAAGCTATAGAGACCCTTTTAAAAAATCTAGTTAAAGTTATTTTCTAGTTTGTGAGGAGTTTTGAATCATAAGTGGTTGATGAATTATATTGAATATGCTTTCTGAATTTATTAGAGATCGTCATTTTACCTTACCCCCTTTCCTTATAATACTTCGATGTGGTATGTTAATGTATTTCTGATGTTGAGCCATCCTTGCATTTCTGGGATAAACCCTGCTTAGTCACAGTGTATTATTTTATGTATACTGTTAAATTCTTTTCAAAATCAGTGTTGGAATTGTCATTTGAAAGAGAGGAAGCCAAGTTAATTTTGTTTTCTATTCTGAAACATTGCAGAATCTTTGGACTTTCTGGTTTGTTTTTTTTTTTTTTTTTTTTTTAAGGATTTTGTTTACTTGCCTATAAAATCATCTGGGCCTCTGTTGACTTTGTTGACTTTTAACATAGGAGAGGATCCGTTTGATTATCCTTTAAAAATTAGCTCCCATTAACCTGATGAAGCTTTCCATTTGTTAAGTCAGTGGTGGTCTAAGGTTTTTTATGTTAGAATATTCTTAACATCTTTAGAAAACTTACTGGATTTGTGATTATATAGACCTTTAGAGCCACTCTTTAATTTTATTGATTCTCCATATCTTTGTCTTCTGTATTTCTTGCTCTGTATTTCCTCTGCCCTCTTTAGATTGATTGTCTGGTTCTCATCCTAGGTTATTGAGTTGAGCCCTTCGCTCGTTTGTCCTTTAATGAAGGCTCTAAAATTACCCAGTAGTACAGCTTTAGCCACATTGCACAGGTTTAACTTACTATTTTTTCAATCTTAAGCCTCTTTACTTCTCCTTGTGTTTATTAAAACATACTTTTTTGATTACCATATTTATTCATATGTTTTAAAAGCTAAAAAGTATTTAAAAAATTTTAGCCACGAGGAGCTTTGTTTGTATTTGAGTACTTAAATGTATTAAATATTTTAAAGCTGAAAATCTTTTTTATTGGTTTTTAATTGAAGTGCATCATGGTCAGAGAATGGTCTTTGTGAATCCTTGAAAATCATGAAGGTTTCTTTTTATGATCTTGTAAAAGGTTTTAATTTGGGGTTAGTGTTCAATTATTGGGTCAGGGTTCAAAAAATATATATGTATATACATATATATATCAAACTTGGGCGTTTATCAGATGTTGACTGTACTGTTCAATATGTAATGCACCTCTGTTAATGAATTTTTCCTTTAAAACTTTATGTTATATAAACTTGGTTTAACTATAATACTATTTTAACATGCTTTTGATGGTATTTACTTCCAATATCTTTTCCCTTTTAATTAAAAAAAGTCTCTGGCTTTGTTTAGAAGTATCTTTTGCAAGTAACACATAGCAAGTTTACAAACTTCAATGTGATGTCTTTTACGAATTTAACATATTTATATTATGATTTAAGAAATATTTGGACTTGTTAATGTTTGCTGTTCTTCGCTTATTTTTTTATTTTCAGTTCTTGCTTTGAGAAATTTTTCTGCATGGCTTTGCTGTTTATTCCTTTGCTGGTTTGGTAGATATAGATTCTTTGACCTTGTGGTTGCCATTAATTTCTTTAAATTCTGCTTAACTTTTTTCCTGAATAATCAAGTTATTCAGTAATTTCTCATCTTCTGAAATGTGACAAGGATGTCAGTATTCTTTACTTTTTGAATATATCTATTCCCTCAATTTATACGCATCCAGAATTTTAAGGTTTTTTCAGGGACCAAAAATAAGATATATATTTAATGGCTAACTAAGTTCGTCTTCTTTGAAAATATAACAACGACAGAACACACTACTTACTATTGAAATCTCAATTTCACTCCCACTGGATTAAGATTGCCTTACATTTATTCTGTCCTTTAAACATACACTAAAATTTTTTTAATAAATCACAGGTTATTTAAATTTCCTAATGATATATTTGTTTATCCCTTCCCTTCTATGTGGGCTTCCCCTCCGTAAATTCATCTTATTCTTTCTTACCTTTTTTTAAAACAATATATTTTGCATACCATAGTTTTTCCTTTATTGTACAGTTCAGTAGTTTTTAGTATATTCACAAAACTATAAATCATTACCACTGTCTAATTTCAGAACATTTTCATTAGCTGTCCATCCCTATCCCCACCCCCTCCCTCCACCCCTGGCAACCATTAATCTACTTTCTGTCTCCATAAATTTGTACTGGATATTGCACATAAATGGAATCATACAGTATGTAATCTTTTCTGTGTGCCTTCTTTCATAATATGCTAATAACTTTGCATGTTTCCTTGGTTCATCTATGTTACAGAATATATCAGTACATCATTTCTTTTTATGGCAGAAGAATATTCCATTTTGTAAATATATCATATTTTGATTTTCCACTCATCAATTGATACATATTTGAATTGTTTCTACTTTTTGTCTGTTATGAATAATGCTGCAGTGAACATTTGTGTAGAAGTTTTTGTATGGACATATATTTTCATTTCTCCTGAGTGCATATCTTGTAGTAGACCACATCACATCTTTTAATAATTATTTTAGTGAAGATTTGGGGTAGTAAATTCTTGGTGTTTGTATGTCTGAAGATAATCTTACTATTGTCATTCTTGATGCCTTTTTAGCTGAGTGTAAGTTTTATTGGTTGACAATTAAGTTCTATTAGTTTTGTAGCTGATGAAAAACTTTCCCCTCTTTTCTTTATAGGTCATCTGAGTTTCCAGTAGTTTAAGATTTCTTACCTTTGATAGTTCAGCAGTTTTATTACAGTGGGTCTAAGAGTAGATGTGATATACTTTTGATCTATGTTTGGTCCTTTTAATAAATGTTAATGCCTTGAAGAATTGTCAGTGTTCATAAGGTATGTGGATCTGTACTTTTCTCTCCTTGTTTTATGTCAGAGTTATGCTGGCCTCATAAAAGGGGTTGGGAAGCATTCCCTTATTTTCTGAAATTGGTTTTGATTCTTACATGAATGTTTACTAGAATTTATGAGAGAAATCATGTAGTACTGAAATTTTCTTTGTGGTAAATCGAACTGTAAATTCACTCTCTTTGATAGATAAAAGGCTTTTCAAACTTTATATTTATTCTTGAATTTTGGTGTTGCATCTCTTTGAATTCATTTTATCTAAAGTATTGAATTTATCAACAGATAGTTGATTTGGCTCTTTATTATTATTCGTCTTCACTTTGTTTAATTTGCTTTTCTTTTTAGTTTTGTAAGGTGGAAGTTTAGGCCATTGGTTTAAAATTTTCCTTGTTTTCTAAGATGAACATTTAATCCTCTAAATTTCCTTCAAGCCCTGCTTTAGTGTATCCTACAAAATTTGATATGCTTTCATTTTAGTTTAGTTCAAAGTATTTTTTAATTTCATTTTTTTTGATCCTTGGGTTGTTTAAAATTTTAATTTTTAGACATTTTAGGATTTACTAGGTATTTGATTTTTGATTTTTGAAATTCTGTTGTAGTCAGAAAAAATTTTCTGTAAGATTTTCAGTCTTGGAATCTTAGATAAGTGTAATGGTCCCAGAATATGATCCATCTTGGTTGAATGTTCTGGGTGCCCTTGAAAAAGTTATGTAATTGTTCAGTTGTTGGCAGAGTGGTTTGTAAATATTACCTAAATTAAGGTTGGTACTATTATTTAGATCTCCTGTATTTGTACTGGGTTTTGTCCAGTTTTATCAATTACTGTGGAAATCTTGAACCGTAAAAGCACATTTGCCTCTTTCTTCCTTCACTTTTGGTTTTGTTTCACATATTTTGAAGCTTTGTCATTAGATGTATGTATATTTATAATATTGGCATATCTTCCTATTTTATTAATCTTTTAAATCATTATGAAATGTCTCTTTTTGCCTGTAGTAATACTGATTGAAGTCTACTTTGTTTTATGTGTCTTTCAGTTTGTTTCTGACTTTATATTTAAAGGGCTTCTTTTGAAACTAGAATATAGGCGGGGTTTGCTTTTTTTTAAATCCAATCTGACATCTCTGCCTTTTGATTAGAACGTTTAGTACATTTAGTACGTTTAAAGTAATTATCAGTATGGTTGTATTTAGGTCTATCATTTGTGTTTTTTTAGGGAGATAGTTTTGTCATTATTCCTCCTTTATTGGTTTTTGTGTTAAAGTGTTTAAATTAAATTCTATTTTAATTCTTCTGTTGGTTTTCTTTGCTTTTTTGAGAGGGTGGTATATATTGCTCTCTAGGGATTACAGTATGCATCTTAGCTATGTCCCAGTCTACTTAAAATTAATACTGAATAATTTTGAGTAAAATACAGAATTTGTTCAGTGGTGTATTTCCATTCCCCCCTGTTAGGATTATCTTAATACTTTATTATATCGGAGTACTTTTTTCAATAATAATTTCCAATTCCCCCTCTTATCCTCAGTATTGTCATATGTGTTATGTCAATATACCTTGTAAACCCGACAATAGTGTTGTAATTTTTGCTTTAAGCTGTCATCTTTTATAGAAACTAAGAAGTTACATATTACATATGCCCACATAATTACCATTTTTGGCTATCTTCCTTTTTTCCTGTAGATTCAAGTTGCCATCTAGTGTAATTTCCATTTGGAATAGAGAACTTTCTTTAACATTTCTTGTATTGCAGATATGCTGGTGATAAATTGTTTTTTATTTGAAAATGTCCTTATTTCACCTAAATTCTAAAAGGTTTTTTTTTTTCTGGATATTAGATTCTTTGTTGACAGCGTTCCTCCCCCATCTCCCTTTAGCAGTTTGAATATGTGGTCCCAGTGTCTTCAGACTTCCATAGTTTCCAATGAGAAGTCAGTTTATATTCTTATCATTCTTTGTCATTATTTTCTTGTATATAACACATCAGTTTTCTTTGGCTGCTTTCAAGATTATTTTTGGATTTTAGCAGTAAGACTAGGATGTGTGTTAGTAGTTTTATGTTTATTTTGCTTGAGGTACATTTAGCTTTGCGGGGATTTTTCAGAGGTTACATCCTCATATATATTTTTTCTCCTTTCTCTCCTAGGATCCCAATTATTGGGCTGCTCTCTCTTGTCATAGATGTCTTTGAATTCTACTAATTTTTCATCCATCTATTTTTCTTTCTTTTATTCAGATTCTTTTATATTCAAGTTCATTACAGATGGCAGAGAAAGCATCAATCTGTTTAGACAGTCTCGTGAGTTCGTTTTAGTAAATGTTTTGTTTGTTTCTCTGTTGATATTGCCTTTATCTGTTTACTCATTGATACCATATTTTTCTTCAATTCTTTGAGCATATTTAAGAAATTTTTTTGAAATATTTATAGTAGCTGTTTCAACGTCTGTTAAATACAACATCCTGGCTCACTTGGAATCCATTTTTATTGAGTGTCTTTTTACCTGCTCATGGGTCACTCTCTCCTGTTTGCCTTGTCTGGTTGAAAATTAGACACCAAAAGGAAAAAGAGTCCTTTTGAGGATTATTGGGTTTTATCGTACAGTTAACTTGCTTGGAGTCAGAGTGGAAACTTAGTTTTCTCTGTGTTATGCAGCTACTTATATTTCTGTTCTTCTGTCTTTCCACTGATGTTTGTTTAGTCTGATTACCTGTAGGTATCCCGTGTGCCTCTAAAATTTGGAAGTCCGCTAAGCATCTGGTTAGAGATGGACTTAGTCTCTGAGGTTTTCTTTCCTTGGGGGATTTCCCTGGTTTCTAGCTGCTGTATCAACTTTGGTCTCCATTCTGATATTTCAAGCTTTCTATTTCCCTAGCTGAGCACAGTGGGGGAAAAGCATCAAATTCACAGATTTGGCTCCATGTTACTCTTTTCAAAAGAAGATTTCTTTCTGGTCCCTGACTGCTTTTTCAGCATGCTGTTTGTGGTTTCCTCCAAGCATATGTAGTTCAGCTGTCAGCAGGGATTTTAGCATTTTATGGTCTGAATTTGAGTGTCACTTCTATAGTTCTTGTGCTGTCAGAAAGCTCTAAATTTCTAGTCACTTCCCCAACTCTGAACTCTGATACCTGGCATCTTTAGCTGGTAAGGCTTTGGTTTCTTTCTGCCACCATTTTTTACAGCCATAGCTCTGGGATTTGTGGTGCTCTCAAGCCAAAAAACCACATACTCAACAGCTCTTACCTCTTCAGGTTATAGCATTTGAAATTTACCCTTTCCCTAGCTTTTGTAAACACTATCTTTAGGTTTGCTTGTTTTTTTTTTTAATTCAGCTTTCATGAATGTTATCTGTGGGTGTTCATATGAACTCTTCATTCTTCCTGCCATTATAGAAAATTGACTCTTTTCATTTGTTTTGAAATATTAGGGCACAGTTCATCTGATTTGTGAGCATGCCTTTCTGCTGTGCTTTCATTGCTGATAGGGACAGTATATTCATCTTCCTTTTTTCTTGTAATATGTTTGTATGAGGTTTACTATCCTTTTTTTGTTCATTTTTATTTGAAATTAGTCTTCCTGTACTTTAGGAAGTGGGATGGGTCAGGAGAGGTTTTCTAAAGTCACAGCTCCAGGGCTCCCTCTTCTGTCCTTTTTGGAAATATGACCTGGTACTTCTTAAGTTCTGGCTCTGTCCTGCTATCCTTACCCTTCCACTATCATCTGGACCTGCTCTTTCCATTTTCCCTGGTGTCCCTGTCCCGCTCAATTTGTATTCTATTCCTGGCAGTTTTCTTTAGTAAAGGGGAACTTTAGCTGGCTGGTTTCAAGAACTCTTAGGGCTAGACAGCTCTAGTCCCCTCACACCTGACTATAGATCGCTGTGCTCACCTACGAATTGAATGTGTGGAAGCACCTTCCAGTTTGGGCTGCTGTTAGCGTTAGCGCTCTGTGTTTTCCAGTGAGTACCTATTGATAGTGTTGAGGTTCTTGTGTTCCATCAATTTACTGCTTCCCTCTACTTCCTCCTGCACAGATCCTGGTACATCTTAGTCTTGTAGGTTTGGGTGATTTGTCCTTTCTCAATAGTATTCTGTAGTGTGGGATGCACCTTCTTCTCTTTTGGCTATTAACTGGAGACCTTGGGTTTTTATTAAGTTATTGGTGAGCTTGAAAACCTGCTGTTCTGATTCTCTCATCGTTCCTCCTGTCTTGAGGTGAAACAGGGTTTTATCCTTCTCTGAAGGCTGGAATGTGGGTAAGAATCCTTCCTGATCTATCTTCTCACCAGCTTCCTCCTCCAGCCGAGATTCATGAAGATAGATGTGTTTTCTTATTTTGTCCCCTAGCCACCTTTCACCTGAGAGAGTAGCCTGGAATCTTTCTTGTGTATGTGGTTCTTTGATGTAACTTTCTGCCCCCCGCCCTCCCCGGCTGTCTCCTGACTGCTAGATCACCAGGCATCAGTAGATACCCTTGGCGTATTATGTGGCTTCCAGTTTGGCTTATCTTTCCTGATTTTTGGATTCTTTATGTTCTAGAAGATTTCCCTTCTTGCCAACTTGTGAGTGATGCATTCAAAAAAGTATTTCCTAAAATATCTTAGTTTTCTGTTTGGATGTTTATTATTCTAGAAGAGCTTTTTAGGGAATTTTGCCGCTGGTGAAAATGAAAATTTCATTATTTTTCTTGAAATTTGTTTCTTTTTTCCATGTTTTGTCTCATTGCTTAGCATGCTTTCTTTGCTCTCTTAACCTTTGTGGTTTTAAAAATACCATTGTTTTTTACTCGGGTTCTAAAATTTGCTGTCTTCCCCTTTAAGAAACCAATGTAGGACCTGTAATTTTCATGAAGCTTGGGTTTTTGGTCACTGACAGGCTAGCCAGTACAGATAAAAGGGAGAGAGGAGGTGTAACACTCGCGTTATTAGATCTAGGAAAACACAGGTCACTCCCCACATTTCATGAGCTTGTAGAATGTTATAGCAAGAAAGGTCATTGGCAAAAATCTTACCTTATCCAACTCTTTCAGTTTTACACACAAGGATGCTGTAACTGCCACTAAGAAGCTAATTACTGAATTATGATGAAGTGCAAGACTCCAGGAAGCTAACTCACGTTCCTTTCATCATTGTAAGGCAGATGTTAATCACCCCCTTTCAGAGCTGAAGGAAAGAGTTAAGCGTTGAAATGGAATTGCAGTTCCAGTCGCAACAACCTCCACCTTCATCACCACTGTCACGCTTCTCCAGGTCACTGGTCTGAGAGCCAGGGAGAATAGAGTTCTTCTGACCCCTAGTACCTTGTCTTTCTCCACCCCTAGGGGGTGATGGGCCATGCTGCTTGATTTGCTCAGATTTTTTAGTAAAATTAAAATGTGGCTCCCATGGTTAATCTTAGCAGGACCTACCATCACTCTCTCCCCAGCCCTGTAAACGACCAACCACACTCACTCCTTCTGATCTTTTTCTGACACTGTTTCTCAGACTTGACTAACATCCAAATGGCTGGTAAAAGGAAATTTGAATCCTCATTTCTAGGTACATTCTTCATCCCATACTAATTCTAGAAATTCTCAGTTCTTTGAGACAGTGTCTTTCAGTGGCAAATGAACCCTCAAGAAGAGTAATTAGACTTAACAGTTGGGTTATTTTTTAGTTCATCACTTCAATGAAAACATAAAATTAAAAACTGTTGTAGAACTGTTGGTCCATTTAGCATATATAGTTGTCACATTCTATACATCATGTGGTCCAGGTTACTCTCCAGACTCCCACTTTTTCTACTTTTTTTGTTTGTTTTCTTTTAGAAAAGAGATGATAGATTTTTCATGGGCTATTCTGAAGTTAGTTTCTGTACATTTGACATTGTATTGTATATTATATTTGTCTTGAATATGATAAAAGAGAGAAATTGTTCATAGTATCTTCTTAGTTAATGGTTTAACTAGAGTGACATCTTGAATCAAAATATCAAACTACACACAGAAAAGAGTAGACTAGAAGAATGCTTTTGTTTGGGAATAATGTATATAAACTAATGTGTATCACAAGACACCAAAAACTATTAATATGCTAATGGAAGAGTGAATTAACTTTTCCCCCCTCTAAACTGATGAGTAAATTTTGCTTTACTTTTTGAAACTTCGAAACCAAGCATGATACTCATGTTAATCTAGCTGTCATGGCAACATGGGTATGTATACTCTGCTCCTGTAGTGAAAAGGTATATGGTTGGTGAAAGGAGAAAGGAATATAATCGGTGTAGTGACTGGGAAAGTGGTGCTAGGGCTGGAAGCAGGCACCAGTCAGCCACGTCGGTTATCTAAGGAGGGAAGTTTCTTCAGGAGTTTCAGCAGTAAGTGTTAAGAGTTGGCCTTGAGGAAGACTAATGCGCACGGAAGCAGCAATGGCAGAAAGCAGATTGGTATCACCCCTTGGGTTGAACTGGACGGCATAGAAGGAGCTTAAAGGTGGGGCAGCCGGCCTGGGGCAGATCCCCACTTCTGAAGAATGGTGTACACTCCCTCCTTCCAAGCCTGAGCCTCCCGCACAGCAGGAGGGGGGTGGGGGGGGAGGGGGGGAGTGGCGGGAGAGGGGAGGAAGGCGGAGGGAAGGTACCTTCTGGCACTGGCCTTCTAGCACCCTCTGTTGGCAAAGCCTAACATCACGTCAGCCTGCAGAGGAACGTGTGTCACAAAAACAGGACAAAGCAGAGAGTTTGGAACTGAGTGACAGTAAATTAATAACTCCTCCACATTCCTCCCTGAGTGATTTTTCTAAAATTCAAAGCCATTTCTAGCATTCCCCTGCCAAAATATCTTAATGATTCAATTAACTTAAAAAAATTTGTTTTTAATGTGTTTTTTTTTTTTTTTTTGAGTGAGAGAGAGAGCACAAGTGGAAGAGAGGCAGAGAGAGAGGGAGACACAGAATCTGAAGTGGGCTCCAGGCTCTGAGCTGTTAGCACAGAGCCTGACATGGGGCTCAAACCCAGGGCCCACGAGATCATGACCTAAGCCAAAGTTGGACACTTAACCAACTGAGTCACCCAGGCACCCCTTTAACTTTTTATTAATTTTAACATTTTCTGTAACCACAGCACAGTTACCAAAACCAGCATTGGGACATACAACAGAGTTTATTCAGATTTTTCCAGTTTTCCTATTAATGTCCTTTTTCTGTTAGGATATAGCATTGCACTTCGTTGTCAGCTCTCCTTAACCTGTGACAGCCTTTCCTTTCTTGACCTTGTCACCTTTGAAGAGTATTTTTAGGTCATTTTGTAGACTGTCTCTAAACTCCAGGTTTCTATGTGTTTTTTCATGAATAAATTCATGTTAGTGTGTTTTTTGGCACGAATCCTTCCGAAGAATATTGTGTCCTTCTGTATTAGTCTGCTAGAGCTACCATAACAAAATACCACAGACTAGGTGGCTTAAACAACAAATGTTTTTCCTCGCGGCTCTGAAGGCTGACATCCAAGATCAGCAGGTTTGGTTTCTTCGGAGGCTTCTCTTCTTGGCTTACAGATGGCTTCCTTCTCTCTATGTCCTCACATGGTCCTTCCTCTGTACATATGTGTTCCTGGCTTCTTTCTATGTCCAAATTTCCTTGTCTTATAAGGACACCAGTCAGATTGCATTAGGGCCCATCCTAATGGCCTCATCGTAACTTAATTACCTTAAAGGCCATACTTCCAAATACAGTCACTTTCTGAACTTATGTGGGTTGGGGCTTCAACATATGACCTTGTGGGGACTGGAGGGGGGGGGACATGTGGAGAGGACACAATTCATTCAGCCTGTCTCACCTTCTCAGTGCATCATGTCAGGAAGAAAGCTATATGATGCTGTTAATCTGATTACTGGTGATATTAAAATTGATCGCTTGGTAAGTATTATAATTAATACATATTTTGGGCAAGATCACTTTGAGACTATGCAAATGGAAGTATTGCCCACTGACTTTAGCACTACATTGATGAATCTTGCCTGCAGTGGTTACATCTGTGGTGTTTACCTAATGGTGATTTCTATTTCCCTTGCTTCTGCTTTCTTTCCACCTTACTAGTTGGGAGTTTTTCTGTAAAGAAAAGCTGTTGCTTTTCCTCCTGTATATATTCATTTTGTTATATGTGCCTTTATGGAATCATATATTTTTTAAAAATCTGTGGGTTATAATCTAATACTCTCATTTTTTAGCTCTGTGGTCCTGGTTTTGGCCACTGGAAGCTCCTGTATTTGGCCCCTGTGCTCTTTTGTCATGTTCTCTCCCTTGTTCATTTCTTGAGCACTTCCTTACTTTTAGCCACCACAAGATGCTCAGAGCTCATTTGAATTTTCCTTACCCCAGCCCTGGAATCAACCACTTCTCCAGAGAGCCCTGTTTTTAGTTTCACTGGAAAATGGCTTTTAGACCCCCAAATCTGGGCACAAGGTATGCGTGTTGCTACAGAGGTGTCATTGCTTCTAGACCCTCCTAGTGGACAGAGCTATGTGTATGTATGTTTTTGTACTTGCCCAGCACACCCATATATCTTCACATGGATTTGTTGGTGTGTGTATTGAAAACATGAGTTCATATTGATAACCTCCATTGCTAGTTTGGCAGCATAGCATTGATTCTACCTATCCTTCTTTCCTTATTTGTAGCTTCTGTCTCCAACGGTGAGAAACCTGGTCCTCATTATTTATAATACATTCTCTCAACTCTAGTAGTTTCAGAGTCACTAACCCAAACTATTTGAGAAACAGCTCTACTAACGAGACCAGATGTCTGTGGACTGTGGCCCATGGGCCAAATCAGCCCTCTTCCTATTTTTGTAAATAAAGTTTTGCTGGAATACAGCTTGCCCATTTGTTTATATATGGTCTATAGTTTTTCCTCACGCCAGTGGTAACAGAGACTGTATGGCCTGCAAAGCTGAAAGTGTTTACTATCTGGCTCTTTATAGAAAAAGTTTGCTAATCTCTAAACTCTAGAGTATGGATTTTGTATACAGTTCTTTTTGTCTTTGGCCTTATGGTGTCCTAGTAAAAACACTGTTTTCCAAAGTTAATTTTCCCTTCCATCTCTTTCTGAGTAGTAATTAAAGTTATCCGGTAAATTAATAGTTCATAATATGGTTAGGTTCATTTGTTACTGGGTGCATTCCACTTTGAGTTCCCTCACACCCCAGTTGACTGTAACTTTATTTTGGGTTATATGAAATGTTCCTGTGGCTCTAGGAGTAGGAGCTGTACAAAAGAGGATACTGAAAAATGGCCCTCCTCCCTCATTCCTACTACTCTGTTCTCATTCACACATGCTCTACCCACTCTTTTCCACCCATCCTCTGGGTGGCCAATCTCTTTAGTTTCTGGTTTTCTTTCATGGGTATCTTTTATACAGATTAACAGATACCGGTGTATTTTCTTATATCCTCTTCTTTCTTACGAGAAGAGTAGCACATTATAGATATTCTTTCTTTGTTTTTTTCCACTTAGCAGTCAGTATATCTTAGAAATCACTCCAAATTAGTTCATAGAGATCATCTTCACATTTTAGAACACCTGTATAGGAGCTCTACTGTGTGGTCACTCTGTAGTTGGCTCAACCGCTCTCCTATGTATGGCATTTAGAATGTTTCCAGGATTTTGCAGTTAACAGTGCTGCAGTAAGGAACCTTTAGCATGTATAGTTTTATACGGTTGGGGTGGGGGGTACTGTCGTCAGTATAGTTCCTAGAAGAGGAATTACTGGGTTGAAAGCTAAGTGCAAATGTGATGTTGTTAGCTGTTGCCAAGTTCTCTTCAAGGAAGTTGCCCTACTTTGCATTCCCAGCATCAAAGTATGAGAGGGCCTGTTTCCCTGCAGCCTTACTAACAGAATGTATTGTCATACTTTTTCTTAGTTATTTAATTGGTGTTATCTCAATGTTTTTAGCTTGAATTTTTCTAATTGTGAGTTTCAGTAATTTTTCATGTTTGGTATGGTTTGTATCTTTTTGTGACATTTTATTTTTATTTTTTATTTATTTTTATCATGAGGTACCCATTTTACTTTGTACTTTTACTATGGCAATAAGCAATTTGTATCAAATACACATTCCATACAATAGTCACTTCTCCAAGACAAAACAAAAATCAGTAAACTACCTACATTTTCAATATTTTGTATTCTTTTTTTTTAATTTATAGTTTGTCAAGTTGGTTTCCATATAACACCCAGTGCTCTTCCCCACAAGTGTCCTCCACCATGACCATCACCCCCTTTCCCCTTTCTCCCTCCCCCTTCCACCCTCAGTTTGTTTTCAGTATTCAAGAGTCTCTCGTGTTTTGTCTCCCTCCCTCTCCCTAACTCTTTTTCCCCCCTTCCCCTCCCCATGGTCCTCTGTTAGGTTTCTCCTGTTAGACTTATGAGTGAAAAAATACGGTATCCTTCTCTGCCTGACTTATTTTGCTTAGCATGACACCCTCGAGGTCCATCCACTTTGCTACAAATGGCCATATTTCATTCTTTCTCATCGCCACATAGTATTCCATTGTATAGATAAACCACATCTTCTTAATCCATTCATCCGTTGTTGGACATTTAGGCTCTTTCCATGATTCGGCTATTGTTGAAAGTGCCGCTGCTAACATTGGGGTACGTGTGCCCCTATGCATCAGCATTTCTGTATCCCTTGGGTAAATCCCCAGCAGTGCTATTGCTGGGTCATAGGGGGGTTTTATTGATAGTTTTCTGAGGAACCTCCACACTGTTTTCCAGAGTGGCTGTACCAGTTTACATTCCCATCAGCAGTGTAGGAGGGTGCCCGTTTCTCTACATCCTTGCCAGCATGTATATAGTCTCCTGATTTGTTCGTTTTAGCCACTCTGACCGGCGTGAGGTGGTATCTCGGTGTGGTTTTGATTTGTATTCCCCTGATGATGAGTGATGCTGAGCATCATTTCATGTGTCTGTTGGCCATCTGGATGTCCTCTTTGGAGAAGTGTCTCTTCATGTCTTCTGCCCATTTCTTCACTGGATTATTCGTTTTTCGGGTGTGGAGTTTGGTGAGTTCCTTGTAGATTTTGGATACTCGCCCTTTATCCAATATGCCACTTGCAACTATCTTTTCCCATTCCGTCGGTTGCCTATTCGTTTTTTTGATTGTTTCCTTTGCAGTGCAGAAGCTTTTTATCATTTTAATATGTACACGAATATTTTTATATCTTTTTGTGTTAATTGCCTGTTCATGTATTTTTCCCATTTTCCTATCAGATTTTGGTTCCATGTCCTTTGTTTTAAGAGTTTTTCTGTATGGTAGGGATGTCAGCCCTTGGTGATATTTTTTGTCAACCACCTGCTCCTCAGCCCCGCTCCCAACACACACATTGTCTTTTGGCTTTGATTAGGGCATTTATTTTTACCTTAATGACTCCCTCTTGCCTAAGGGACAAAGTCCTAATTAATACACAGTTGTCTAACCACACAGTTGCTAGCCCTTTGCTGTTTGTTCCCTGTTTGCAATGTACTTCCTAACAAAGGCTCAACTCAGGCGTTGGTTCCCAAATGATTTCTCAAAACTAGAATGACTTTGTTTAAAGAAAGAAATTATTTTCTGCCTTCTCAGAGGATGCTGCTTTTAAAAGTTATTTGATCCTCACAGTACCCTTTGATGACTCTCTATGATTATGTCACACTAGCACTAGTTAACTAAGTCAGAGTTTCTTTCAAATTTCATCATTGCCATGTCCGTATGGAATGATTCACTGCTAGACTTGAGACTTTGTTTTCCCAATTCATTATGACTTCATGAATGCATTTCCACCAAAATCTTCTTTTGCCCTGGTATGTAATAAAATTTACAAGTCCCAATGTTAACTTGAGTGGCCATTCAATTATTGCAGACAGCTTCTTCAATAAATAGTGAAATGGCTAGTCAGTGCATACCATCTCCTGTCAGATCAGCCATAGAGAGGCCAATTTACTGGGAGCTAATGAAGCTTAAGATTCAGGTCCCCTCACTTGCAAAGGCCAGGCCTGGAGACTTTTTAATAGTCGTCATTATAGAAGGGACATTTCTGCATGCTCATTAATTCTTTAGTAGTTAAGAAGGATTTCCTCTGGAAGGATTAATTAGCAAGTGTATGTGGTAGAGAGGAAGCATAGTAGGCCAAGTGAAAAACTCCTGAACTATGTTGTATAGATGTTACTTCAGATAAAAATTGCAGTTGTCTATTTTAAAGACATTAGACTTAAAAATTTTAAGTAAGAATAGAACACCTGTTTTAAAATAGTGTTGTTGTTATTGTTTTTTTAATAGTGTTTTTGGAAGTACCTCTGCAGTAGTGATGGGCTGTCACCACCAGGTGATCAATTAATTTCCCTCAGCTGCTCTTCCCTTCTGGCCAATTACTGAGTATTATTTGAGGAGCAGAGGTGGACAGCATTAATTGACCTGCTCTGTGTACCAAACACCATGTGATTCCTGGAATTCAGTTAACTGTATACTCAAAAATGGTCTGAATGTATTTTTTAAAATTAGCTTTTAATACACAGTGTATAACCACGCTATTCTTGTTAAATAAATGAAGACACTGTAAATAAGGCTGAAGCCCCCTTTAACCCTGGCTCATGATTTCACCGCTCTCTGTCATCTCCCACTTCAGTTCCCATTGAAGTGGCTCTTCTGGCGCCTCCCAGGTCATCTGTGTGCCTTTCTTATACTCCATGTGGTCCATGGACCAGCAGCGTCAGTGGTCTGTTGAGCACTGGTTAGAAATGTAGAATCACAGGCACCACTGCAAAGCTGTTGAACCAGAATCTGCATTTTTTTATGTGAAAGTTCGTAACAGCTCTGTTTATAATAACAAAAAAATTAGAAACAAATGTGGTATATCCAACAATGGAATGCCACTGTGGCACATATATGGGAATATACACATATGTCAACCAGAATCTGCCTTTTAACAGGATCCTAGGTTTTTGGATGTACGTGGTTTTGTATACATGTATAAACGAGCATAGAAAATGCTGCTGATGTGTGTTGAAAAATTACGCAAATGGTCTGATGCTATAACATTTTCCATCAACAGGGTGCCCTAGAGAAAGCCTTTCCATGTTGGCGTATGGTAGGCCTGTCTCATTCTTTTCTTAGCTGCCGCCTGACTTCCCTTCTGTACTGTTGTTAAATGACTAGTCATTTCCCCATTGAGGGACATTAAGGTTGTTTGCAGCTTTTTGTTTTTTTAAGACATCCAGTATTGTGGTGAACTCTCCAGGGCATATCTTGTGTACATGTGTCAGTGAAATAACTAGGTGGAAGGTGCGAACATTTTAAATTTAAAGATCCTGCTAAATTTGCCCTCCAAAGTGGCTGTATCAATTTGACTCTCCTTTTGTTCAGCGATCATTGTGCACACTCTTTATTTTTTATAGCATTGTTTTAATTACTGCAGCTTTATGTTTTCATATCAAGTTGCCCAATTCCCCTCCTTGTTGTAATTTAAAATTATATTGGCTTTTAAAGAAATTTTACATTTGTCTTCTATAGGAAATTTAAAATAGCTTGTCAAGTTCCGTGAAAAATTTTCTTAGGGTTTTCATGACAAGAGATTGTATTGAATTTCTAGATTGGTTTGGGTGAAGTTAAGCCTTCTGATATTTATTCCTGAACATGCTATTTCTCTCAATTTATTTCAGCCTTAAGTTCTTCAGTAAAGCTCTATAGCTGATTGCATATATGTGTACATTTACATATGTTTGGGTTTATTATAGTTTCGCTTATTTTCTGTTAGATTTATTCTTTGCTGATTTTTCTAGCTATTATGAATGGGATTTTGGGAAATACTTTTATTTTGTCTGTTTTTCTTCATATACTTTTTATTGAAGTATAGTTGACACACAATGTTGCATTATTTTCAGGTGCACAACATAGTGATGCAACACGTCTGTGTTCAGCTGAACTCACCACAAGTGTATCCGCCATCTGTCACCATGCAACACGATTACAATACCATTCCCTGCGTTTTACCTTTTATCCCTGTGAAAAGCTTGATTTTTTTATTGATTGCCAGTATATAGAAAATTATCCATGTGGCTTTTTTTGTGTGTGTTAATCTTGTACCTGCTTCTTTCACTAGATGCTAATAGTTTTAATTACTTGTTATATCTCAAGGATTTTCTGAGTAGGCAATCCTATGCCTTCTAATTAATTGTGGCTTTATACTTTTTTTCCTAGTATTTATCACCCATTTCTTTTTCTCATCTGATGTATGCTGAGAACTTCCAGGACAGTGTTGAATAAATAGTAGCATAATAAAATAACATTGCTGCCATCTTCTTTACTATTCACCATTAAAGTGTGATAGTTTCCAAAAATGTCTCGTAGTAGATGCTCTTCTATCCAGATTTTCTGGCTGAGAGGTCTTTATTACTTTTTAAAGTCATGAATGGGTTTTAATTTGAGGGTATGCTTTTCTAGCATCTACTGACATTGTGTTTTCTCCTGCATCTGGTATTGGTAGATTTTCTAATGTTGAATTATCCTGGATTTCCTGGGGCACACTCTACTTGGTCACCGTTTTATTCTTTTGCCAATGATGGATTCTGTTTGCTATATTATTTTTTAAGGAAGGTTAAGTCTCTGCTATACGTGAGATTGACGGACACATTTGTTTTTCTTTGTGCTCTTATGGTTTGGTTTGGTATCAGTTGTTAATCGAATATAATTATTTGAGTTTTGACCTTTTGATGGAATTTGTCTTAACATTTCTGTCCAGACTCTCAAACTGAATTGTTGGTACTATGATTTGTTAAGTATTTCTATTTCTAATAACAACTAGCATTAGCTTTTGGCCTGTCTGTGTGGCACTCACATTATTTTTATTTTCACATTTAGTTAAAATTTTTCTTAGCAAAGTTTTGAGAATAAGACAGTTCTTCCTGAAAATACTGGGGTGATACATTTTGTTAAATTTTGTGTAAACAACTGTTTCTGTGCTTAGTGAATGATTTTAGACTTGAAGTAATTAGGTAGGAAAAAAGCTATGTTAAGTAACTGACTTGAGCTTACTAGAAAATGAAACTGAACAAAGGTTTTAATGTCCTATCAAGTGCACACAGAGCTAACCAGAGAAATCAAAGGAATTTATGATTCAAGGAGATTGTACTCCAGCTAACTGTGAGGATTTAATATTAAGAGTAGAGTGGACAAGCAGATTTAGGCTTGAAAACATCCTGCAGATCTGCCATGTGGGATTCATGTCTGCTCATTGTGGAGTTTAGATGGAATCCATTTGAAGTGGGAGAGAATGAAGAGAGCAGCCAAATCCTTGGTAACAGATCTCAGTCCTGTGCCTTACAGACATGCCCAATTTCCCCTTTTCGTGACCGCCCAGTCTTCAGTCTCAAAGTCTCACATTTTTAAGCTTGTCGGTCAGAACTCCAGTTTTCATAGTACATGCTCATGTCCTAGTAATAGTAAATAATTGCAGATGGAAGAGGGGAACATCTGTTTTCTCATCCTCCCTCCTAAACTTTCAGAGGCTACTTGGATATGCATATGTGTGTAGATGACTACTGAGTCCTAGAGTATACATATTTAAAAATTCTTTGTATCGCCAGATTGCCTTCCAGATAGTCCAGTTGTTCACACTCAGATTGAATACCTCTTCATCTTTTTGTATATCAACGTTGATGATTATCAGCCTTTATGTTTTGTCGATCTAATGGACAAACATTGCTTTGCAGTTGTCTTAATAATGAGATTTAACATATTTTTTTCTTTTTTTGGCCGTTAAAATTTTTTTTTTTTAATTTTCCAAGGTCTTGCTCATGTTAATGTTCTTACCAGTCGGTAGGCATTCTTCATGTTATAAATAGTAGTCTTGTGTTGACAGTGTTTTTTCCTAACCTACCTATCCTAACTTTTAAATATATGTATCTTTTGCTCCACAGGATGTTTTTATTTTGATAGTTAACTGTGTTTTTCTTAATGACTACTGACTTGTGTCTTGGTTAAGTACTTTTCTTATGTCAACAAGATAAATATTCTCCTGCGTTATTTTCTAATATTTTTATAGTTTGGGTTTTTTTTTTTTTTTTTGTTTATTGTATTGGAGAATAATATTTACAGTTTGGGGACATAAGGATTGAACTTAAAATTTTTTCGATATGAAATAGCCAGTTGTCGCACCATTTTATTGAATTTCTGCTGTTTGAAAATGCTCCTGATTAGCATATATTAAATTTCTATAAATATTTGAAGTTTAAATTCAGCTCCATTGAATAATCTTTTCTGCAGCAGAATCCCAGGGTTTTAATTACTGTAGCTGTATAGTATGTTTTGATAATCTGGAATGTAAGTCTCCCTCAACTTTGTTCCTTTTCATTCAAATTCTCTTGGCTGTTTTTGTGGGTATTTTTCTATGTGTATCTAAGTTCATTTTAAGAGTTTTATTTTGGGGGCACCTTAGTGGCTCAGTTGGTTAAGCGTCCAATTCTTTGTTTTGGCTCAGGTCGTGATCTTGGCTTCATGAGTTCAGGCACCGCATTGGGCTCTGCACTGATGGTGCAAAGCCTGCTTAGGATTCTCTCTGTCTCTCTCTCTGCCTCTCCCCTGTTCACACTGTCTCTGTCTCTCTCAAAATAAATAAACTTTAAAAATTTTTTAAGAAGTTTTATTTTGGATTTTGTAGTAGGTAAAGGGGCTATGTTTTTATGTTTTACGGAGACAAAAATATGAAATTCCCTGAGAAATTAATACTTAACGCAAGATTTATTTTTATTTTCCATGTGCTGGGTATTAAGTGCTTTGCAAATACTGTTACAGGAGAAGCAATTATACCTTCATTTCTCAAAGAGCAGAAAGTTAGCTTGATGGAATGACTGTAATGAGAAAACATTAACAAGCCAACAAATATATATTTAGCCAACAAATATATATTTTAGTAGAGACAGTATAGATGGTGTACAAATATAGGTCTCAGGTGTACCAACTAGGGTTCCAGTGTTCCTCCTTCCTCCCTCCTTGTCCCCACCTAGTTTGTGTACACCCATATTCAACATGGTTGGCATTATGTGTTTGTGTTCTGCTTTCTGCAGATTATGAGCATTTCCCCATATCATTAAAATAATTTTACAAATGTAACTAATGTTTTATATCCAACTTGTCATATTGTTTCAGAATCTACTTAACTCTTATAGGTGATTTGTTTTTAATTACACTTTCCTTTTGAATTGTTATACATGCAGAAGAACATGTCACATATGAATTATGGAGTATAATAATCATGGGAACACCCAGAAACTACCTAATTTCAACTAGAGCTCATACATGAAATTGTGTGCTTTTTCCCTAAAGGTATTAATTAAAGTTATAGTGTTGTGATACTGTGACCTATTAATCTGATTATCCTCCCCCTTTTAAGAGAAGTGTCCGTGTTGGTTTGATTTTTGTTTGTTTTTTTTAATACAGTGAAATTACTGGATCAGAAGCCATGAACATTTTAAGCTTGTATTGGAGTCCAGTATTCACTCCTACCAGCAGTACCTGAGAAGGTACTCCAGCATTTCCTTACACATCAAATCACATAAAAAACGTAGATCACCTGATAGAGAACAGTTAGAAAAGTTATCTTTTAATTTGTATTTCTCAGATCACTAGAAGCTAAATGGTTTTAAAAATTTTGGTAGTCCTTTTATAGTTAGATTTTTAAAAAATCACTTTCTATTCTTTACATTAAGGACATCCTTTTCTTGTGGCAAATATATTTTCCCAATTTATTTTCTTTATACTTCTGTGCTTATTTATCTGAGTCTGACTTTTAAAAATGTAGGCACAGGAGCACCTGGGTGGCTCAGTCGGTTAAGTGTCCGACTTCAGCTCAGGTCATGATCTCATGGTTCGTGAGTTCGAGCCCCATCAGACTCTGTGCTGACAGCTCAGAAGCTCAGAGCCTGGAGCCTGCTTCAGATTCTGTGTCTCCCTCTTTCTCTGCCCCTCCCCCAATCATATTCATTCATTCATTTTCTCTCTCTCTCTCTCAAAAATAAATAAATATTAAAAAAATTTTTTTTAATGTAGGCACAGTTTATTCTCAAGTATAAAATTGGTATTTTTATCATTTTATTTTTATTTTTATTTTTTTGGTATTTTAGTCATTTAAAACCTTTATTTATTTTTAAGTAATCTCTACCCCCAGCATGGGGCTTGAAATCACGACCCCGAGATCAAGAGTCACATACTCCACCGACTGAGCCAGCCAGGAGTTCCAGGTTTTAAGCCTTTAGATTTATAATTCATCTGGAATTTATTTTGCCCTGTGTTGTATCTTGACGATCTAAATCTTAGTCAGTTAGACAGTATTTCCAATATTATTTATGACTTATCATGCCCATTTACCAGAAAGTTGAAGCTTCCATGTATACTAGGATCTGTTTTGGACTGATTTGCTAAGTCAAATGTAGATGAATGTATCTGTCCTCCTCGTTTCTTGGGACAAAGCATTTCTCTAAAGAAACTTTGAAAGAATATCTTTTTAATGTTGGAAGTGTTTATTTAAATATTGGTAATTCTTGTTTAATGGCTACCACTAACATTACATTTTCTCAGCCTTTATGTGTCTGAGTAATGTAACTATTAAAATTTAAAACCAGAAACACTAAGAAAGGGAGTGGGTAGTATAAATGATATTGTTAAACCTTTCTAGGAAGGATAATTTGTTCCAGGAAAGGGAGGGAATTTTGAAGCCTTTTGAAGGACTGTTTTCAGACTTTCCTCTCTGTGTCAGTTGTATAATTTATGGACAGTGTGCAGGTAAATTAAGTTGCAGTCTTTTGCTGTTAGTGGATTGTATGGTCAGTGGGGGTGTGATTTCTTTTTCTAGTGTAAATCTAAGGCTGGAGATGTATTCATTACACTTGTAGAGTTTGCTGGCCTTCAGCCATAATTTATTTGTCTTCCATGAGCAAACAGATCTTTTCTTTCATTGATGCCGTTTTCCTACTCATGTTCTGCTTATCCTACTTTACCTGGGGGCTTTTATCACCATATTAACTTTTCTTCAGGAGGAATAAAGCAGTTGTATTCGTTAGACAAAACACTAAATTGGGAAGAAAATAAAAGCAAACTCTTACCACCAGCTTTTAGCATTAAAATCACATATTTAAAAAATCGTATTAACGTGAGTGTCATTGTTTTATCAGGTAGCTGGACAGGACTGTGTTTTTGTTTTGTTTTTGTTTTCTAGGTATTGATCCCCTCCTACCTTTAAGTCCAAGTATCTGTTGTAAAGGTTAACACAAGTGCTGTGTTACTGCCATGTTCTCTGTGTAGGTCCCTACAAATTGGGAATGCAACCCCCAGACACCCACAAAAATGAGTGTTGGGAATTCGAGTATTGTCCTTAAATCTAAATCTGTATATATCTCAGTAATCATAGTACTACCTGGATATTTTTTTAAGGTTTTCTGGTTTTTTGTGTGTAGATCTTCAGGTTTTTTTCTGAACAGGGTGTTATTCATGTGTGTTGGACTTAGTGTTTTATAATAAATCTCAGTCATATCTTGAGATTTGCTAATACTTTGTTCATGGTTGATTAATAGAAATACATAGCATTATTTATATATTTTAGTTACTGGCTCTAGAGCTTCCTTCGCTAAGATTCCCCAGCCTAGGCACTGTCCGTGGTCAAGCTGGAAGATGATGTGATCAGAAAATCATAGTTTACTGCTGGACAGAGGAAAGAATTGGAGCCCCAGAGGTTGAAGGGTTTGCCCAGAGACACACTGGTCAGGCTGAGACCTGAGCCCAGCTACTCTGACATCCACTTAATGTTCTGTCTACTAGATAGTGGTGGCTTCTGCCCCTTTGTCTCTTTGCTTAGTTGATAACCTCCGTGTAGTACAGCTCCTCACTCTGCAGTATCGTAATGACAACATCACGAGATTTGAGATGGACACAATTTATAGATAACACAAGAGTTTGCCTGTGATGCCATTTCTTCCATGACCTCTGCTTCTCATTTCTCCTCTTCCCTTAGGTAATCTGGTGTCAAGTGTTTATGGCACTGGTTTTCAAGGAGGGAGACTGATCATATTTGTTCTCCAGGGCATTTGATAATGTCTGGAGACCTCTTTGATGGTTCCTGACTGAGTTAGGGTTGTGTGCTCCTGGCATCCAGTAGGTAGAAGCCAGGGATGCTTCTTAACATCCGACAGGGCACAGGACACTCCCCACAAGAAATAATTCCCCAGCCCGGTGTGCCAGTAGGGCTGAGGTTGCAAACCCAGGTTATGGGAGTGTACTGGACCTCAGTGGTGGAGTGGAAGGTCTAGTGGCAAGGTGAGAAGGACAGGGAGTATTAAGGGAGGCTGTAAGTAGGGAGCCTGAAGAGAAGGGGCTGTTCTAGGTGAGCAGTGGTGGGATTATGGACTGAGTGTTATTGCCTCCCTCTTAGGTCTGTATGGTGGTTGGTCCCGCAATCACATAGATAACACTGAAAGCTCCTAGAACGTCAGTAATCTCTGTAAGGTCTAGATTTTTCCTAAGAGTGCATAAACACTCCCAGAAGGTAGATAGAAGTTTTCAAGTTGTAGCACTTTCCTTGTTGTCTCAGGGCCCTGAATATACTCCCGTGACGTGGAAGTGATTACTAAAATTACTGAATCCACTCCTTGGAGGGTCAATAAAAGATGTTGAAAAGTTTCGCCAATGGTTGGCTCGAACACCAAGGTTTTCATTTCTCACAGCACTGTGATCCTGTTGTGTGTATTATTATGTATCAGGATTTACTTAGCCATCCAGTGTTCCAAACCCAGTCTGTATTGTGGAAATAAAGACTGAGTCCTCTGGTGGACGTATTCCACTGTTCCCTTTTCTCTTTCTGGTAGCATCAGAGTTGTCACGGTCCTGAGGTTCAGTCACTGGGCCTTCGGGGAGGTGTCCCCAGTAAGGGAGATGAAGGCATTCAACACTCAACCACAGTGCTTTCTTGAGGGGTGTGCATTCTGTTTTCCCCTATCACGTTGTATTTAAGAAAAGACTTTGTAGACAGGGAGATGTTCAGGAGCTAGGTAAAGGAAGACACGATCAAATTAAACCACCAGTTACCTGGTGAGGGCATTGGCAGGTGATTAAAAACCATGTCCACAAGTTGGCTGAGCTACCTTAATTGGATGGATGGAAACAGCCCCGCCCCCCAAATACCTGTGAAAATAAAAGTACAGTAGATAATAAAATACAGAGGCTGGCTTAGAATATGCTAAATGAGGGACTCCTGGGTGGCTCAGTCGGTTAAGTGTCTGACTCTTGATTTCAGCTCAGGTCATGATTTCATGGCTCATGAGTTTGAGCCCCACATTGGACTCTGCACTAACAGTGCAGAGCCTATTTGGGATTCTCTCTCTTTACGCACCTCCCCTGCTTTTGCACGTGCTCTCCCTCTCTCTCTCTAAATAAATTTTAAAAAGAAAATATGCTAAATGACTGGAATAATGGAAACATCCTAAAATCTGTTTTTTTTAAAAAGTAAGTAAATTAATAAAAAATCCAAGGCCTTACCTCACATCTAGAGTGTAAAGTCCATAGTGAGAACTGTCTTACATCTTGTTCAGTTCTTGGCATGGAATATTCTGTATTAATAACAGTCAAAACAGTTTTAAAATTTTCTTATCTTGCTTTTGATTGCTTTAATCTTATTAATAATGTAACATAGATTCTCATTTTACGTTATCAATCTTAATCTCTTTTCCACCTTTTCATCTTTGTGAGTTGTAGTGCCTTTGTGGACCACGTGAGGAGCAGAAGTACACAATGCAAATCACAGAAGGGAAGGGATTATCACTATCATAGAGTAATTCTTTATATAGAAGTGCTCCTTGGGTTTTCATATGTTCTTAAAATGTGTTGATTTATAAACCTTAATAAAGCACACTCCTTTAGGATTATGTAGATTAAAATACGCATCTAGATTGTCCCTTAGGTGATCACAGCCATATCATAATTTCCCAGACTTTGTTACCAGTTCTTCCAGTACATGTGTACCACCAACACAGTTAATTTTTTCTTTAAATCAGCTTACTTTCTCTTTTTAAATCAGACTTTCTCACTGCCATACGTGCCAGGGTCATTTAGCTTAAGTAGAAGTATAAAAAATACAAAGCAACACTATTAGTTTGGGGAAAAATATAACCATAGCAAGTTGACTTACAAAAATGTATTCCTGAAAATGTTTATCAGTGGGAATAAAGTTGTTTTATAATCCATCAATAATAAAGGGATAAGAATGCATGATGCTCCTTAAGGCAAAAATGAGGTGTTCTGTGTCAGTAGTACTACTGATTGAATGATTAATAGTTATATAATTTTGTTAGCCAGACTGAGAGCCAGTTCACATATACGGTTGAAAGTACAAAAGATATTTAACTATTTTCTTTGATAGGATTAGAATACCAAGAATTTCTGATATAGGTGGTGAAAGTGACTTTGGTTTCAAGAAGCTACAAGAAGCCATCCTCCACAAAGTAGTCTGAATGTGTCAAATTTTCTGGGTAATAGACAGTGGAAGGGTATCCCGTAGCCACTCTTTGTTGCCATTCTGATATGGAAAATTAATCCCCTGTTCTGTCTTTCAGGTTCTTTTGATATGTAAAATGTTTTCAGTAGCTCTTTCAAATCAATTTATTTCTAAGTCATGAAGATAACAAAAGACCCCCATATACTTTTACCAATCTCTAGTGCCAAAGCTCTACCTCACATCGGAATTCCTTTCATCTTACGTGTGGACTAGTACCTTATGTAAGGCTTAAGTGAGCCTGTATCTTTGCAGATGATTCATGAAATTTTGCCTGTTTTTGCCTGTGCTCCGACATAGACATTTCTGTCCACTGTAGTGAGACTCTCTTCCTGCAAGTAGGATGGTAGTGTAGACTTTGAAAGCTTTGAGTTTCAGGATTAAATGGCAGTTGGAGTCACCACCCATCTCTCTAGAAAGTGGAGACAGGAGGATTCAGCATCTTTCCTAGTAAATGTTAACATTTTGAGCTTGCTTCTCTGTATAAACAGGGAGTAGATAAGTTCCCACTAGTGTTCATGTTTCCACGATGACCTTTACCTTTAAGACTCTTTTTAACCACTTAATCTTATTCATGATAAGGTTAACAGAAAGAAGATATATTCAAATAACAGTCTCAACTCCATTTCCCAATTATGTATACTTGTATAATAAAGTACTGCCACCTCTGGGAGTAACTTTTGGCCTATCCGTGATGAGTGCATTGATACCTGTTGAGATTCAGTGTTCAGGAATCTTAGTTGGCCTCTAGGCACAGTGTCCCATCTAGCTGTACTTTTTTTTCATTTCTTGTGATAAAATATATATAACACAAAAGTTGCCACTATAACCATTTTAAGTGTATAACTCAGTGGCAGTAATTCATAGTGTTGTACAACCATCACCACTATTTCCAAAAATGGTCATCACAACAGAAACTAGTAACCATTAAGTACTAATTCCCCATTCTCTTCCCCCAACCCCTGGAAACCTGTATTTCACTTTTTGTCTCAATGATTTTGCCTGTTTTGGATATTTTATATAAGTGAAACCATATAATATTTGTCCTTTTGTGTCTGACTTCCTTCACTTAGTTTTCAAAGTTCATCCACGTTATAAGCATATGTGAGAATCACATTCCTTTTTATGGCTAACTAATAGTTCATTGTGTATATATATTCCACACTTTATTTATCCATTCATCTGTTAAGTGGCCATGTGGGTTGTTTACACATTTTGGCTATTGTCAGTAATGACTCAGTGAACATTAGCATACAAGTGTATATTTGAGTCCCTGTTTTCAGTTATTTTGGATATATATGTAGGAGTGGATCGTAAGGGTTGTGTGGTCATCATTGTTAGATCATATGGTAATTCTGTGTTTAACTTTTTTCATTATTTTAAGGTTTATTTATTTTTGAGAGAGAGAAGAATGTGAGCAGGGGAGGGGCAGAGAGAGAGGAAGACAGAATCTGAAGCAGGCCCCAGGCTCTGAGCTGTCCACACAGAGCCCGATGCGGGGCTCGAACCCACAAACTGAGATCATGACCTGAGCCAAAGTTTGGATGCTTAAGCAACTGAGCCACCCAGGCGCCCCCTGTGTTTAACTTTTTGAGGAACCATCAGACCATTTTACACAGTAGCAACAAACACCATTTTACATTTCCATCAACAACATTCACCAACACTATTTTCTCTTTAAAATTATAGTCATCCTAGTAAGTATGAAGTGGTATCTTATTGTGGTTTTGATTTACATTTTCCTAAAGACTAATGATGTTGCGTATCTTTTCATATGTTCATTATCCATTTGTATATCTTTGAAGAAATTTCTAGTCCTTTGCCCATTTTTAATTGCATTTCTTGTCTTTGTTGTAGGAGTTCTTTGTATATTCTGAATATTAAACCCTTATCATATATGTAATTTGCAAATACTTCCTGTTCTATAGGATGTCTTTTCATTCTTGATAATGTCCTTTGAAACACAAAAGTTTTAAAATGATGAAGTTCAGGAGATCAACTTTTTTCCCTACCACCCATGTTTTTGTTGTCATAGCTAAGAAGCTATTGCCAAGATCCAGTGTCAGGAAGATGTATCTCTATATTTTCTTCCAAGAGTTTTATGGGTTTAGCTCTTATATATTAAGATTATTGATCCATTTTGAATTCTGTCTTGTATATTGGGTGAGGTAGGGTTCCAACTTTATTCTTTTACTTGTGATAGTCAGTTGTTCCAGAACCATCTATTGAAATGACTGCCCCACCCCCCCACACACACATGAATGGACTTCAGCACCCATACCAAGAGTCAACTGGCCATAGATGCATAGATTTATTTCTGGAGTCTCAGTTCTATTCCATTGGTCTATATGTTTGCCCCTAGTCAGGACCACACTGTTTTGATTACAGTAGCATTAAGTTTTGAAATTGGGAAGCTTGAGCCTTCTTTGTTCTTTTTCAACATTGTTTTGGCTCTGTGGGGCCCTTTGCAATTCCATACGAATTTGAGGATCTGCTTTTTCATTCTTGCCAAAAAAAAAAAAAGGTTGTTGGAATTTTGATAGAGATTGCATCTATAGATCACTCTGATTAATATGTATTACTGATATGCAGAAACACTTGATTTTTGTGTGTTTGATCTTGTGTCTTGCAATTTTGTTGAGTTTATTCAAGTTGCTTTCTTGGGAATTCTTTACATCTGTTTTCTTTGTAACAGATCATGTCATCCATAAATAGTGCTAGCTTTACTAATTCCTCTGCAATTTGGATGCCTTTATTTCCTTTTCTTGTCTAATTGTTGTGGCTAGAACTTCTGGTACAGCATTGAAAGCAGTGGTGAAAGAGGGGCATCCATGTGTTGTTCTAAAAGTTTCAGTCTTCTCTATTATGTTAGCTGTGGGTTTTTCATAAATACCTTTTATCCTGTTGAGGAAATTGCCTTCTGTTTCTGGTTTGTTGATCGTTTTTATCATGAAAGGGTATTGGATCTTGTCAGTGACTTTTCTGCATTGATTGTGGTAATCCTGTGGTTTTTCTTTGTTAATGTGACGTATTACATTGATTTTCTTATGTTGAACCACCTTTGCATTTCTGGGATAATCACATTTGGCCATGTGGTCATATCCCTTCAATATGCTGTGAGATTCAGTTTGCTTGTACTCTCAATCCTCCTTTGTGGATTCCATATTCGTGAATTCTCTTACATGCCGGTGAACTTTATTTGTAACCCCAAAATGAATATAGTGGCAGTCTAATGGTTATTCATGGACATGCCTACATTTGCACCTTCCCAGCTGAAATTGACCAAGGAGATAAATCTTGGTTCAGCTCTCACATATAGAGATGACCAGAGGATGAAAACAGTAGGGGGCAGTGCAACATAATGCAGGAAGTTCTGGCTTTGGGGCCAGTTGATGGAGTTTGGATCCTAACTTCGGCATGGCACTCGGCACTCGGTAGGGTAGTCTCCCTCCAGCAAGTCACTTAACACTTATCAACCTCGCTTTCTCGTTGGTAGAATAAAATAACATCTATCAGGATAAGTCCTTTTTTGGATTTAAGACTACAGTCTGTGTGAAGGATGCGTGTGTGTGTGTGTGTGTGTGTGAGTGTATACTTCTTGTAGGAACAGTGCTTCAGTATTCACTAATTCAGTTTTTGTAGCAACTTTACAAAACATAGCTACTGTGAATATTGATAATCTACTGTATTTTATTCAGTATTTTTGCATCTATATTCATAAGAAATATTGACCAGTAATTTTTTTTTCATATGACTTCTTTATTTGGCTTTGGAATCAAGGATATCCAAGGCCTCATAGAGTGAGTTAGGAAGTGCTTCCTTTCTATTTGGGTGAAGAATTTTCTAACTC
Organism: Cryptoprocta ferox; assembly: GCA_028646485.1. Lineage (NCBI taxonomy): Eukaryota > Metazoa > Chordata > Mammalia > Carnivora > Eupleridae > Cryptoprocta > Cryptoprocta ferox. Next base: position 120,087,611 of record CM053577.1, read on the forward strand.
TCCTTTTATTTTTAAGTTTTTAAAATTTTTTTAACTTTTTATTTATTTTTGAGAGACAGAGTGTGAGCAGGGGAGGGGCAGAGAGAGAGGGAGACACAGAATCTGAGACAGGCTCCAGGCTGTCAGCACAGAGCCTGAAGCGGGTCCCGAACCCACGAACCGCGAGATTGTGACCTGAGCTGAAGTCGGCCGCTTAACCAACTGAGCCACCCAGGTGCCCCTCTAATTCTCCTTTTAATGTGTGGTAGAATTCACCAGTGAAGCAGCCTGGTCTTGGACTTCTCTTTTTTGAGAGGTTTTGATTTCTGATTCGATCTCTTATTATAGTTCTGTTGATTGAGATATTATATTTCTTCTTGAGCAGTTTAGGTAATTTGTGTTTCTAGGATTTTGTTTCATCTAGGTTATCCGATTTATTGTTATATAGTTCATAGTTTTCCCTTAAAATGTTTTTCATTTCAGTAAGATTGGTGGTAATGTCTCCACTTTCGTTTCTGATTTTAATTGAATCCTTTTTTTTTTTTTTGTCAGTCTAGCTAAAGGTTTGTTTGTTTCACTGATTTTTTTTTTTTAAAGAACCAACTCTTGGTTTTGTTGGTTTTTCTGTATTGTTTTTCTGTTCTACATTTTATTGCTCTCTGCTCTAATGTCTTTTTATTTTCATCCGTATACTACCTTTGGGTTCAGTTCACTCTTTCTTGAGTTTCTTAAGGTGTAAGGTGAAGTTACTGACTTGAGATTTTTTTTTCTTTTTTTAATGTAGGCTTTTAGAACTCTAAACTTCTATGTACTACATTCACTGCATTGATACATTTTGTATGCTGTGATTTTGTTTTCATTTGTCCCTAAGTAACTTATTTCCCTTGAGATTTCTTTTTTGACCTATTAAGTTGTTTTCACTTACACATATTTGTGAATGGTCTCATTTACCTTTTGCTGTTGATTTCTACCTTCATTCCAGGAGGTAGTTTGTGTAATTTTGATTTTTTAAAATTTGAGACTTGTGTTGAGGCCCAGTATATGATCTGTGCTGGACAGTGTTTCATGTGCACTTGAGAAGAAGGTGTGTTTTGCTGTTGGGTGGTGCTCTTTAAATGTCTCTTAGGTCTAGTTGGTTTACAATGTTGTTCAAGTCCTGTTTCCTTACTGATCTTGTGTCTGCACGTTCTTTCTGAAAAGTGGTGTATTGAAGTCTCCAATTACTATCGTAGAACAGTCTAGCTCTCACTTCTGTTGTGTTGATGTTTGCTTCATGTATTTTGGTGCCCTGTTGTTTGATGCACATATGTGTATAATTGTTGTATCCTTAATGAATTACCTGTTTGCCAGTGTCCTTAGTTTCTTGTGAACAGTTTTGACTTAAAGTCTATTTTATCTGATATTTTATAGCCACCTGGTTACTATTTGTATGTACTATCTTTTCCCATCTTGAAATCTCAGCCTTTTTGTGTCCTTGGGTCTAAAGCGAGTCTTTCGTAGGTAACATATAGTTGGATCATGCTTTTAGATCTGTTTAGCCAGTCTTTGCCTTTTGATAGGAAAGTTTAATTTACACTGAAATACATACTTACAAAGGACTTAATTCTTCCACGTGGCTGTTTTCTGTACGTCTTACACCTCTGTTGTTCTTCATTTCCTTGATTACTGCTTTCTGTGATTAGTTGATTCTTTCTGTAGGGAATGATTTTGATACTCTTCTCATCTCCTTTTGTGTATATACTTTTTAGACATTTTCCTTGTGTTTATCATGAGGGTCACATTTAACATTCTAAATTTATAACAATATAGATTTGTTACCAACTTCAATACAGATGTCTGCCTCTATACCGGTTCGTCAGCCCCCTTTATGTTGATGTCCTGAATTACATCTTTATTCATTGTGTCCCTAATAGTATAGATTTATAGTTGGTTTTTATAATCATGTGTGAAATAAAAAGTAGATTTACATCCTCGGGATTCAGTAATATTGCTTTATATGTTACTTTTACAAGAGAGCCTTATTTCTTTTTCAAACAAAACACCACCACTCCTAGTCTCTGCATATCGGCTCTGTGACAGGGCACTCCTTCAGCACTCAGATAGGTTTGCAATGAAGTAAAAGCTGAGGGTCATCTTAGGTCTTTTCTGAGCATGCAACTTGCCTTGGGCAGTTGTGTGGCTTCCTGTCTCCCTGTTTACAGTGTTTTTGAGTGTCCTGATTTCTCTCCCCCAGCTTTTCCCCTGTACTGTGGGAGTTTGTTGTGTGTTACCATCATAAACTTTTGCCCCACGTGTCTGGGTTGTTGGCTTACCTTGCAGTGTTTATGAGCAGTGACCTCTACTTTTCTGGCCGAAGTTCAGGCGTCTTGTGTCACTTTTAGGTAACTCACCCTGTCAGATTAGAACAGACCTGCATGATAATTTGTGAATAAAATCTGCTCTGTTCTGTCTAGAACCAGGGACCCACATACGGAATGCAAGCTACCTTTGTTAAAAGTGCTGCCACACTGGGAGAAGGTGGGGCAAAAACAAGTAAAAAACCACAAAGCTTTCTTAGGGTTTTGAAGTTACCCTTTTCATTACTCAGTGTGTTCACTTAGTTGCTCTCAACCTTTGCCTTCTTTCCAGAGTTCTGACAAAGCTGTTTCTAACAGTTTCTGCTTGTTTTTTGATATTTCGGGGGGCAGCTCTGCCATTTTCTTGAGCCTGTCTGTACTTGTGAATGGTTATGGTGGAAAGTCACTCGAGATTTTAAATGTTCAAGGTGTACGTGAGCACCATCTCTACAGTGCAAGGGCCCACATAAGGTGGGACCACGTTACCCTTTAAACTTATGTTAAAAAGTTTGCACTGTGGCTTTTCTTTTCAATTTTTTAACTTTTTTTTAAGTTTATTTGTTTATTTTGAGAGAGAGCTCAAGCAGGGGAGGGACAGAAAGAGGGGGAGAGAGAATCCCAAGCAGGCTCCACACTGTCAGTGCAAAGCCCAACACAGGGATCGAACTCATGAACCATGAGATGATGACCTGAGCCAAAATCAAGAGCCAGACACTTAACCGATTGAGCCACCCAGATGCCACATGGCTTTTCTAATACACATTGAAATATAGTATTGATAAATTTAAATGTTCATCCTTGTGCCACCTAAAAATTTTCCTGTGTAGCCCCAGTAGAATGTATATTAAGCTTTGGGAAACATTCTCTACCATAGATAAGGAGCTTGGCACTGATCATTTTGTTTCATCAGCCCCTGCTATATTCTGCATCAGGGTACACTGTTATGTACATTGTGACAGCCACATTTACTTGCCAGCACTTCGCACTCATACATGCTTTATGATCTGAAACTTTTTTTTTTTAATTGGTGCTTTTGAATCTGGAAACTTTTAAATCAGTGTCATAATCTTAAGGCTTAGGATCCTAGTCTGCTACAAATGCTACCTATAACTGTATCAAGTTGAAAAGAATACTATGGAAGCAAAAGCAGGTTTTAATTAATTTATTTTATACACGTACTTTCAAAATTCCAACCCCCTAGAGGAGTCAGTGTGATAAACCAGTGTAATAAGTTCTCAGTTTGATTTAGTTTGCTTTTTTCCCCCCCATTTTTATATCTGCCTCAGGGACTGTAGGAATGAAGCCTTCTGCTTCCCTTTTCTGCTGATACCACTTGTTGTGCATCCATTGGGGAGCTTGGGACTGTCACTGTCTTCTCTGCTGTTTCTGCAATAGATACTTTGTTCTTTACAAGTCTTTAAAAATTTTTTAACATTTATTTATTTTTGAGAGACAGAACATGAGTGGGAGAGGGACAGAGTGAGAAGAGGGACACAGAATCTGAATCAGGCTCCAGGCTGATAAAGCCTGATTCATAGACCGTGAGATCATGACTTGAGCCGAAGTCAGATGTTTAACTTAGCTAACTACTTGGTTTTGGCTCAGGTCCTCATCTCACGGTTCGTGTGTTTGAGCCCTGCATTGGGGTCTATGCTAAGAGTGCGGAAACTGCCTGGTATTCTTTCTCTCCCTCTCTGTCTCTGTCTCTGTCAAAATAAATAAACTTTAAAAAATTAAAAAATTTTAATCTGTTAGTGATAGGGGACCTTTTTTCTCTGCACACCACCATGAAGCAGGGAAAAAATAAATTTCACACATGTTATGCAAAGGATGGAAGGCAGCAAAGAACTAAGTGCACTTTAGGGTGGGCTTGGCCCTCAGTGTGTCTGAGAGAAGCTTGGGATTCCCCCTGAGAAGGTGCTAAGTGCTGGATGTGGGGAAGAGGGTGAAAAACAGAAGGGGAATACCTTTTCTGCTCTGCTTCTGGCTCCTCGCTGAAGGGGTCCTATGAGGTTGTAGACCTTGTCCTGGATGTATCAATAGGACTGAGGACAAGGAAGCCCGATGGAACCAAATGGGGTTTGTCTTGTGCCCCTGGCATGGAGGGGGGGGTATGGGTGTGTGCGTGTGCTTGTCCACACATCTGCCCATGTCTAGTTCTCTATCCCCAGTGTCTTGACATTCCCTTGTTGAGTGGATCAGTATTCAGATCAGGTAGCTGAGCCCTTCTGGGAGGCGTGGACCTGAGTAGGCACTGTCACATGTTCAGGGACATAAATTGGCAGTTGGTATTATTTTACCAATTTGACTCTGCACACATGTTGCAAATTAAAAAGCAACTCTGAAGAAGTTTGCAGGCACACACTCCTCACAAAGTTTTATAATAAGAGCAACTATATAACAATTTTAAGGTTTATTTATTTGAGAGAGAGAGCATGCATGTCCAAGCAAAAGTACGGGAGGGGCAGAGAGAGAGGGAGAGAGAATCCGAATCAGGCTCCACACTGCCAGCATGCCAAAATCAAGAGCCAGATGCTTAACTGACTAAGCCACCCAGGCACCCCAAGAGTGTTTATCATTCAAACGGAGGCACATGAGAGGAAAAGGGGGACTAAAAATCATTATATAATCTGATAAATATTTTTTGACCCATTGATAGACGTGTAAAGTAGTTCTATTTAAAAAACTGTTTTCAAAGATAAAATTATTTAAGGTAAACTTTTGTTAATTAAATAACTAAACCGATCATCCGAGTATTACAAGAGTTAGTAGTCACTCTTGGTGTATTTTCACATACTTTTATCATGTACTATGTTGCTGATGTTACTCTGAAGAATATTTTTCACCTACATTGTTTTAGTTCAAAATTCTCATTGTTATGGCCTGCAAACTTCTTCAGAGTTGCTTTTTAGTTTGTAAGTTTGAGATTGTCAACACTTTGAGTTTATTTTCCATATGCCATAATTTTTTTTAAGTTGAAATAACACTCTTTGGGTGCCAAGGTAGTTGGTAAGTTCAGAGCAACTTGTGCTGAAGGAAGAATATTTTCAGTCTTTTTGAAAACTGAAATGAGGGGGCACCTGGATGCCTCAGTTAGTTAAGTGTCTGACTTTGGCTCAGGTCATGTCTCAACGTCTTGTGAGTTTGAGCCCCTCATCAGGCTCTGTGCTGACAGCTCAGAGCCTCAAGCCTGCTTCAGATTCTGTGTCTCCCTCTCTCTCTGCCCCTCCACTGCTCATTCTCTCTCTCCCTCTTTCTCTCTCTCTCTCTCTCTCTCTCAAAAATAAATGTTAAAAAATTTCTTTTGATTTTTTTAAAAAACTGAAATGAGAAATATTTTACCTCACATATTTTCACAAGAATGGGCTTTTTTTAACCTCTATTCAGAATACCCTTGTTCAGTAATTTTTTAATTTTTTTAAAAATGTATTTATTTATTCTGAGAGAGAGAGTGTGTGAGAAGGGGAGAGGCAGAGAGGAAGAGAGAATCCCAAGCAGGCTCCACACTGACAGTGTGTAGTCTAATGCAGGGCTCGAACTAACAAACCTGTGAAATCATGATCTGAACCGAGATCAAGAGTTTGGATGCTTAACCCACTGAGCCACCCAGGCATCCCCCTGCTTCCTTTTTTTTTAAATGGGGTTGATTTCATTATTTATATGCAAATTTTGATTTCAATAATTGCAGTTTGCCAAAATCTTCAGAAGCTGATTAAAAAAATTCTATTTGTTGAAAATTTTGACCAAAGATATCTAGCTGAATTTGAACATAATGCAACCAAAATTTTGTATTCTTACCAAATAAAAAGTCTGAATGATTTTTGCAATACTTGGACTGACTTTTAAGGTGGTTTCCTTTTTTTTGTTAATTTTTATTTTTATGTTTTTTATTTATTTTTGAGAGACAGAGACAGCATGAGCAGAGGAGGGTCAGAGAGGGAGGGAGATACAGAATCCAAAGATAGGCTCCAGGCTCTGAGCTAGCTGTCAGCACAGAGCCCCACGCAGGGCTCAAAGCCACGAACCTAGAGATCATGACCTGAGCCAAAGTCGGACGCTTAGCCGACTGAGCCACCCAGGCGCCCCTAAGGTGGTTTATTAAAGGCTTAAGCAAGTGAGCAGTAAAAAGAGAATTCATGTTGCCACACTGAAGTGTTTTTAAATTCAACTTCAGCCTTTTAGAAATGTGTTTTCCCTGGGTGTATACAAAAATCTGTATTCATATTAAAATCACAAAATTGATCTACAGTGAGCTTTTACGGTATCGTTCACAACAATGTCAGATATTCAGTCTTCTAAGGTAAAATTCAGCAAACCTTTTTTTCTCTACAGCGCCAGATAGTAAACAGTTTATATACTCTGTAGGGCCAGGCATCTGCGGTAGCTACTCCGTTCTGCAGATGTTTCCTCAGTGCAGCTACAGGTGATGTGTAAACAAATGAGTGGGACTGGGTCCCAGTAAGATTTCATGCTCATCAGAGTGGGAATGCCATATACTTTTCACATATCACAAATTATTATTCCTCTTTTGACCTTTTTCCAACTGCTGAGAACTGAAAAGACCATCTTTATCTTGCGGTGACAGAAGAGGCGGCAGGCCGGATTTGGCCTGCGGGTCATACTTTGCTGACCTTTGTTCCTTGAGTAGGATGAAAAAAAAAATAGAACCACTAATCAAGTTTGTTTTCTGTGTGAAACCTGGCACTAAATGTTTGTAAAGTACTCCCATAGCTTTTAAATGAGCCAGTGTTTACTGGCTGTGGTGTCAACTTTTATATGTCCAGGAGAAAAATAGGGGAAAATGAACACAATTAATTAGAATATGTATTTGGATCTAAATGAAAAGTCATGCTTCAGAAAGAAACACACATGCTGTCATTGTGTAAATGGAAAGTCTTCTGTAGCTGCACTCCTGAATTAATTCTTTGGCACTCTTTCCTTAAATAAAAAAACCAAATAGCTTTTAAAGTGGATGCCGATGTTTGTTGAGCATATGTCTTCTGATGTTTATTGGTTCACTCAAGTGACTGCGGCATCCCATGGAGCATGGTAGATATGGGCAAATATTTGCAAATTACACACTCATTGTTAACTTTCTTAAGAAGTGGAAATTCAGCCCTTCTAAAGTCTTCTTATTAAATCTATATTTAATTTTTAGTTCATTGCTAAGAAAATGGTTTATTACAAAAGAAAAGTAATCAGAACGATAAAATCAAAAGTTGTCTACACCATTTAGTGAATGCCAAAATCATCAAAACAAGAAGTATCAGACTATGGTCTAAACTTAAGTCTTTCCCATGTACTTGATGTACAGGAGTCATGACACTAGCTTACCTTGTTCCATCAGTGAGTGCTTTGTATGTAGATTGTATACCTGGGAGGGGGTCTGGAAAATAGGTGATTTACTGCTGGTTGACTTTCAGATGTAACCACATGGTAAAATGGGACGTCTGTTCACTGCACATATGTCTTGCACACCACTAGATAAGATTGTAGCAGAAGGAAGATATAGAAAATAGAGGTATATTTAACCGGAACTGGCTTATTTTAATGTGATGGGGAGACATAATACTTAATTAAAAATGAGAACTGGACACATGCGAAACCAGATTGGACATTGAGATTTGAAGCATAAGCCAAGACTGTCTTAGGAAGACTGGAACATATGGTTCTCCTATTTCAATACATAAAATTAAGCTTTTATGTAACTTGGATGGTTCTTCTGTTTTCTTTTCCCAATTTGGTCAGCAAAATAGCTTCCTAATACGGTTCGGTGACCTAGGTTTCTCTCCTTATTCTATACCTTACATTTATACAGTCCAAGCCATGCAAGTTAATAAGGCCCAAGCCCAGTCACATCTATCCCATGCTTAAAAACCTAGCATTGACTATCCATGAATGTCACTAATGATCCTGCAGTGACTGTGTGCACCAGAATCTTCAGTGTGTTAGGGTTGTTGCAGATGTCTGGTTCTTGTCCCAGAGACGTAGATTTAGAACCCCTCCGGGAAATGCCGGCACATGGGAAATTGAGATCCTTAGGTCTTTACCTCCCATCCTCTCCAGTTTCACTGTCTGACGCCACCCAGCTGTTGTAGTTCCCCGTGTCCTGTTTCATGGACCTGAACATCTTTTTCCACATTCTTCCATAAGCCACTTTTGAGTTGAAATTATATTCATTGCTTTTATGATTCCATTTTTCTCCAGTCTAAGCATCTTGTGATAGTGGGGTCTGGGTCTCAAATCACTTCTGTATTCTTATCCTGACACCTGAAACTCACCGTCACTGTTTAGTGATTATTAATAGGTATAAAGTTCAAGGTAAGGATATTTCCATTGTTCCTCTTGTCATGAGCTCCAAGTTAAAGTGAATCAAAGTAGGATTTGTGTAGTCACTTCATGTAGCTCATTGTACCTATCAAGTTCTGCCTTTAAAACGTCAGCTTTTTCCAAGATTAGTGTGGTGGTGATTATTAATTTCTGCTTTAGAGCACAAGCACATCCTTAAATGTTAACAGCCACTACCTTATTTAAAATATAATAATAGCCTGTCTCTTTCCCCTGCTCAAGCTCTCTAAATTAAAATTTTTAAAAAAATTTATAAAGGGGTGCCTGAGTGGCTCAGTGTGTTGAGTGTCCAACTCTTGATTTCAGCTCAGATCATGATCCAGGGTCAAGCCCCACATTGGGCTCCATGCTGAACATGGATCCTGCTTGGGATTCTTTCTCTCCCTTTCACACTCTCCCTCTTTCTCTCCCCAGCTCATGCTCACGCTGTCTCGCGCGTGCTCGCTCACTTGCTCTCTCTCTAAAATTAAAAAAAAAAACACCTTTTTAAAAATATAATAGCAACTATATCTTTTTACAACGAGGATAGGGCTCAACAGGGAAAGCTGGAAGATGCCGGAAGCCTCCAGCTGTGTTGGATAGCACAGGAGCTGTCAGCGAGAGTTCTCAAGGTTTTTCTGCATGTCAGCATTGCTATCAGGATGGTTCAAGAGTATCTGCTAAAACTTTGCTGAGAGTTCCTGCCAGTACGGCATGTCTCACACATGTGAGACATTGGTAGATCACCAGTGTTGAAATTTCTGTTACTTGTTTATGCTTTTGCTTAATAAATTATAAATTTTGAAGTTCCATAAAATACAACCATGATTACCTAATATTCTTTGAAATTTGGTAGGCTTTCTCCAGAAAAAAGAAATCTGTGTAAGGTAGCATTTATTTTTAAGCTGGGGAGTAGGGTGGGTGTATGATCTTCCACAATCTCTAACACTTGCTGACAAATAGTAGGCACTCAATATTTGTTGAATGAATAAATGAACTTTATGGTAAAACTTGAGTATAGCAAATTGACTCCTTAATGCTTTTAATTTTTCCTACTGGCAAATTTTTACATAAATTGGAGAGTTTTGTGAAAATTTTTCAATAGAATTACCTACGGTATTCTTTCTTAATCAGTTTGAAATCAGTTGCTGGTACTTAGAGCTAGATTAATGCCTCCTGGTACAGTTTTGAGAATGTTCTCTTTATGACAAATGCATAAATGAGCAAGGCTGTAAGAACAATGTGCAGCTTCTTGTTTAGAATGACAACAATAAAGGTCTTCCCAGCGGGAAATCATTTGCATCATGAGTGACAGCCCGAATTTTTCATTCAAGTCAATGAAAAGGCAAATATTTTGATCAGGAGAAGAATTTTCTTGGAGAGTATATAAATAGCGCAGGACAGTTTTAGTTGTGGCTATTTATATCCTCCCACTGGTTTGTGTTTTAGTTTTCATTTGATATTTAGGATGCATTAAATGTTGACGGTCTTAAGCCTCAATTGTATGGATGACGGAGTTTGAGAGGGTTACTTTGAGACTTTACTGTGAAATCTTTAGGGCACCAGTGCAGTTTGCCCCATTCTTTTGTGAAGGTGAGGGAGGCCGGGGCAGAAGATTATTACATAAATAGGATATTTGAAGCTTATTGTTTACTTTGTTAATATTTGACTAATTCCCCTGAACATTTCTCTGTGTAACCTCAAAGAGTAAAGAAGATAGTGCTTTATTCTGTTACATCCCAGTTGTCATTAACTTATCATGTGCATACGTTTTTTTATTGATCAAACTTTAAATTTAATCATGTTTACCTTAGAAAAGTGGTCTTATCCTGATTATTAGGGGTCATCTAGGCAAAACTCTGTTTGCCTTAACAGCATAATCTCTTCTTCATATTCCCCTAGGCAAGTATTAGTATTTCTTAAAATCAACAGTTGGATAAAGCACCACTTTATGGATAAGCAGGCTTTGTAATAGGATTGAAGCATATTAAAAATGGGGAGTGATAGGCCAATTACTAAAACAGATACTACTAATTTTTGACAAAATGAGTCTTGGTGGAAGCATCTGTCAAGTACAAGTGCTTTTGAGGGTAACAGAATTGTAAACAGGAAGCTACAAAAAGTAAGGTCAGTAATGAGCAGCGTTATATTTATGCAGTATTTTTTTTTTTCAAAGATTCTTAACAATCCTAAGTACTCTCTGAATGGTATGTTACTAATTTATTTGGGGCAGTTGTTTAAATAAGTGTTCTTATTTTCTTTCTCACGTCTGTGCTTTTGAACATAAACTTTACTGTTCAGAGAACTTCGTCCACTTAATTTATTTTTTATTTTTAATATAAAATTTCCCTCAAATGGTAAACCTGGTTGTGCCGGAGCAAAGTCCCTCCCACCAAGTTTAATCAGGTAATTCCTATGATTTTTGCAACTGCTATATACCAAACATTTAAAAGTTCAAGGTATACAGCAAGAAACAAAACAGATGAACTCCCTCCCTGCCCTCATGTAGACCCCACAGGATCAGGATGAAGAACATGCTGTGATAGGGTGCTGAGAGCTTAGGAGAAAACAAAAGCAGGGAAGGGGCAGGATGCCTAGCAGGCTCAGTTGATAGAGCATGTGGCTCTTGATCTTAGGGTTGTGAGTTCAAGTCCCATGTTGGGTGTAGAAATTACTTAAAAATAAAATCTTTAGGGGGACCTGTGTAGCTCAGTCGGTTAAGCATCCAGCTCCTGATTTCAGCTCAGGTCATGATCTCGTGGTTTATGGGATCAAGCCCTGCATAGAGCCTGCTTGGGATTCTCTGTCTCCCTCTCTCTCTGCCCTTCCCCCACTCCCATGTGCTTTCTCCCTCTCAAAATAAGTAAACATTTTTTAAAAATAAAATATTTTGGGGGCGCTGGGTGACTCAGTTGAGCATCCGACTTAGGCTCAGGTCATGATCTCACACTCAGGAGTTCGAGCCCCATGTCGGGCTCTGCACTGATAGCTTGGAGCCTGGAGTCTGCTTTGGATTCTCTCTCCCTCTCTCTCTGCCCCTCTCTCACTTGCGCACGTGCACGCTCACATACACTCTCTCTCTCAAAATAAATAAACATAATAAAAATTTTTTAAACAATAAAAGTAAATAAAAATAAAATTTTTTTTTTAAGGCAGGGAAAGGGGATACATAGGACTTGAGAGGCAGGGACAAAACAGGCTAGTCCACCTGGGTGACTTCAAGTCCATCATTTAACTCCGGAACTCGTATTCTCATGAATAAATTGGTGAAATAATACAGGTTCAACCTACTTTATAAGATTGTGTGGGTAAAAGGAATATTATTAGTGAAAAGGCCTTATAAGTAGTTCATATAATGATAACTGTTAACCTTTTTTTAGTCGTAGCTTATTGAATCCTTACAATAATGCTGTAAGTCTAATGCCAGTATTGTGATTAATTCAGCATATAATTATGAGTGTCTTTGTGCCAGGCACTAGTGATATAGCTAGGTTTCAATAGAGAAATCTCTGGCCTCATTCTAGTTGAGGTGTAGTTGAAGAGATGTAGCATTTAGTACCTCTCACAATTGCTATTATATATTATATTTTATTAAAAATGTTAGTTTGATGTCCTTTTGCCAATTAACCAGAAAAGTGTGCATTTTAGTAAAGGCTATGATAGGAAACTCAATGTGGTTTCATTTTCCCATTAATTGGTCTTGGGACCACTTAAAATAGTAATTGCTTTTGTTCTGTAAGTTTCCATTTTAAAAGTATTCGTGGAGCTCCTTATATTCCTTTCCTTATAAAAATTCTGCTGTGGCTCTGGATTTATAATGGCATTCAGTAAGAACAATGAATATAATCAATTTTGTGATGACAGTGTAGATCAGGAAATAGAACTATGTCATTTGATAATTGAAAGCAGTTAGGTTGTGAAAATTGCACACTGGAATTTAGCTATGTTGATGAAATGCTGAGTGGTAAATGGGGTAAATAGTTCTCCACTTGGGAGAGAGGTGTGGGAGGGATACACATAATTTGGAAACATAAAAAACTATCAAGAGTTAAAATGTTATTTTAAAAAATGAGTAATTTACATTATCAAGCACTACAGAGTTCTTAACTGAACAACTAGAAAATCTTGCTGATTAAAAACAAAATGAAAACAAAAACAAAGAAGCTTATGATTACCAGGGAAAAATAATAGGTATCGAGCATTGTCACAGTGTCTTGTTACGATCAATTGTGTATTAGGATCGTTGGCTAGTAAAGACTGACTGACTAGATTTTGTGATTTAACCTTTAAGGCCTTTACTAAGATTTTGGGCTGCCAGCACTGTCCCCTAACTGACTCGCACAAAAGGCTGACATTCCATTTTGGGGGAGATAACTCCGTGGGTGATGATGACCGCACTTACTTGGGTGGGTGGGCATAGTTTTACAGGTGACTTGTGGTTCACTTTCGAAGCCAGAGGACATCACGTTTGTGAGAAGGTAATCTGGGCCCAGCACTTGTGAGCTCCGTTGCTAAGTCTGTAATGTTAGGCAAGTCACCCGACTTCCTGGTACTTCTAGTTTTCTCATCTGTGAAATGGATATAACAAGATTGTAGGACATCACCGAGTGATTCAGGACTTAACCCATGCACATAGATACACGAAGTGCATGATGATTATTCGCTTTCATTATTGATGTAGCTGGAGGTTTTCCTTCGAAGTGTGCGCACGTCACCATGTTGCAGTCTCTGCCCTTGGAAGGGTTTAATTCTCCCTGCGGTGAGGAGGGGGCCTCTGCCTCATCTTCACTGTGGCCTGCAAGATACCTGGCACTTCCTTCTGCCTTGTGGGTGCAGGAAGCCAGAGTCTGGGGGTTGTCTCTCGCTATCGGGGGTCTTTGGGAAAGTAAAAACACCTGCCACCCCCAGGCCCAAACAGGAAACGGTAATCCCCATTTAACTTTGCCTCTCCTGACACTTTGCATTCACCAGCCCGGAGGCCGGTACTGATGTTGCCAAGCCCGGGAATGTGGCTCTGCGTGTGTTCAGGCTCTCTCAGCCTTGTTTCAGTAGATCCACGTAGCCACCTTCTTGATGTTTAACAGTCAGAGACTAACAGTCACATACAGAGAACGGTCTGATACCAGGGCAGAGGGTGCTCAAGCCACCTGCCAGCAACTGAAATGTTATACTCAAGCTGTGGTGATAGTGGTACTAATGAACACAGTGTGCTATTTTATACCCTCTTCTAGAACAGTCCCCCTTACTTTTACTTATTTGCTTTTACTCTGACTTTTTGAGATGCCTGGGCCAGTTTCTTGTTGAATGCCTTGCCTCCTGGATTTATCTGATTATTTGCTGATGGTGTTTTGTAACTCAGTTCTCTACCTCTTGTATTTCCTGTAAATTGGAAGTTTGGGTGAAAGGCTAGCTGCTCTGTGTTGTGACATCCTGTTACCAGGCCCCCAGTGACCAGTTGCCCCGCTGGTGCATGCCGACCTTGACGGCTTAGCTGGTGGTATCTCCATTGAGAAAGGGATGCATTCCCCTCTGCTCTTCGTACATAACCTGGCAGGAGTGTACTTGGCACCAGGCAGACTTCCTGTTTCCATCAACTTTTCAGCCTGTGAATTTGGCATCCATTGATGGGCCCTGCTGAATCTTGCGTGGGTACTGGAGTATAATGACTTTCTGTTTATTCTTTATTTGGTAGGTAGAATTATTTTGTAAAGAAGAGCTTTCTCTCTCACCAACTGGAGTGAACTACAATTCCTCCTGGAAAGTGCAGGGCTTAATTCTTTTCACCAAGTTTTATTTACCAAAACTTTTTTCCAAGTTTAGATTTCATGTAAAAGTGAGCTTCATTGATGATAAGTGCAGGCTTAAGATTTTTTGCATCATTGTGGGCTTTGGATTTCTGCTCTGTGATTCTGATACAGTCATTCTTTTTTGTTTGGATTGTCCAATTTTCAGCCAGCAGGAACTTTCTCATGGGTTCCTTTGATCTTTTGACATCTGCCCCCACCCCCTCATTAGTCTTTGAGTTCGTTCTTGCATTTTGGCACAGTAAGGCTCCCCTTATGTTTCTCCAACATAACTGCTGACAGTAATTGTAGATAACCATTATTACTGAGCACTTAACTGTATGTCAGGTATCTCTTCATACTTTAAAAGCATTACCACATGCAAACCTATACCAGCCCTGAGGATGGGTACTTTTAGATTCCTCTGTAAAATGAGCACACCAGACCTCAGAGAGGTTAACAGAGGGTAATATGCCTTCTCCCGAGCGAGCTGGTATGTGACAGAACCTGCATCTGAATCCAGACTTCCAGCATTGGAGCAACCAAAGCACTTGTCACCAGGGCAAGTCAGTTCACATCAACTCCCCCTGCCCCTGTGTTGTACCAAAGATAGCTCTAAAGTGTCCCTTGAATCGTGTCTCTAATCAGCTTGACTACTTTCTTGCTTCAAGTCCTTCTTGATTATTGTACTGACTCTCTGCCTTCAGCCTTTCTTCTTCTAATATCCCTATTCCTTCCAGAGGAATTTTTCTAAAGGCAAAGAACACCTTTGCTTACAGAATAAAGTCTAGCCTCTTTTGCCTGGCACACTGGCCCTTCAAGGTTTGTTCCCCTGAGCCAACCTCAAGCCTGTCTACTCATAGTATGTACGGGTGCAGAACAGAGCAGTGTGCACTTCTCAGACCCCCCTGCTTGATGCTCACTCCTGTGCTTTTGCATACCTGGTTTCTTCTCCTTGGAAGCCTCCTCCCACTTTTATTTTTTTAAAACTCAGCACAGATGGGCACCTTCTGGGAATGTGTTTTCCTGATTCTCAGGGCAAGGTGTTTCTATTCTCAGTATGTCCCCTGAAGTGTCTCCCTTGGTTGTAGCTGACTGTGTGCACCTGGTCTCCTCCAGTATGCCACTGGAGAGAAGAGCTCTGCCTTACCCTTCTCTGCAGCCCAGCTCTTCCATCCGGCACATAAGGTGTTTTAACCCAGCACGTAAGACCCATGATACACATTTGAACAGATTAATTTCTGGCTCTCCTCACTGGAATTGTCACTTGGACTCTTATTTATTCCAAGGGACAGCCATCTTGCAGGTGTAGCTCAGAGCTTGTCTTCTGCAAGACGTGTTTCCTTAAAAACTCAGCATCCCCAACTCACATTATCCTATTTATGTGATTTTATACAATTTGATATTTCATTTTGTATTTACCACCAAATCTCACAGATTTAACTTGAAAGTTCTTCCCATTGCAAAGAACTTTGTGTACCCTGTAGACCCCTAATTAATCATTTCCATTGAAGAGATGACATGGCCTTATTCAGCTGGGAGCCCTATACGTGTGCTCTCATTTTAGAAGTGTCACTAGAGAGAATTGGGGCGCCTGAGGGGGCTCAGTTGGCTAAGCATTCTACTTTGGCTCAGGTCATGATCTTGTGGTTTGTGGGTTTGAGCCCCATGTTAGGCTTTGCGCTGACAGCTCAGAACCTGGAACTTTCTTCAGATTCTGTTTCTCCCTCTGTCTCTGCCCCTCCCTTGCTCATGCTGTGTCTCTCTCTGTCTCTCAAAAATGAATAAACGTTAAAAAAAATTTTTAGAAGTGTTAGCTAGAGGGGCTCCTGGGTGGCTCAGTTGGTTGAGCGTCCGACTTAGGCACAGGTCATGATCTTT
Source organism: Cryptoprocta ferox (assembly GCA_028646485.1). Classification (NCBI taxonomy): domain Eukaryota; kingdom Metazoa; phylum Chordata; class Mammalia; order Carnivora; family Eupleridae; genus Cryptoprocta; species Cryptoprocta ferox. Next base: position 120,103,917 of record CM053577.1, read on the forward strand.
ACCCTCTGAGGGTAGAAAAGTTCCAGAACTGGCAAGTGAAAGCTTGTTCTGTTTAGTGTGTATTTACTGAAAAGGTAAGTTCTGGCCTCTAGGTGGCAGTACAGGGAAGACTGTTTCAAGAGGTTATCACCCCCTCAAATCGGCTTACCCTCAGGGTGTTTGTAGCAGGGAGGTATATCTGAAGCACCCACACTGACTTATGTTTGTCCAGTCATCTTTTGGTCACTTGTGTTAAGAGTGAGCTAAAATTAAGGAGAAGGAAAGTCTAATGAGGCCCCTGATAACTGCCAGCCAAGACATATAGAGAGTCAAGGCTAAGGATGGAATTTGACCAGATCTGGTTGCATTCATAAAATAATATGGATTAGGGTAAATGTGAACTTACTTACCAAGCATTGGAATTCTAGACCTAGTCGGTCTCCAAACAAGGCTGGTTTAGGATTAAATAAACGAAAATAATTATTTCATGGATTTTAGATTGACTATATAGATAGATTGAAGGATGGTTTATATAAATTAATCCATACTGGATTCTCAAGAAAGTACCATGGAAAGCCCAATATCTAACCCTTTTCTCTGTTAATCTTCTTATCTCAGTTGTTTTTAACTTACTTAACCTGTGGATCCCTTCTGGAATCTCCTGACAGGCCGTGGACTCTCCATCTGGAAAATCGCACATAGCACACTCAGAATTTTTCCCCTTTGGGGCAGAGTCAGAGAAGTCACAAACCCCTCTGAAAGTTATTTATGGACCCTTTTTCTCAGAAGTTTTCTTGACCACAACTCGCAGTTAGAGCTACATTTTATATCACAATCTATTATACACATATGTAAGTATATAAAATGTAACGTTTCAAAGAACATTAACCTTACTGTAATATACTCTGTTCTATTTTGGTTCATTTTATAAAAGGTCACCAATGGAATTGATTTTATAAGATACTAATGAGTCTCCACCTGCAATTAGAAAAATCCAGCTCTCAGTGTGCAAAGTTTGCCAAGTTTTATCACAGTCAAATTCAATATTGGAGTGTCTCCTATTGAGACATAGCTTTTATGCTCACTGTCCATTTGTTGCTAAGAAGGACAGGTTGGGCCTGGCCACATGCTTACCTTAGGAAGTTAGAAGAAGAGAGTTACAATTTAATTTCTGACAGATTAAAAGTACTGCAATCTGAACCACATTTTTCAAACAGGTTGTAGGAATCTCACATGCTTGCTGAGCACACATCTTTTGTGCTCAAGAAGAGATATCCAAAGAGCATTAGGGAATAGCAGTGAACCAAATAAAAATTCTTGCCTTCTGTAGAGCAGATAAGCCACAAACAAGGTTATGAAACAGAATATGTAGTATGTCAGGTTGTGATAAATGCTAAGGAGGAAAAATAAAGGGGGGGATATGAAGGGTTGAGATACAGCTTGAAATTTTAGGAACCTAGCTGGGGTATTAAATTCATTGAGAAGGTGACTTTTAAGTAAAGACCTGAAGGAAGTGAGGGAGTTAACTCTCAGATATTCAAGGAAGAGACTTTACAGGCAGAGGCAACAGCAAGTGCAAAGGCCCTGAGTGAGAAAATGCCTGATGTGTGGGAGGAGCCAAGAACCTGGTGTCAGGAGAGGAGTGGGGGGCACCATCAGAGGGCTTAAGCTTGGTGACCTGAAAGGTGTCAAGGGTAGAACCAGGAAGACAAGTGGTAACGTGGACATGGATGATAGCCATGGGAACGTTGAGAGGTGCTTGGATTCTGGAAAGAATGGAAGTGGCGTGGAAGAAAAGAGCTGAGGATGGTACCAACCAAAGAGGAATTGGTGACCAGGTTGAGAGCTTGGAGCGGGGACGCTGCCACTGGAGTAGATGGAGGTACAGGAAGTATCAGGTGCTCAGTTTTGGAGCAGGTAAAAATTTGACATGCCTTTTACACCAGTTGGAAAAGTCAAGAAGTTACTACAGTTTGAAAGAGAAACTCCACATCTTTTCTGACAAGTGTAGTCATGATAATTTTGTCCATGGCTATCCTACATCCTTTAATGTGGGGCTAAATTCTTGACAGTTCCTTTCTCAACCACTGTGGAGAAGTCTGCTTAGCTGGAGAAAAATCAACAGATGTTGGTGAGGATATGGAGAAAAAGGAACCCTCTTGCACTATTGGTGGGAAAGCAAACTGGTGCAGCCACTATGGAAAACAGTATGGAGGTTTCTCAAAAATAGAACAACCCTATGATCCAGTAATCACATACTAGCTATTTACCCAAAACATACAAAAACACTCATTCAAAGGAATACATGCACCCCTGTGTTTATAGAAGCATTATTTGCAGTAGGCCAGATTATGGAAGTCCCCTAATTCTAGATGAATGGATATAGATGTGTGTTAACACAGACACACACACACACACACACACACACACACACGAATATTACCTAGCCATAAAAATGAAATCTTGCCATTGCAACAACATGGTTGGAGCTAGAGTGTATTATGCTAAGCGAAATAAGTCAGCAAAAGACAAACACCATATGTTTTCACTCATATGTGGAATTTAAGAGACAAAACAACACAGGGGAGGGGGAGAGAGAGAGAGAAATAAATCAAGAAACAGACTCTTAATTATAGACAACAAACTGATGGTTACCAGAGGGGAGGTGGATGGGAGGATTTGTAATAGGTGATGGGGATTAAAGAGTGCATTTGTCATGCTGAGCACTGGGTGATGTGTGGAAGTGTTGAATTACCATATTGTATACCTGAAACTAATATTACAGTGTATGTTAACTATACTGAAACTTTAAATTAAAGGGGAAAACCAAAGACCACCTCTCTGGTGAAATAGAATGATTTAAAGATGCAGGTTTGTATCTGTTTAATCTAAAGACTTGTCTGCTTCACACATCAGCTGGTCCCATTTCCTTACTCTTTTGCATTGTACTAGCTCACAGCCCCTTGCACCTTTTGCTATTTTCCATATCCTTCAAAACTGTGCTTACTTTTTAATGCAAAAATTTCAACTAGAAGCCTTATTTATTTACTTTCTTTCCTGAGTCCTGTTATCTCAAAATGTGCTTTTTCAAAGTGAGACTTTTATTCCTCCCTCAGATATAAATAACTTGGATTTTTTTTTTACTTTTTAAAAAAGCCATACTTAACATAGTAAATTTCAAGCACTAAAATAAGTTACACTAGGGAAACTCCTGTAAAATCTGAGTCAGACCCAAACCACTATTTGTTTTATCGATCATTCTTCCGGATCATCTCTTTATTCATGTGTCATATTGATGAACATAAATTCAGTCTCAGTAAGTGACAGGCACCAAAATGCTTTACACTCACACATATCAGTTACTTCTCACGGTAGCCCTTTGAGGGTAGGTACCACTATTTGCCAGCTACTCTGCTGAGCGCACCCGAGCCATGAAGCCTAGGTAGCCTGCCAAGGCTATGCAGCACCCAGCAGGGTGAACACCAGGCCTGGCCAGCAACTGGCTGTGGAATTCCCCCTCTCTGTTGGGGTGTGTACACGTAACATACATGTTTTTATGTAACTTGTGTTTTTTTTGGATGGGGGGGGGAATGTTGGAGTTTTTTCACTGTTTATACATAGACTTAAAATGTAAGACCTTGAAGTTGGGAAGTGTAGACTTTGGAATTAGATTGCCTCGGTTTATGCTAGGACTGCCTCAGTTCCTCCTATGTGAAAAGGGTATAGGAGATAGAATTTATCTCCTAGTGTTTTGTAAGAATTAAATGAGTAAATACACATAAAAAGCTTAAAATAGCAATACACATAAGCACTAGTAAATGCTAATTATCTGCTATGTTAATAGTATGTAAATGTCTATTGCCTGCTATCATTCTGGGCTTGCTCACTAGTGATTCATTGGTTAGAGTGCTCTCAGAGTCATGCCAGCGTTAGAACACATTTGCACATACTTCACTGATGATGTTTCTGGTACGGGGTTTGGTTTGGTGGCTAGGCAGTGTCTTGTTACACTTTCCTTAATGATTTCTGTTTTGTGATGTTTTCAGTGAGTCACACAATAGAAGTCACACAACAGAAGGCGTGTTCTGTGGAACAAACCTATCCTTGGGTTACGGCAACAAGGGAATTTCATTGCAGTTGTGAACTCGGTTCTGTGAGCTGTGTGCTTCCACATGTAGTCTTTTTTTCTGCTAACAGTCACCTTGGACCCCTTGTCGTCCCATATTGCAGGTCTGCCATGCTCTGGGTGCACTGCTTAATGTAGGATACACTTCATTTCACCTTCTCAGCACCTCGCGTTGGTTGTCCTTGGGTTATAGATGAGGACATGGGCAGGGTTACATACCTGCCGTGGTTTCCTGGCAGAACTAGTGTTGCTCTCCAGAGCTTTCTCCCTGCCCCTTTACTACCTTTATTCTCTCTGTAAGGGAAGCTCGATTTCATGGTGGCCTCCTTTTCTGTGACTGTTACGCTAAAGGACGTTTTTACTATGGATTTTGTTAGATAATTACATTGTCTTGATTAGTACTAGTTCTGCACACTTGCATTTTCAGGGACTCTGCCTTATTTAGGAGATCGTTTTGTTTTTTTTAGGTGCCCCCATTTATACAGTGCTCTTTATAATGTAAGTTCAGTGAACCAAAGGATATCTGTTCACTAGTACCATCTCCCCTGCCTCCTGGCTTCTTCCTCCTCTTAGCACCTTTGCTCTGACTGCAGGGAGCAAAGTAGGATTCTGAATCGGTGTCTCAGAGCTGGACTGATACTATGACTTTTGTAGACCCAAAATTAGTAAGAATCTTAGTAACAAGTTCATACTTTCTGTTTTTTCTTTTGAACTACAGCTTTCGAGTTTTATTACATGTGCCTAATGCAAATGATTATTATCGCCACTCTTACAAACCATATTCTCCCTCCTTCCCTCCCTGTCCCTCTACCCACCAGGTGGCAGTTTATCTTAAAAGCTCATGATATTGTAACATACAGGTGTTAGCTTATGGGTGCCTATGTGCTTGTTACCAATAATTAGAATAGCATGGAGAGTGGCATTAATTCATTAACAGCAGTTGTTTATTTTTCTGACACAGAGGACCTAAAAATACAAAAACAGTTAAGACTTATAAATAAATGTCAATGGAAAGTGCAATGCTATGAGCAAAATGCTATAGAAAAATATACATATTCTTTCTAGTTATACCTATGGCTTATACAGTCATGCTTTGATTAACGTTGGTGCCTTTGTCTCAGGGCCAGGCGAGTGGAGGTGGAGGTGACCCCAGAAATCCTTATTGTATGTTGGTGTGTCAACCATCCCTAGTCATTTTTGTGGTCAACCATGTAACTGAGCTGGGGCTGTTGCCCAGGCCCTGGCCACATTTGAGCTCCATCTTCCTGCATCAGATTTCTTTGAGGATCAAGAGGGCCAGTACATGATGACTGACCTTTTCTCAAGTAGCAAGAAGAAACTTGTAGGATAGGCAATGGAAACCTACATCTTAAGACATAGCTCATACTTTGTGTAATATGTCTAAGGATATGTTTTCATTAATAAAGCTATTTACTACATTATGTTGAAGTCAATTTCATTTTATGGAATTGCTTCCTAAAAAGAGTAGAAAGAAAAGGTATGCCTCTTGGTGCCCTTGCAAACTGTTAGGTTGAGTTGGGTTTGTTACCATATGCTGTTCTATATCTGTCTCTCTAAATGTGCTAAGTACAGAGTGGCTCCCTGGTGTTTATCTACCCCCGAGTAATTTTATTCCTCCACTTAACCTGTAAGCACCTGGGTTACAAGTGCATGAATCTGGTCATCTTGACCATCTCTTAAAATCCAGCAGCCAACACACATGTGATTCCCTCTGAAATCACAACAGTCCTTCTTACAAATTCATAGTTCTGGAAATAAATAAGAAAGTAAGGGAGCTCCTTGGAACCAAAACAAAAAGAAATGTGAGAATGCTGGATAGCCCTCCTTGAGAGACCAGGCAGGTCTGTGTTGTGCCTGGTCTTTTTTGCTCTCATGTTAAATAAAACTCTAGGGTGATCTTTGTGTAAATTATCCTTCAGTAAAAATGACGACAACACTATAAGGTGAGAGGTAAAAAAATCTCCCTTCCCTATGGTTACATCTGACTCCCTGGCGTGGTCTGTATATATTAGCTTTGAAAGAAATATTACGTGTTCTTATTTGGGATGTGTATGGGGAGGGGCGAGTTTATTCTGATTTGGGTTTAAGTTTATATGGCCAGAGTAAAAATAATTAGGGTAGGTTGTCACCGGGTGGATCTTGTTCATGTCTTATTCATGGGCTCAAGACCCTACCCCAACCCCCACTCCCAAGCCCCAAACCCCAGGGTGACCAGGACCCCTGGTGAAATACTCATACTTCAGACCAAAGAGGCCTTGAGCCCATGAATTAACTGGGGGCAGTCCAGTTAATACATTTCAATGCATATTATCAAGCATTGTGCTAAGTATACAGAGTTTTTGGATCAGGGCTGTTACCTAATTTGCTCATCCTTAGTTTATAATTCCTAGACCAAAGAGTAATTCCCCGGCAGTAACTTCTTAGATTATCTACAGCAGCTCTCGGTTTTAACTTGGTGCTACAGACTTGGCAGTTCTTCTCAGTTAGTCCATGTCTGTTGGTTTGCATGAGACCTCTTTTCAGGTAGACTGCTTTAATAAAAACATCTTTCCCTACTTCATGACAAAAATAGAAGAAGCAGAGTCAACTGATTTCCTTTTTCTTTTTGGATTAGTAAAAGTTGACTTTACACTCCTAAAGAATGATCCTCCCAAAGGAATTAGCAGCTACTAGATACTGGTTGATATTTGCATTTAGTGGCATTCTTCTACAAATGACTGTAGCTTCAATTCAACCCTTTCCTGGTGTGAAATGGTATTTTCCATAAGCATGAGGTTATGTTGTTCCCAGAAAGCCATTTTGTGCCACAAACATCTAAATTAGTCAGGAAAACAATACACTTCTGCAAGTATTTATAGGTATGTGAAACAAATACTTAACACAGAAGCCAGTCTCAAACTGAACTGTTTTTTAATGCCTGTGTTGGGATAAACTCAGATCCTACTCTCTTGCCTCACGCGCACCCCCACAAGGCCTTGTCTCAAGCCACAGTAGATCCAACTTAAGTCAAATGTTTTTCAGAAAAGTAAACTGAGGGACCAGAGAAATAACGGAGAAGATAATGGCCAGGAAGGATCATTATTGATTTTTTTTAAAAAGTCCAGGGGCCCCTGGGTAGCTCAGTCAGTTAAGCATCGGTTAAGCGTCCGACTTTGGCTCAGGTCATGAACTCGCATGAGTTCAAGCCCCACGTCAAGCTCTGTGCTGACAGCTTGGAGCCTGGAGCCTGCTTTGAGTTCTGTCTTCCTTTCTCCCTGCCCCACCCCGCTTTCCATGTCCCTCAAAAAAAAAAAAAAAAAAAAAAAGCCCTCAGATGGAAGCACTAAAACCCAATCACAGAGAAAGATGACCTAAGAAGGGCCAACTGGGACCTTGACTACAGACACTGACAACCATCAGTAAAGCCAGAAGATGGAGCTGAGAAAGGAGCTGCCAACCTGTAATGCTTTTCTAATGCAAACTGTCGTTCAAGATACAAATGAAATGGACACTTTCAGGCGAACAACTACTGAAAGTTTTACCACTGGTAGATTCTCACTAAAAAGATCATCAAAAATTATCCTTTGTAAAGAAGTTACTGCACACAAAAAGGCATGAAATATAAATGATCAGTGTGAAAAGAAATTGGAAATAGGGAATCTCACAATTGTTGTATAAAACAGTAATAACTATGTTGATAAATTTGGTCATAATAAGTTAGATACAACTAAAATTTGTAACAATGAGAAGATAGGTGATCAGAACTAATATTATCTTCTGCCCTTTTATTACTTGGGAGGGAGGAAATAACTTTAGATTTTAATAAAATAGATAAGCATGTTAAAGCTTTAACAAATTGTAGGAAAGAAGGGGGAAAGAACAATAGGAAAACCAAGGGCAAATAGAATGACCTGATCAAAATAAATATAAATGCAAATATATTTGTAATCACAGTAAATAAAAAAGGATTGTGTCTGTTAAAAGTCAGAGTTTGTCAGATTGGATAATATAACTTTGAGGCAATGAAGGAACAAACATAGAAGGGCCGTCACATAATAATAATAAAGGACGATTGTCCATGAAGTCAAAGTAATTTTAAACTTGCTTGCCTTAGGTAAGAGAGCCTCAAAATATGGAAGACAAAGTTGATGTAATCTTAGATCTACAGTCTGTGGGAATTGTTGTGTGACTCTTCCAAAAGTAACTAATAGATTGTGCAGAGAGAAATTAGGAAGGTTAGAAGGTCAGTCAGTGAGGAAATCACAATGCAATTAAGAGAACACCTAAAAATAAATAGTGATTAAAAATTTTGGAAGGAGTGAAGTTTATAAGTTAAAGAATGGCAGAATAAGAGTCAAAGAAAAAGAAAGATAAAGATAATAACAAAAACTCACCCCAAAACAAGGATACAAATCCAAAAGTTAGTTCTTTGAAGACACGAAGTGTGATAGAATTTATAAAGGATGAGAAAAATGAGTAAATAGCAGTAGGAATAAACAGGAGGTTACATCTACAGATACAACAGGTATTTCTAAAGTAGAAAACTACAGACAATTGTGTGCCAACAAGTGTGAGAAGCTGTAATGCTTTATAATTTCCTAGAAAATATATAACTTACCTATATGGATTCGAGAAGAGTAAGAAACCATAAAAAGAACCTGAATCACAACAATCTTTGTACCCCCCACCTTACCCCGATACCAGGCCGAGAGGGTTCACTAATGTGTTCAGCCAAAATTTCAAAGGAATGGAGTCTCTTTTTGTTTAGATAATTCCAGAGAAAAGGAGGAGACTGGATTGATCTTCTGGTTTGGTTTTTCTTTCTGTTTTAAACTGTTTGTTGTGAAAAGTTTCAGATTAAGTATGAATTTAAAAAATCAGTAGTATGTTAAGATCAGGACCAAATTGAATGTATTTTAGGAATGCAAAGATGGTTCAACACTTTAAAATTTAGTGTACTCTGTATCAAACATAACAGCATCTCACTAACTTAAACACTTTTTAGAAATTTACCACCCTGTCTTGATAAAAACTCTTAGGAAATTAGTGATAAAAATTATCTAACCCAACCCTACTTTTAAACATAGTAATAATAGAATGTTGGAAGTATTCTTTTTAAAATTGGAAACAAAGCAAGGCATAAGCCCTGGAAAGCAAGAAACAAAGCTGTCCTATGCACAAATATGATTGACTACATAGAAACTATAGATAATTTTTTAGAACTTAAGAATTCAGTAAGATTGGATACAAGGTACTCAACTGTGTACCTATATTAGAGTACCAATTGGAATATATAATTTTAGGATTTACAACAGCACCAATATATAACCACAGACCTAAAATAAAATATGCAAGCTGTTTATGGAGAGAATTATAAAGCTTTATTGGGGAAATTAAAGAGAATCAAATAAATGAAGAAGTTCCATGTTTGTGGATGGGAAGGCTTGTCACGTCCATTTATCAGAAATCTATGAATTTGGAATAATTTTTATAAAAATCCCAAAGTCAGGTGTTTTATTCTTGTTTTTGCTGTCTTCTCCCCACCCTAATCCCTTTTTTGGGTTATTGCTATGTGATACCAGTTGATCTTGTCATTTATATGGGAGAATGTGCTAGGAATAAACAAGATCATTTTCAAGTAGAGCCAGGTAAAATGACTTAATTAACCAAATGGTTATTATTAGGTCATTTTAGACAATGTGGTATTGATGTTGGGAGTAAATAGAACATAAAAGTGAGTTGTGTGTAGAAACCTGCGAGAAAGAAACAAAAATTTCCTGTCTTACACTGTACAGAAGTCATTTCTATGTGTATAAAAGACTATTTTTCTGACCTTGGGGAAAGGAATGATTTTTTAAGCAAGACATCAGAAACAAAAACCATAAAGAAAACATAGAATTTAGTCACAATAACAAAAATATATCAAAGGCCCCTACAAAATGAAAAAGATAATCCACAGAAGGGGCAAAATATGTGAACAGGGCTTCACAGAAAAGGAAACCAGAATGAAGAATTCTGTTCTCACCAGTAATTGGGGAAGTGCAGATTAAAACAAGTTAGCATCTGTATATCAGTCAGACTTTAAAATAGTAGTTTGTTAGTGAGGATGAAGGAACTGCTGCTGGTCTGGAGTGTTAATGGTTAACCAACCACTTTAGGCCACCATCCAATAAAACCTAGTTGACTTGAAAGTGCTGGTACCAACTGATTGAACAGTTTTTTTCTTCTAGATATATACTTTAGGGAAATAGTCATGTGTATAAAGAATTGTTAACAGGGATACTTGTTACATTATTATCTGTAATAGAGAAAAATTGAAAGCCATTCAGCTGTCCATAATCATGAGAATAGATATATAGAAGAGTGAATTAGTCATACTGTGAATACTATACAGCCTTTAAAAATGAATTGTGCTAGGGGTGCCCTGGTAGCTCGATGGGTTAAGTGTCTGACTCTTCATTTCATCTCCAGTCTTGGTCTCATGGTTTGTGAGTTTGAACCCCACATCCAGCTCTGTGCTGGCAGATGTGGAGCCTGCTTGGGATTCTCTCTTTCTCCCCCTCTGCCCCTCCCCTACTCATGCTATCTCTCTCAAAATATATAAACTTATAGGGGCACCCGGGTGGCTCAGTCGGTTGAGTGTCCAGCTTCAGCTGAGGTCATGATCTCGCGTTTGTGGGTTCGAGCCCCTCATCAGGCTCTGTGCTGACAGCTCGGAACCTGGAGCCTGCTTCAGATTCTGTGTCTCCCTCTCTCTCTGCCCCTCCACTACTTGCACTTTGTCTCACTCTGTCTCTCAAAAAATAAAATGTTAAAAATTTTTTTGAATGTGCCAGATCTACATGTATGGATATGGATTTCAGAAACATGAAAATTATAAAAGCACATAGAGTTTGAAACTATGAAAAATAATACTGTTATTTAAACATGCACAGGCAGTATACTTTTGCATGAGAATGATAAACATCAGGTTTGAAATAGTGGTTACCTCTGAGAAGTGGACGGAAGATGGGATCACACAGGGGTGCTCAGTGGGTTTCAACTGTATCATACAGCTTTTTTTTTTAATACTCATATCAGGTATGGCAGAATGTTAGAGTTAAGCAGCTAGGTGGGCAGTCAGAATAATTGATAATTCATTTATTTCCTCATTTTTCTGAATGATTAAAATGTTTCCTTTTGGGAAACCAGAGAAAACATTGCTGTCAGATAAAACAAGGGTAATCTGTCTGGTAGGAAGGACTCCTAAGGAAGTATAGACTTTAAAAACATTATTAAAAGGCAAGCCCTGGGAGCGTAAATCTCTTTGCAGCTGGAATGTCACACCACTATGCAACCAGTCCCAGAGGTAAAGGGTTGATAGTGGTGAAGCAGGATTCCACAGCCAGGAACTGCCCCGGGACATAAGCAAAAATTAAAATACTCAAACTTTCTTTTGTCCCCGGGACATATGACATTCTCGTATGTCTTTGCAAAAGTGTATTGCTTGTGTGTGTCTAAATAACAGATAGTACTATTTTACATGGTTTCAAACTCTATATGCTTTCATAATTTTCATCAGTGTTTCTGAAATTAATCCATATTCATACATGTAGATCTAGCACAAACTATATTCTCTATATTCAAACTATATTCTCTGTGCTGCTTATTCGAGCAAGAGCCAGTCTTAGGATGTGGTTGGCTTTGGTCCTGCAGGTGGACATAATAAGTAGGCAAAATCAAGTTAATTCACCTCGAAGAGAAAACTTGAGGCTGATGCATGGAAAAGTCCCGAACCTGTGTCAACCTACTGATTTTCTAAAAGCAGGTGATGGTAATGATGGAGGGCACTTTGGGGAAGAGCACTGGGTGTTATATGGAAACCAACTTGACAATAAACTATAAAACACACACACAATGAAAAAAAAATTTTTTTAAAGTCAGATGGTGCTTTTTTTCTAGTTTTTCTGCCAAACTTGTATGGTTAACACTACTGAGCAACCCTGTTAGTGCTGCTGTAGGGTGGTGGTCTCCAGTGTGTTAACTGTAGACCTGGTCCATGAGGAAAGCAGCAGAAAACTGAGTCAGAGGCAGTGTTTCAGGGACACAGAGCACTGTGGACACTGGCTTGCTTGTCCAGAATCAGCAGCCTTGCAATTAGTGACCAGTCACAGATTTCAAGCAGTATCATGACCCTATACCACCTTGTATGTGCATGTGAAGTATTTCAAATTCTTCCTTATCACCGGAGTCCTCAGCCTGAAAGTCTTTCCCCTCCCAGCTTCCACTCTGTGAAGATGCACCCAGAGGCCTGGTTATCTCTTTACCATTGGGCACGGTACGACTTTACAGATCTGCCCAGTTCCCTCGAATGGAAGCCCATACGCCCCATCGATTTAGATCTTTTTTTTTAATTTTTTAATGTTTTTTATTTATTTTTGAGAGACACAGAGCATGAGCAGGGGAGGGTCAGAGAGAGAGGGGGACACAGAATCTGAAGACAGGCTCCAGGCTCTGAGCTAGCAGTCAGCACAGAGCCCGATGCAGGGCCCGAACCCACGAATCGTGAGATCATGACCTGAGCTGAAGTCGGATGCTTAATCGACTGAGCCACCCAGGCGCCCCTAGATCTTTAATTTCTCTCAGTAACTAATGTTTTGAAGGTTTCAGTGTAACATTCTTCTTTTTTTTTAACAGTGAATTGTACACTTAAACATTTTTTTTTTTAATTTTAGAGAGCGCACAAGCAGGGAAGAGGGGTAGAGGGAGAGAGAATCTTCCACGCTCAGCAGGGAGCCCAATGTGGGGCTCAGTCCCACAACCCTGGGATCATGATCTGAGCCAAAATCAGCCAACTAAGCCACTTAAAAGCCCCTTCACTATAGCATTCTTGAATGTCTTTCATTAAATTGATTTCTAACTGTTTTTATCCTTTTTGATAGTTTAATTGGGATTGCATATTTTCATTTTTGGGTTGTCCATTGCTAGCATATAGAATTACATTTGATTTTTATATATTGGTCTTGTATCCTTCAACCTTGCTAATAAGCTCATTTATTAGTTCTCATAGTTACTTTGTAGATTTTTTAGTTATTTCCTGTACACTGAATCATATCATCTGCAAATAAAGGCTGTTTTATTTCTTTCTTTCCAGTCTTCATGTGTTATGTAGAATGTACAATGTGATGGGTAATAGGAGTGGTAAGAATGAACATCTTGCTTTTAGTTCCTAGGATATTTAGGGGAATGTCGCCAGCCTTCCACTTTAAGTGTGGTATTAGCTGTAGGGTTTTTGTAGACTGCCTTAGCAAGTTGAGAAAGTTCCTTTCTTCTTCTACTTTGTTGAGAGTTTAGTATAAATTTGGTCATAAATTTGTATTTTGTTGTCACATGCTTTACCTGTGGCCATTGAGATGATCATGTGTTCTTTTGTTCTATATTACATTAGTTCTATATTCCATTAGTATGGTGTATCACATTAGTTCATCTTCAGATTGGAACTGACCTCCCTTGCATTTTGCGGATAAATTCCACATGGACATTGGTATATAATCCTATTTATACGTTGTTGAGTTTGGTGTGGGATTTTTGTCTCTGTTCTTATAAGAAATATTGCTCTGTAGGGGGTGTTTGTTTAGTTTAGTTTTTATAATGTCTCTGTTTGGCTTTAGTGTTGGGTAGTACTGGCCTCATAGGACAGTTGGGAAGTGGTCTTTCCTATTTTTGGACAGTGTTTTTATAGGATCTTTTTTTTTTCTTTTTTTAAACATTTTATGCAATTCATAAGTGAAGCCATCTGAGCCTGTAGTTTTCTTTGTGGGAAGACTTTAAATTACTAAATCCATTTATTTATTTGTAAATCCATACGGATTTTCTCTTTCTTCTGGGGTCAGTTGTGATAATATACATTTTCCAGGAATTTCTCTATTTCATCTAAGTTGGCTAATTTGTTGGCAGAGTTATTCATAATACCTAGTATCTCTTTTGTATTCCTTTATTTAATTTTTGCCAGGTAGATAGTGATGCCCCCTTTTTCGTTTCTGATAATAGTTCTCCCTCTTTTTTTTTTCTTTTTTTTCTTTTTTCTTTTTTTTTTTTTTTGGTTAGTCTAGTTAAAGGTTTATCAGTTTTGTTGGTCTGTTTGAAGAACTAACTTTTGGTTTCATTGACTTTTCTGGCTTGTTCTTGTTTTTGCTGTTGCATTGATTTCTACTCAGATCTTTATTATTTACAACCTGTGCTTGCCTTGGGCTTAATTTTCTCTTCTGTTCTTGTTTCCCAAGGTAGAAATCTTAGATTATTGATTTTTTGTTAACTTTGTTAACTTCTTTTCTGAATAGGTGTTTAAAGCTATAAAATTTCATCTGAGCACTACAACAGCTGTATCTTGTAAGTTTTTATATGTTTCCCATCTTCTTCCAATTCCAAATACTTTATGATTTACTCTATACTTTTTTCTTTGACCAATTTTTAGAAGTGTGTTGTTTGATGTCAGATTTTGGAAAATTACCAAAATTGTTGATTTCTAATTTAATCTCTTGTGGTCCATGAACAAAATTTTCTCTGTCTTTAGCTTTCACTTAGTGTGACTATTATATCTTAGGTAAGGATCTCTTTGTATGTCTTGAATTGTTTCAAATTTATTAAAATTTGTTTTGTGGCCTCAAACATGGTGTGTTGTGGTAAATGTTTTGTGTGCACTTGAAAACGATGTGTATCCCATTGTTCAAGGATGGAGTGTTCTGTAAATGTCAGATAGGGTGAATTGGTTGATAGTGCTCAGGTTTTCTAGATCATTGCTGATTTTGTTTCATTCTATTAGTTACTGATTGTAGGATATTAAAAATCTCCAACTAAAAATGTAGAATTGTCTATTTCTCCTTTCATTTATGTCTTTTGTTTTGCTTCGTATATTTTGAGACTTTTAGGTATATGCATACATTCATAATTATTATATCTTCCTAAAATACTGACCCTTTTATCATTATGAAATGTTCCTTTAAGTCTCTAGTAATATTTCTCAGCTAAAAGTCCAATATAAATACAGTCACTCTCATATGGTTACTGTAGGCATGGTATATCTTTTTCTGCCCTTTCACTCATAAGCTATTTTTTCTTTGAATCTAAAGTGAGTCTCTTATAGATAGCATATAGTTGCTTTTTTAAAAAACCTGATCTGACAGTCTCTGTTCTTTGTTGGTAGTGCCTAATTCTTTCATATTTCATGTAATTATTAATATGGCTTGATTTAGTTTTATCAGTCTGCTAGTTGTTTCCTCTTAATCTCTTGTTGTTTCTGCTTTCCTGTTTTCTCTTATGTTAAACTCTTTTTTTTTTTTTTTGCCTGTACCCACATTAATCTCTATGATTTTTTTAAATTAATTTTTTGAGAGAGAGGACGCACAAGTGAGCAAGGGGCAGAGAGAGGGGGGGGAGAGAGGGGGAGAGAGTGCAGAGCCTGGAGCAGAACTCGAGCTCTCCCAAAGCAAGACTCAAGCTCACAAACCACGAGATCATGATCTGAGCTGAAGTCAGATGCTTTAACCGACTGAGCCACCTAGGTGCCCCTAATCTCTATGATTTTTAAAACTATGTCTTTGAATTATTTTCTTGATGATTGTTCTAAGGATTGTAATATGTATTGCAACTTAACACAATCCACTACAGTTTAATATGACCTTAGTTCCAGTTGTATATCACCTGTATTTCAATATATCTCCATTTTCTCCCCCTTCCTTTGTGCTATTATAGTCATATATACTATATCTAATGTATTTTAGGCTGGTAAAATGTTACAAGTTTTGCTTAAACAGTTTTGTTTCATTTAAAGAGATTGAGTAAGGAAACAATTTTTTTAAGTGATTAATTTTTTAAATGTTTATTTATTTATTTTGAGAGAGAGTGAGAGAACACAAGTGAGGTAGGGGCAGAGAGAGAGAGAATCCCAAGAAGGCTCCGTGCTGTCAGCACAGAGCCTGATGCAGGGCTCCATCCCATGAACCATGAGATCATGACCTGAGCCAAAATCAAGAGTTGGATGTTCAACTAACTGAGCCACCCAGGTGCCACAAGAAAAGAAACAATTTTTAACCAGTCTTTTATATTTACCTGTGTACTTACTATTTCTGGTACTCTTCCTTTCTTTTCCTGGTTTTGCATTTCTGTCTGCTTTTAACATGTAGGACTTTTTGTAGTGGTTGTTTTTTGTTTTTTGTTGTTGTTTTTTTCCAGGCAGCTCTGCCAGCATTGGATTTTCTCAGTATCATTTATTTGGAAACATCTTTATTTTGCTTTCTTTTTTGGAGGATAATTTAGCTGGATATAGAATTCTTGGTTTCCTTATGGTGCTTTGAATGTGTAATTCCCCTGTTTTCTGCTTTCCATTGTTTCTGATGAAAAGCCAAACATTAGCTGTGTTATTGTTCTGCTATACATGTTAACTTGTTATTTTCCTTGTTATTTTTCCAACTGGTTTCAAGATTTTTTCTGTCTTTAGTCTCCTCCTCATATTTGGAATGTTTTCAGCCATTATTTAAAATAAAAATTTTTCTGTACCATCTCTCTTTTTCCTTAATATTTTTTTCTGTCCTTTCTTCAGTTTGGATGAAGTCTGTTTGAACTCTCATTCTTCTCCCATCTCAAATCTGCTATTGAACCCATCTAGTGAATTTTTCATTTCAATTATTGTGTTTTTCAACTCTAGAATTTTTGTTTTATTTGATAGTTATTTCATTATTTCTTATTTGAGTCATTGTGATCATGTGGTCTTTAAACGTCAGGTTTTTTTTCAACATTCTAAATGTATTTATAGTAATTGACTTAAAATATTTTTTGCTAAATCCAAATTATGGGTAAACTGAGAGATAGTTTCCATTGGCAGTTTTTACCTGAATGTGACTCCTATTTTCCTGGTGTTTTAATTTATTTCAGGGTTTTAATTTTTTTCTGGGAATTTTTTTTTCATTTTTGGGGTGTGTGTGTGTGTGTGTGTGTTTTAAGCTACTTGCCTCAATGTAATCTGAGCAATCTTGTTAATCCTACACTGTGTGGCCACTGATTTCTCTGCTCAGCTATCTCCATCCCAGTTCTTTATATATATATATTTATATATATATATATATTTTTTTTTTATATATATATATATTTATATATATATATATTTTTTTTTTTGGCCTTTCTAGGGATCATTCCTCTGTCTGCATAGTTTATCTGTGAACCATGTTTTGGTCAGATGTTGTGGTCAGATACCTTGAGCCCATAAGGCTTTCATTCTCTACAGTAGATTTATGTTTGGTTCAGGAGTATATTCAAAGTTCAGGTGGCTTTCAGGGCTTCCCTAGGTTTTACTCTGTGCCAACCCTCTTGAGTGCCCAGTGTCTGTGGGGCATGTGGAGAGTTCATCAAACCCCTCAGTGGAGCTATCTCAATTTCCAGAATTTCCCTTTAAATTTCCACCAATTCCTCCATTCTATCATCATAGCCAGGACCTCAGCCTCTGGCTAGGAGAGCTACAGTCTTTTCCAGGCATGAGTTTTCTGCCTTTGCTTCAATCAAGTCAGCCCCCTTGACACCTAAGCTTCAGGCTTTCAAGGCCAGCCCCACAGTGGTAGGACTACCACATTGTTGGAACTGTGGCCAGGAGCAGCCCCAGCAGCAAGGCCACTGACTTCCACTCTTCTTCCGCAAAGTTCAGTTCTTTGTGGGTGTATGCTTCTCAGTCTGTTGTTAGCTTTGGTTGAATTTCCAGAGGCCTTAATTTTTTTTTATTTTGACAATTTTCAAGTTTAATAGTGGGTTTTTTTTTCAAGTGGAAAGGATTTGTCAAACTTTTCTTTCCTCTAGAGCTAGAAGTCCCACTCTTCTAGGTCTAATTTGAGTTTTTAAGATCATTGGATGTGCTCAATTGACTCCTCTTTAAAATACTTGGCTTCTGGGAACCACTTTATTAGTCCTCCTCCAACACCACTCCTTTGCTCTTTCTTTGTAATCTCTGCTGGATCCTCTTTGTTCTGTCTTCTAAATATCTGAGTGTCTCAGGGCCCACTCCTCAAACTCCTTCCTTTTTTCTTTATCCATTCTTTATTCCCTTCTTGATCTTTTGGATTTAATGACTTTTAATGCCCACAGATTCCAAATTTCTATCTTTAGCGTGCATTCCAGATTTGTAAATTGAATGGCCTATTCTGCACCTCCTCTGAATGTCTGTAAAATGAACTCTTCCGTTGTCTCACATCCCAGTAAATGTGAGCTACACCTTTTCATTTACTCAGGCCACATATCTTGGTTAGCCTTCATTCTTTGTTTTCTTTCGTATCTTGCATGCAGTTCATCAGGAAATCTTATAGTACTTCTTTAAAATAGACCCCAAGGGCACCTGGATGGCTCAGTCAGTTAAGCATCTGACTTGATTTTGGCTCAGGTCATGATCTCACAGGTTTGTAAGTTCAAGCCCCACATCAAGCTCTGTACTGACAGCATAGAGTCTGCTTGGGATCTTCTCTCTCCGTCTCTCTCTGCCCCTCCCCTGCTCACATGCACGCTTGCTCTCTTGTAATACATAAACAAACATTTTTTAAAAATAAAATAGACTACAAATCCAGCTACTTCTCACCAGCTCTACTGTATTACTACTGTAGTCCAAGTGACCCCTTCTAAGTCACTGTGATTATTACAGTTAGCCTACAAGTTGTTCTTCCTAATTCCACAGAGTTGGCTGGAGTCATAATTCTGAAATGTAAAATAGATAACCATTCTTCTGCCCAGAACCTTTCCACGGCTTCCATCATACTGAGAGCAAACCCCAAATATATGATAGCTACAAGGCACCAAATAGTCCACTCCTCACCCTCCACCCACCTCTAGCCTTCCCGCCACCGTAGGCTTTTGCATTCATCCCTTGTTAACTCCACTTGAGCCTCTCTGGCCTTCTTGCTGTTCCTCACTCACACTGCAGTGGCTCACCTTCTTCTGAGCAACCTCTCTGCCACTACCCTGTCCTCTTCCTATGGCTTTTCTCTTCTTAGCACTTACATATATTTAGTATATTGGGTATCTATTTATTTAACCTAATTTTTTCACTTGAATGTAACTTCCAGGATAATAGGAAGAAATAATGCTTTTGTTTCCTCCAATATCCTCAGCAAAAGAAGCAGCCGGATATGTTGTAGAGTCTCCATAGGTATCCTGGCATTGGTTGGATTGACTATGATTAGCAAAACCGGATTTTAAGAATCCATCTGGTTCAGGGGCCTCCAGCCAAAATGTCAGGGTCTCCAGATCAGAACCTTTTACTTGGCAGATGTCAAAGCTAGTTCGTTAGACTTGAAGCCTGCAAATATTGACTGCCACTTCTGTGATAGTGTGTAGCTAGTTAAGATTTTGTGTAAAAATTACATTTGGCAGTGTTGCCTCTACCCTTAAATAGTCTTACCTAGATGGGCTTTGGAGGAAATAGAAAAGGGTACTTTCTCACACAAAGTACTCAACAACCCAGTCTGGTAATGCTGTCTCATGCTAATGGAAGAAACTAAAGTTGCAGTTGCCATTACCCTCCAGCGCTGACCCCGAGTATTCCTCATTGGCATTATGACAGCCACTGCTTGGAGCCTGCATTGTGGCATTGGAATATGGCTTCCATAACAGCACCTGGGATCTCTGTGCAGGAGTTAAGATTTTGGGTTTTGGCCAAAGCAGTCATATTCTGGTTCCTAAATGCTTTGTTTGTTTTTCATTGGTCTGAGTATGTGTGTACAAGTGTATTTGTGTGTAGTTTTAATAGTCTTTTGTGGGCTGTAGAACAGTTATACTGCATTTCATCCCAGCAGAGTGGGCTTTATTCCTCTGGTGGATGTACTTGTTCTTGTTAGCAGAGGAGTCAGGTTTTCAATATACAGGTGCCCTCTTCATGAGTCAGCTTGTAATTTATGAGAAAGATTTTCATGGAACTGCCTCAGTGAAGTCTGTCACAAATGTTACTTTTACTATGCTTACTATGTGCCTGGTATATTCCAAACATATTTAACTTAATTTTGACATGTCTTGGCATTTAAGTTTGGTGGGGATTTATTTTGTTTTTGTTTGTTTGTTTTGTAGAACATTTAGGTTTAAAAGTGAATACTCTGTCAAGGTTTTCCTAATTTAAAATATGTAGAGGCTTGCCTTGAAGCAGTGTAGTTTCTAACTTGGCTGTTTTGTTATGAAATAGGAACAGATAGAAAATTCCCAACCTCAGAATCCTGGCTTATCTATTTTCTGTTCCTGAACAGTTTCATCTTTGTCTCTGTTCATATTTAATAAGACAGTAAAGCACAGCAGCAACATTCTGACTCAGAACAGAAATTTCTTTATTATTTCTTCAAGCTCCCTCTTTTAGCATTTTTGGTTTGTGTTGTCAGTGAAAAACAACAAATGCTTTATTCTATTTTGAGGTATCTGAAGAATAATAGAGTTGTTATGAATATGTTGTTATAGTTTTTCAGTTGTAGCAGCTGTGCAGGAGAAGTTCTGATTCACCCTTGTTCATACAATGCACACATATAGATTTGATTCAATCTGTGATTTGTTTGTCAAGTATGTAACAGGCAAGAAGCAAGTGGTTTTATTTGTACCAGATACCGTCCTACTCTTATTCAGAACAAAACACCAGGATTGTGACTTATTGGTATGATTTCTAAATGGCTTAACCTTCACAAAAATTTTTATCTATTTTTACTTGGGGAAGTCACATAAGAAAAAATAGATATGGTGAGTGTTAATGACTTTTAGCAAAGGAATCTCGTTAATCTGTGTGCAGATAGAATTCTGAATCTCATTGGAGAGAGAGAGGATAACAATGTACACTGTCCGGAGCCCACATACCTTCTTACGTATATAATGAGAGGCATTACATTGCTAGAGGATCCAGTGGGATACTAGATATGGAAGGGGGGAAATGTGGATAATGATGATATTGTTCTGTGCATTTTTCATGGGGCAGGTGGAAAGCCACATTTGCTAATAACATAAATCACAGCATCTCTCCTTTGTTCTGGGTTAGAAAACTAACTTCCCAGTTAACTCTTTGGAAAACATGGCCACTGGAAATTCCTATACCTTAATTCTACTAACCTACTTCAAGAATAAATTGATGAAGACCTAATAAGACAGGATTCTGTCAGTCATTGTTGAAAGAATTCAGAGCTGAAGTTCATTGTGTTTGTGGGTACCCATCTTCCAGTAAGCAGGGCTCTGAGAGCCTGGTTTGAAGTCGTTGGGTAGATACCTTCTGCAGGGGGTGTGGTCACAGGCTCCACAGCCTGCAGATTTCACCTCCTCTGCTCTCCTGTGTGTGCCCGGGAGCGTCTTTGAGCATTCCTTCAGTTATTTCCTTGAGTTTGTTCCTTAGCTAAATTCTCACATATAGAGTACAATTGTTTTAAACCCTTCTTGATGTTCACTGTTAAATTGCCCTCCGTAAAATAATGCACACACACCTTCAGCAGTTAAGAAAGTTGTTTCTTCACACCCTCGTAAGCCTTACAGACAGAAGTGACATCTCACTTTGGTGAGGTTAAACGTTGTCATAGGCTTATTGCTGTTTGTATTTTCTTTTATGAATTGCTAACTCACATGTCTTCACCTGGTCTATCATGGTGTTGACGTTACTGATTCGAAAGCGATTTTTCTGCAATAAGATTAATAGCCTCCTAATTCATACTTTCCATCGCTTGTCAGTTTTATTTTATGGTGGTTCTTGAATATCTAGTCACATGTTTTCAGTGTTTCTGTTTCAACCTGCCACTGCCAGCTTTGCAATTGGGGCAGCACGGTCTTGCCTACACTTTTGCCTTAGGAACCAGAGGGCTCCGCTCAAGGCAGGAAGTCTGCCTGTGAGGAGCTGCGGGTCTCTGAAAGCCCAGCAGCGGTTTTAGATGCTATCTGCCAGAAGCATCTCTTCATTCCCTGAGTCAGTCCAGTCTGAGAGCCGCTTAGGTCTGTTCAGTGACGTATGACTCCCATACAATAAACACGTAAATGTATAGTTAGATCAGTTTTAACAAATGTGTGCACCTGCGGAGCCACTGTCTTGCTAGACATAGAACATTTTCACCCCTGTAGTTTCCTTGTGCCCATCCCCCATCTCCTACCCGCCCCAGCCACAAACCACCCCTTTCACCAGAGGTTGGTTTTGCTTCTCCTGGGACCTCATACAAGTCCCAGGACAGATTCCATCGTGTGTCCTTTGCTCGGCTTGATGGTTTTTGGATTCATCCATGCTGTTGCATGAATCAGTACTAGTACGTTTTTATTGGGAGCAGCAGCCCGTGGTGCGAATGTACTTCCTTTTGTTAATCCCCACTTTCCTGTTGATGGATACGTGGGCTGATGCATTTCCTGGCTGTGACATTGAAGCTGCTGTGAACATCCTTGTGTAAGCCGTTTTGTGGACATACGTTCTTGTTTCTCTTGGGTAAATACCTAGGAAGACCATGCTGAGGTAGGAATTGCCAAATGGGTTTCCAGAGTGGATGTGACATTTTCCACGCTCACCAGCGGAGCATGAGAGCTCCAGGTGTCCTGCGCCCTCATCATCCTTTACTCCTGTTTTATGAGTCAGTCTCGAATTTAGATGATGTAAGCCGTCTAACCTTGTGCTTCTCTTTCAAGATGGTTCTGGCTATTCCAGATGTAGAATTTTAGAGTCAGCTTTTCAATTTCTATAAAAAAAGCTTTGGGGATTTTTTTATTGCATCTGTGTCAGTTTTGGAAAACTTGGCAATAATACTGAGTCTGCCAGATTATAAACATGATATGTCTCTCAGTTTATAGGTATTCTTTAATTTTCTCTCAGCCATATTTTATCATTTTCAGTGTAGATGTTTTAGACATTTTTATGAAGTTTATTCCTAATATTTTGCTTTTTGATTGTATTATATGTGCAGATTTAAAAATTTTCATTTTCTAATTGTTTACTACTATATAAAAATCCATCTGATTTTTTAAAAAGTTTTTGACATACACTTGATTTTTTTAAATTTAATCCTGTGACTTTATTAAATTCACTTATTTTTCCAAGCAGTTGTTTGTAGATTCCTTTGTTTCTAAGTTTTTAAAATCAAGAATAAATATTGACTTTTCCTTACCCTTTTATAATTATGAAAAATCTCAAACAAGTTGACGGGGATGCCTAGGTGGCTCAGTCAGTTAAGTGTCCGACTCTTGATGTCAGGTCATGATCTCACAGTTTGGGTTCGTTCGTGAGTTTGAGCCCCGCATCAGGCTCTGCAGTGACAACACGGAACCTGCCTCAGATTCCCTCTCTCCCCCTCTCTTTCTCTGCCCCTCCTGCTCACCTGCGCACTCTTTCTCTCAAAATAAATAAACATTTTAAAATAAATAAATCTCTAAGTTGAAAACATTTTACAGTGAACGTTCATAAGCCCTTACATGTTCTTCAGTGAACATTTAACTTTTCATCCCAGCCTCTGTCAGTTGTCTCATCTATTGACACATGTTTATCAGTGCACTTCTCCATAAAAGCTTCTTTTAACATGCATTTCATTTACTAGAATTCCTCATTTGTTGGTAGCTTTTTTCTTTTGATATAAAAACTTCTAACAATGCGAAGTGTAGGTTTTAACAAGGATACCAATTGCTGAGCTTAACAAAGGCATATATATACCTGTGCACTCCGGAAATGCTTATTAACCTGTCACCCCAAAAAGTTCACTGATGCCCTTTCCAGTAAGTTCCTTACCAGTCTTTGTTTTTGTTCTCATTCTTTTGTTTAACAGGGTGTGGAGGTTTTTTGGCTTGTTCAAGAATTTCCATTTAAGTGGAATCTTACAATGAGTATTCTTTTGAGTAAGATTTTGTCATTGCCCATGTTTTTGAGACTCAGCCATGTTCTTACATGTATCACTAGTTAATTGCTTTCTGTCGTTAGGTGATACTGTATGTACTTACCACACTTTATCCAGTCACTTGTTGGAATTTTGGACTGTCTCTGGTTTGGGGCCATTATGAACAGAGCTGCTATAAATAGCTTTGTACAAATCTTTTTTGTAGACCTATGTTTTCATTCCTTTTGAATTAGGATTGGAATTGCTGAATCATAGGGTAGGTATTTGTTTAGTTTTATAAAATGCTGTCAGAACTTTTACCAAAATGGCTATACCATTTTAAAATCCTACCAACAATGTGTGAATATCTCAGTTATTCATCTATGGTATGCGTTTTCGTTTTAGCCATTCTATTGGGTGTGTAGTAGTATCTCATTGTATTTTTAATTTGTATTTTCTTCAAGAATAATGATATTCACCACTTCTTTTTTTTTTTAATTTTTTTATGTTTTTATTTATTATTGAGACAGAAACAGAGCATGAATGGGAAAGGGGCAGAGAGAGAGACACACACAGAATCCGAAGCAGGCTCCAGGCTCTGAGCTGTCAGCACAGAGCCCGATGCGGGGCTCGACCCCACCAACCATGAGATCATGACCTGAGCCGAAGTTGGATGCTTAACCGACTGAGCCACCCAGACGCCCCATATTCACTTCTTAATATGCTTATTGGCCATTCGTGCTTTTGGGAATGTGTGCCCAAATATTTTACCCACTTTTTAATTCTATTTTGACTTTGTCATTATTGAATGGTAGGAATTTTGATGTTTTTATTTTTAGTTTTGAGACAGAAACCACGAGCTGGGAAGGGGCAGAGAGAGAGAGGGAAACAGGAACCTAAGTGGTCTGACAGCAGAGAGCCTGATGCGGGGCTTGAACTACCTACCAAGTCATGAATTCATGATGTGAGCCGAAATTGGACACTTAGTTGACTGAGCCACCCAGGCTCCCTATTCTAGGAATTCTTTATTAGATATAGGAACCAGCCCTTGAATACATCTTTATGGATGTTATCTCCCAATATATGGCTTATTTTATACATTTCATCAACATTGTGTTTTGAAGTCTGGTTTATCAGTTTTCTTTCTTTCATGTTAGTGTTTTTTTGTAACCTAAGGAAACTTTGCCTACCCCCAAGTAGTTAAGTTGACATCCTATAGCTTTTATAATTAGGCCTCTAATACATCTTGAATTAATTTCTGTGTATAAAAGTTGTGATAATGGTTGTGATTCACTTTTTTTACATATTGATAGTCAGTATCCCAGCAGAGATTTTTGAAACTACTCAACCAAATGGATTTCTTTGGAAGCTTTTCTCACTAAAAGTAAATGAATGAATGAATCAGATGACCGTGTCAGTCTACTTTGGGCTCCCTTGCTACTCTCTTTTAATTGATCTCTCTGTAGACCCAGTATCAGGACCATCCTGTTTGAAATCTGTTGCTTTATAATAGTAGGTCTTGGAGTAAGGCTATATGACTATTTCTTTCTTTTTCAAGATTTCTTAAGGTTTCTTTTCAGGTTTGTTGCCTTTCCATGTGAATGTTAACAATCTTGGCAGTTTACACTCAAAAAAGTTTGTTGGGGTTATTACTGGGATTGAATCTGTAGATAGATGCATTTAATTCATGAACATTTTTTCCATTTAGTTTTATTGAGATATAATTGACATACAGCACTGTATAAGTTTAAAGAGCACAGTATAATGACCTGACTTACATATTTTGCGAAACGATTACCACTGTAAATTTACTTAACATCCATCACCTCATATAGACACAAAAAAAGAAAAGAACATTATTTTCCTTGTGATGAGAATTTAGGATCTACTCTCCTAGCAGTGTTAACTATGGTCCTCATGCTGTACATTACTTCACCAGTCCTTACTTATAACGGGAATTTTTGCCTGTCTTCCTCCAGTTCCTACACCTCCCTTGCCCATCATTTAAGGATGTTTGTGTAGAGGACAGCAGTCATTCCCCTGCTCCCGAGGTTGGGGAGCACATTCACTGTCTGTCATAAAAAATTCAGCTCCCTGAGCTCAGTATTCCTCTCCTGTAACATAGCTCATTGTATGGCCCTCGTGTGTCATGCCATGGGAACCAGGACTCAGGCCATTGTAAAAGAAGACGCTGGTACTCTGACTGTTTCAGCTGCTATGAATAGCAAAAACCCTTTTATCTATGACTCCGGAGTCTCGTGCCTTTTACCACATCCATGAAACTGTCAGGCTCCCTTGTTAGCTTGCAAATAGGTTAAAATCACAGACCAGTCAGAGTTCTTAACAGTTTCACTTATAATGACGGGAAGCTGACAAGGGTTTGCTTTTCTCAAAGGGGAGGATGAAAGCCTCAAGGAGCGATTGATGAGATTTGAGGAGAATCATTGAGATTTGAGAGAATCTTCAACCTGGCAATAAATGGTCACTTATTTTACTGTGTGATAATGAGAAACTGGGAGATGTCTGCAGACTGGCTTCTAACTACGTGATCATGTTTGAACACTGCTGCCAGACCCTGCTCTTGGTGGTTGTAACTCTTCCCTGGGCAGGAGGATGTGCTCACTGGTTTGGTGGGCAGGTGGTTCTGATACTTGTCAAACAGTTAAAAGGACGGAAAGTCACCACCACGATGGGCAGAAAGCAGGAAGAGTATTAGGACTTCGGCTCCTTCTCTTGGGAGATGAGGGGTTGGGACTCGTTAAAGCAGAAACAGCTGGGCAGCCTTGCTACTCAATTTCTCCAACACTGTGTCACACCAGCCTCAGGTCCATCGGGAGATGCCAGTAAAAGACTCTGGTTTTTTCCAGTGGGGCCTGGCTGCCATGAGGGAGGTTCAGCCCTCTCGGGGAGATTTCCTAGAGACAGACAAACACCAGTGGGAAAACACTGGTGACACATTGACTAGTACTTGGGCTTTTACTACCCCAGATTGATTTCCAGTGCTGATGAAGGTGACCCACCAGAGAATGAGAAACCCTGAAAGTTTGAGATAAATTGATGCCATTAGCCCCACTGCCTGGAAAATTCTCCCCTGATCTTTCTGTTAAAACCACGTGAGATGTCATGACAGTGGAGCATCGAATACCCATAGTTAAGTCACACGCTGTGAAGTTGCTGCTGAGCAAGTCAGGCCCGAATCAGTCAAAATCTGCAAACTCCACGGTCGCAGTTGGAAAACCATGTGGCTGAGACTGCTGAAATCAGTGATGTCAGTAACGGCCTTGCCACCTGATAAAGGGCTTCATTACAGTGGACTGAAAACACTGGAAGTATGGCTGAGCCAGGAGCAGCCCCCATGCCATTTGAATGGAAGGTGAATGTGCTTGTTTACTGGTGCAGCACCTCTCATGCTCTCTCTGCCCTTGACCCTCTCTCCACCCTTCTGCTTTGACCCCAGCTGCTTTATGAAAAAATGTTTAGGGGTCTGGCTATGCCTTTCCTGACTGCAGGCCATACACACCCATCCCAGTGTTCTGGGGAACTTTGGACAGGGGAGGACCTCAAACATTTTTGGTTCTCTTGGGTACAGCCACTGAAGTCACCATCCTGTCCAGTCTTGCAGGAATAGATGGTATCTGAGTTCAGCTGATAGGCTTTGGCCAAGCTTTGTGCAGTGGGGAAAAAAGGTAACGTGACATCGCGGGTGGACCCCATTGGGTCAGTTCAGTATACTGTTACTCTATATCTGAATGTGTCATAGGAATCCATGTGTTATTACATGCCTCAGACTTCCCTATCCTGTAAGTTTCAAGAAGGATTCTCCCAATCAGAAAGAACTGTGTGTAGATTGTAGTGTATCTTTGTGGGTATGTAAGCTCCACTGTAATTTGCCAATAGTGGGTGGCTTCAGATTTAGACCGAGTGCCCCTGCCCTCTGAAATCACGTTGGTAAGCATGTCAGACAGAAGCCTCGGCCTCATGAGCCCTGTCGGTAATACCATCACCAGCAGGAGTGGCTGATTAACCCCCCAAAAAATTGAGAATTCTCCTTGCTGTGTAAAAGTTTTTAGGGCTGTATATGCAGACTCATGGTCCGGAATCCCTTATGTACTCAACAGTAACTTTTATCTCTTTAGCCCCCACATGAAAGAAGAAGTTCAGCACTTCATTGAGCTTTGGTTGTTAGAGACTATGTGCCTCATTTGGGCATTATTCTGCTTGGTCCTTTATACAGGCCAGCTTGCAAATCTGTGTCCTCGGAGGCCAAGTCTAACAGGTTGTGCTGGAAGCCGCCCAGCCGTCTGCAGCTGTCTTGGCTGCAGGTACACCCCTTTGGAAAAGCAGCTAGCTATTATTAGCTTGTTCTTACCTTGCTACCAGCCTCTTGTCGAAACTGAATGTCTGTCCGGTGGAGGTCTTGTGACTCTCAGGCCTGATATACTCATTTTAGAGTGGAGAATTTGGAATCCGCGACTAACCCGACAGGAAGGGCCCAACAGGCCATTCAACAGGACTGTTAAATGGAAATGGCCATATTGAAGAACTAGGCACCTGCCCCAGTGGCATGTTAGCTTTATGTGAAAAGTGGGAGGGATCTATATCCCCCACTCCTTCACCCTAAGCAGAGCCACTGGCTCAGTGGGACCCTTGATTCACAGAGTTCCCTGAAATGCCAGGCCTGTTCAGTAATGGTTTAGTTGAGCTGAAAACTCGTGGCCTGTACTCAGATCCTGCTGCTGTAGTTCACCCTCACCACCAGCTGTTCAGATAGGAAAGTGGTTGTTCTGCTTATTAGGCATAATTCAAGGCAGTGCCCAGGCTCTGCTCAGTACTCCCCTTGGTGAACCTCTTGAGAGTTGGACTGACTTCTGGGCTGTGGCCTGGCTTCTGGTCTGCCACTTGGAAAACTGTGGGCTGTTTTGAGTCACTTATGTAGGCAGACCCCCACCCTGGTAAGTGCCTCCTCTCTGATGAGACCAACTGGAATCAAGCTGCTGGCTGAGCCTGCACCATCCAGACTCTCCTTGTACCAGACTCGACAACACATCTGCCATCACAGACTGGACTCGTGGTAAAGACCTTCATGTTTCTAGTGCACACATGACCACTGCATGTCCAACTTATGATTCCTGCCAAAAGTTTACCTTTTGCCTGACAGAGGGAAGCCACATCACATGGGCCTTTGTCCCACCTACCCCCCCTGGCAGGCTGATTATATGGGACCTTTGGGCCTTACTCAGAGCTAGTGGGTGCCTGCCCACTGTTGACACTTTCAGGTTACGGTGTTACTGTTCTAGTCTGACCAGCCAGCTCTGGCCATACCATAGTGACCTCTGAAATTAATCTGTGCCATCCATGTTCTCAGCTTCCCAGACTGTGTGCACTCTGACAGTGGTGCACCTTTATCACAGATACCGCTTAAGAATAGACCTACAGTTAAGGTAGTCAGTGGGCCTTCCATGTTCCCTGCCTTCCACAGATGACATCCGGCACCATGGAGCATCGGAGTAGCTTCCTCAGAAATCCATGCAAAAAAGGTTTCTGACTCTGCCCCCCTCATCTCAACACCTCTTAGTCTATACATAGTAAAGAAGTTTGGTCACTGAACCCAGCTTTCCCTGGGAAGGGATCATTTCCTCTTAGCTTCTTCCTGGGCGGTGAAAAGGACAAAAGTTGTGAGACATTTTATACACACCTATTTTGAAAATTCTGGATTCCATCCTGATCATTCCTGGGTATCTTTTGTCCCCATAACAGCAACCCCAGACTTCTCTGGGTGACAGCCCAGCCAGTGGGTACTTCTGAAATTTGAAATTCATTCTGCTCTAGCCACCTGAATGGTCTTGCTGGACTGATAGGAAGAGCCTAGATTATCAGGATAATGGCCACTTAGTTTAGTCTTAAGTCCTTACTGAGTTCCCAATAAGGCCCACGTTGGCCAACATGGAAGACATAATGGATCTGTGTAAGCTGCATAAAAATCCTCTCACTTCTCTTGCACCCTCCCCTTCCTTGCAAAGATCTAGGTGTGGGTAAGATACGATTGGCAAACAGGTGAAAATAGCTGCTGTAATGGGAACATGTGGGGGTGGAGGGAAGGCACCAATGCCAGCATCTGGGTAAAGAATGCTTTGCATATCCAGAGGTATTAGGAAGGGAGAGACATTAATGATCCTTGTCTTTCAGAACCGCCCTATAGTCTTCTTCAGTAATGGAAAAGCCTTGGTGTGGTTCTCCCAAATTTTTGTAAGGGACTTAAATGTAACTTTTGGATCTGCCATCCCTGGCCAGAACATTCCAGTGATGAATTGGTGTGTTCCTCGTAACTGTACTGAGAAGTCCCATCAGAAGCAGTGTAGGATGGCGCCAGATCCTGCACCTGCTACACAAAACACCTGTTAACACTTCCAGATGTCAGCCCACCTCCACTCTTAATAGCCATCATTGTGGATCCATGGAGCAGATGAATGCCACCTGGCTGGTTGACTAGACAAACTGTATAGAATTGGACTGAGTGCCCTGAGGAAGTCCCTCCAAAAACAGGGACAAGTCAATTATTTGAACTAAGCTTAACCAACTGGAAAGCTATGTTGGAGGCACTTTCAAACCTATTTCCCCATGATTAGAAGGGGCACTTGGGGGACCCTCGTCATTGTAAACAGCACTTTCCAGGACCAACATGCACACCACTGGGACTGTACTTGTATGAAATCCAGAAACATGTTTCCATTCCACAAACATGGTGACTTGCACCCTTGAGGGTAGTCCTTGAAGACCTCGAGGTGTTCAAGGAAAAAAAACCAGTAGGTCGTAGAACCCTCTTAAGGCTGTGGAGATGTCCAAAATGAGGCTACTCTTTTTTATTATTATTATTATTTTTTTTTTTAAAGCAAGCATAGGCAGGGGAGAAGGGTAGAGGGGACAGAGAGTGAATCTTAAGCAGGCTCCATGCTCAGTACAGAGCCTGATGCAGGGCTTAACCACAACCCTGGTATCATGACCTGAGCCAAAATCAAGGATGCTCAACTGACTGAGCCACCCAGGGCCCCTGAGGCAACTCTTGATTACTCAGAGAAGGTTGCTGAAGGGATAATTGACCTACTGTGTATATACATCCTGTAGACAATTTGCCCTACTATGAGAGCCATAGAAAGAGCAGTAGGAAATTTGTCCCTGACTTTCTCTGAAGTGAACAGTAAAAATGCCTTGGCCCTGGGAGATAATCAAGCCAGCCTCAACTCACTGGCCAGGGTTGTGTAGATGCTAGAATTGCTCTGGATTTCCTCCTTGTGGGCCAAGGCAGAGCTCATGCAATTACTAAGGCATCCTGTCGTAGCTGCGTTAATGCCCCAGAGCAAGAGGAAAAATCAGTTCAGAAACTTAAGGAAAAAGCCATGTGGCTTTCTGAGATAGATCCTGATAGTTTATGGGATTTGTTCAGCCAGCTAGGTCCAGGAAACTGGAGGCATGGTTAAAGACAGGACTGCAGGGTAGCTCATTTTGATGCTTAGAGTCCTGTGGATCGTAGCTTTAATTAAATGTTGTATGAGACAAATTGAATGGATTGGTCCTGGCCTCTAATGGTCAGATTGATCACAGCAGCTGATAGAGCGGTATACTTGGGAAAATTAGCCAGAAGCCAAGGCACCCTGAATGTACAGGGTGGATACTGTTGGGGGACAATTCTCAAGGGGTCTCTTACAATTCCATACGTCCTGGGAACAGAGACTGCATTTGTTCTGGATGGTCTTTTCAGTAATGTTGGTATAGCAAACAATCTTGGAGACAAAGATAGTGTCTCTCTTCAGACATTAGGGTAGATTTGCTTACATCTTGGGATGATCAAGATAGCCCAGGCATCCTAACTGACCATGAGAAAGATTTTGGTTCCCCAAGCTGAGAATTGCTCTCCTGTCTTTCAGCCCACTGGATGAGCATTTGTCATGTGGCCCTCTTTATATTGTCCTGTAGGAAATGAGACTCCAGTAACTGGTACAAGCAAATGCTGACACTCTGACAAATGCTACTGCTCTAAGTAATAAAGTATTTCTTCTCTAATGAGTCTTATACCAGCATCCATGAAAATGTCAAAAGCTAACTTGGCAGGTTGCAAATAGGTCAAATTTTCAGGTAAAAACTCTCCTTGGTAATTGGAGATCTGTTGCAAAGAATTCCTCTAGCTCTTGTTTCTCTGAAATGATCTTAAAATGTCTGTCTTTCTTTAAGAAGCTTTTGTGAGTTTAATTCATGTACCAAAACAGTTCACCCATTTAAATTGTGCAATATGGTGGCTCCTTGTTTATACAGTGTTGCATCCATTGCCACAGTCAGTTGTAGAACATTTTCATCTCTTCAGAAAGAAACCCATATCTGTTAGCTATCACCTGATTCTAAACCCACCTCCATGGCCTTCTCTGCCCCCCATTGCCCCTTCTCCTGTCCTAAGCAACCACTAATTTGTTTTCTGTCTTTATAAATTCACCTGTTCTGGACATTTCTTAGATATGGAATCATATAATATATGGTCTTTTGTGACTGGCTTCTTTGACTTAGCATAATGTTTTCAAGGTTCATCCATACTGTAGTATGTGATAAGTACTTTATTTCTTTTTATAGCTGAATAATAAATCCTCGTATAGACATATATATAGTCTTTGGTTTATCCATTCATCAGTTAGTGAACTTTTGAATTGTTTATTCCTTTTTACTACTATGAATGATGCTGCTGTAAACATTTACATACAAGTTTGGACGGGGACAAAAGTTTTCTGTCTCTTGGGTAGATACCTAAAAGTGAAATTGCTGGGTCATGTGGTAACTCTATATTTAACTTTAGGAGGATCTGACAGATAGTTTTTACAAAATGGCTGCAATATTTTACATTCCCATGTGCAGCATTTAAGGGTTTCATTTCCTCTACATACTTGCCAACACTTAACCTTTTTTTATATAGCCACCCTTAGTGGGTATGAAGTGATATCTCATTGTGGTTATGACACACATTTCCCTGAAGGAAAATGGTGTTGAACATCTTTTCATGTGCTTACTGGCCATATGTATATCTTCTTTGGGGAAATGTCCACTCAAGTCCTTTGCCATTGTTTAACAAGCTTACCTTTTTATTCTTTTGTATTCTAGATACAAGTCTCTTACCCCAGGTATAGTTCGCAAAAATTTTCTCCCATTCTGTGGGTTGTCTTTTTACTTACTTGGTGGTATCCTTTGAAATACACAAGTGTTTCATTTTCATGTCCAGTTTATTCTTTCATTTCTTTTGCTTTTTGTGTCCTATCTCAGAAACCATTGCCTAATCTAGGAGCACAGTGATTTACACCAATGTAAATCTTACATTTACTTGCACCAATGTAAACTCTTCTTCTAAGAGTTTAATAACTTTAACTCCTATATAGATCTTTGATCCATTTGAATTAAATTTTTTATATGATGTGAGGTAGGAGTCCAACTTGATCCTTCTCCATGAGGATACCTAGTTATCCAGCATTATTTGTTGAAGATTGACAAAGTTCTTTCCCTTCATTGAATGTTCTTGACACCCTTGTAGAAAACCATTTGACCTGATATATAAGAGTTTATTTCTGGTTCTTTTCTATTCCACTTGTCTCTTTGTCTTGTCTGTATGCCAGTTTCACACTATTTTGATTATCATAGATTTGTAGTAAGTTTTGACATCCAGAAGTGTGAGTCTAACTTTGTTGTTGTTTAAGATTGTTGTTCTTCCTTTTGAAGGCCTCTTCTGAGTCCCTTGCAATTCCATACAGCTTTTAGGATTAACATACCAATTTCTGCAGAGAAGTCAGCTGGGCTTTTAGTAGAGGTTGCATTGAATCTTTAGGTCAATTTGGAAAATACAATAATAGTAATATTGTTATGTATCCTGATCCATGAACATGCAATTTCTTGCCATTCAATTAGGTCTTTATTTCTTTCAACAGTGTTTTCTAAACTGAATGTTTCTGTGTAACAGCCTTGGATCTTTTTTGTTAAATTTATTCCTAGGGGTGCCTGGGTGGCTCAGTCGGTTAAGCGTCTGACTTCGGCTCAGGTCATGATCTCAACAGTTCGTGGGTTCGAGCCCCGTGTCGGGCTCTGTACTGACAGCTCAGAGCCTGGAGCCTGCTTCGGATACTGTGTCTCCCTCTCTCTGCCCCTCCTCTGCTCATGCAGTCTCTGTCTGTCAAAAATTAATAAAATGTTAAAAAAATTTTTTTTTAAATGTATTCCTAAGTATTTTTTCTTTTTGATGCTATTGTAGATGGACCTGTTTTCTTTATCATATCTGGTTTGATCATTGCTGCTATGTACAGTGGATTCAAGGTACTATAAACAATTTATTTTTCTTTATTGATTTTGTATCCTGTGATCTTGCTGAACTCATTTGTTCTAATAGTTTTTATTGGACTTTTTAACATTATTCTGTATAGATCACATCATTTGCAAGTAGAGATAATTTTACTTCTTCCTTTTCAGTCTGGGTGCTTTTTTATTTCTTGCCTAATTAACCAGCTAGAACCCTAGTACAGTGTCACATAGAAGTGGCAAGAATAGACATTCTTGTCTTGTTTCTGATCTTCGCAGGGAAGACACTCAGTCTTCCACCACTGTGTGTGATGTTAGCCATGTGGTTCTTGTAGATGCCCTTTATCAGACGGAGGAAGTTTCTGCTATTTCTAGTTTCTTGAGTGTTTATTATGAGGAGGTATTGAATTTTCTCAAGTGCTTTTTTTTATTGAAATGAGATGTGATTTTTTTTTCCTTTTTATTCTACTGATATGTATTATATTACATTAATTAATTGATTTGCAAACATTAAATCAACCTTGCATTTCTGGGATAAATCCTTCTTTACCATGATCTTTTTAAACATATTGCTAGATTCAACTCTCTAATATTTAAACATATTGCTATATTCAACTCTGAGGATTTTTGTGTCTACATTTATAAACTGATATCTCTAGCTTTCTTTTCTCATTATGTCTTGGCTTTGGTATCAAGGTAATACTGACCTCATGGAATGAGTTGGGAAGTGTTCTCTCTTCTGATTATTGGAAGAGTTGGTGTTGATCTTTTCTTTAAAAACTTGGTAGAATTCACCAGAGGAGCCATCTGCCTGTGTTTTTCTTTGTGGGAAGTTATTTTTTTATATATATATTATTATTACAAATCCAGTCTTTTTGTTATAAATCTATTCAGATTTTTAAAGTCAGTTTCAGGAGTTTCTTTCCTGGAATTTGCTCATTTCATCCTAAGTTATCCAAATTGTTGGCATACAATTTTTCATGATGTTATAATTATTTTTATTTCTGTACTATTGGTAGTTCCTTCTTTCATTTCTGATTTTAGTGATTTGAGTGTTCTCTTTTTCTTAATAACTTAAGTTTGGTCAGTTTTGTTGATCTTTTCAAGGAAACTTGGTTTTGTTAGGGGTTTTTTTAATATTTCTTTTCTATTCTTTGTTCCATGAAATTGCACTCCAATACTTATTATTCCCTTCCTTTTGCATGCTTTGGGTTTGATTTGCTCTTTTCCCAGTGTCTTAAGGTGGATGGCTAGGTTATTGATTTAGAATTTTTCTTCTTTATCAGTGTAGGCATTTACAACTATAAATTTCCCCTTATCACTGTATATTGTGTTTTTGTCTTAATTTATCTTGAGATATTTTCTGATTTCCCTTGTGATTTCTTTTTTGTCCTACAGTGGTGAAAGACTCAAATTTTTCTGTTAATTTTCATTTTCACTCCATTTTATTGGCGATAATACTTTGTATGCTTTCTGTCCCTTCAAGTTTATTGAGGCTCATGTTATGAGGTGGCATATGGTCCTTGCTGGGGAATATTCCAGATGTGCTTGAGAAGAATTGTACCCTCTTGTTGGGTAGAGTATTCCCCGGATGTCTGCTAGATGTAGTTTGTATATGGTAGTGTTTATGACTTCTGTTTCCTTGTTGATCTTCTATTTACCTTACCCATTATTGAGAATTGAAGTGGGAATTGAAGTCTCTCCAGCTCTTACTGTTAAATTGTCATTTCTCTTTTCACTCTTTTGTCAGTTTTAGCCTCATGTATTTTGTTGGCTTTGTTATTAGGTATGCTTGTAACTATTGTATATTTCTATATGTTAACAGATCCACCTGTACAACTGCATGTGTATTGTCTTATACAATTGCTTTTTAAGTAAGAAGAATGCAGAAAATTATGCATTTTTAACTTTTGCAATTACATAATTATCTTTACCAGTCCTCTTTGGTTTTTTGTGTGTGAATTCTGGTTTATCTGCTTACAGCCTGAAGAAATTCCTTAGGTATTTTTTTGTAGAGCAGGTCTGCTAGGAACAAATTTTGTTTTTATTTATCTGGAATTATTTTTATTTTGTTTTCATTTTGCGGGGAAGAGGTGGTTTGTAGACTTATTTTTTAGGGCAGTTTTAAGATTCACAGCAAAATTGAGCAGGAAGAACAGAGTGTTCCCACCTACTTCCTGCCTCTATGCAGGAACAACCTCCCCCATGGTCATGGACATCCCCAAGCACAGTGGTGCATTTGTTACAATTGATGAACCTAAAGCGATAATTCATATTACACAAAGTCCATAGTTTACACTAGTGTTCACTCTTGGTGTATTGTATATTCTGTGGGTTCTGACAAATCTATAATGACATTTGCCCGCCATTAAAGCATCATAGAGGATAATTTCAGTGCTCTAAGAGTCCCGTGTGCTCCACCTATTCACCCCTTCTTCCACACTAACCCTGACAGATACTGATCTTGTTACAGTCTCTATAGTCTTACCTTTTCCAGAATGTCCTACAGTTGGAATCACACATTTTTGAGAGATAGTGTTGCTGGATATTGATTTCTTAGTTGACCTTGTTTTCTTTTAGTACCTTGAATGTTTTTCCACTGCCTTTTGCTACTGTTATTTCTGATAAGTTGATCTTCTTAGAATTCCCTTGTAACTGAGGGGTTATTTCTCTCTTGCTGCTTCCAGATTTTCCCTTTGCCCTGACTTTTGGGTATTTTGACCATGCTGTGTGTTTCTGGATCTCTGCATTTATCCTCCTTGGAGTTTGTTGAGGTTTCTGGTTGTGTAAGTTAGTGTTTTTAAGTAAACTTGGGAAGTTCTCAGCCATTTTTTCAAGTGTTTTTCTGCTTCTCTCCTTGAATCCCATTGTACATATATTGGTGTAAATATGCGTGTCTCACATTTCTTGTGGTTCTGTTCATTTTTTTCTATTTTCTCTCTGGTTTTGTATCGCATAATTTCTCTCCATCTTTTTTTCCACTTGATTGATTCTCTTGCCAAGTCACATCTGTCGAGCACCCATAATTAAAAAGTTTTTCCTTCTAGTCGTTGTACAGTTCAACTCCAGAATTTCCCTTTGGTTCTTTTTGCAGTTCTGGTTCATTAATGATATTCTTTGATGCAATATTGTCTTCATTTGACTTCCTTAAGCATTGTGCCTTTATTCAAAGTCTTTGTTTGCTATACCTGCCATCTCTTCCTCTCACAAGCAGTTCTTGTTGTCTGTTTTCCCCCATGTTGGGTCACTTGTGCCTTTGTCTTTTCATGTCTAGTAATTTTTTTGTTTGAAAACTGGACATTTTAGGCTATATAATTGCAGCAGTTCTGGATACTGGTTCCTCTTCTCCCTTTCTGGGACTTCTTTTTGTTGCTCTTTGCTTGGTTGTTTTATGACTTGGCTAGACTATTTTAGTGAAATCTGTTACCCCTACTCTCTGAAGTCTTCCATGTGACTCCTCAGTGGACACACAGTCTTGGGCAAGTGCATAGTTGTCCTGGGATAACATGGTTTTAGTGGGGCTCTCTGGCTGTCTCCTTCCCTGATTCTCCAAACTGCTAGCTTTGTTTGGTGTTAGACCTAGCACGATAGACTCCACTGATTACTGGCTGGTCAGTCTGTTGTTTTTTTACAGTGCTTGCTGCATTAATTGTTCAGTAGTCTGATCCAATTAAATTTGGGCAGGGATAGTTTTTGAGGCCAGTCTTTGAGATTTGTTCCTATCCTGGGAGGGCTCTTAGATGGATTTCCCTGGTTTAGCTTGTTGCCCTGCATTATCATTTTTAAGAGCGTCCTTGGGTTTAAACTTACTCATACTCTGTTTCAAACAAAGTCAGTTATTTTGGGGAACAGCTTTCTTATGGATTACCTCTCCCCTCAGGGCAAAATCTCTGAACCACTTGTCTGGCTTCTGGGTAGAGTAGTAGTCTCTGGTCTTCTCATCTTGCCTCTCCCAATATAGAACCTCTCCCCTCAGAGTGACTTGGGGCAAAATTGGTCGAAGTCCCCAGTATTTTTGCCCTGTCACCCCTGGGATAGAGCCTTCTTATGAATAGGGGTTAGGTAGAGGAATAAGCCCCTGGCCTGTCATTCATACTCATCAGGGGTTTTTACCCCTTTTCCGTTGGGAGAAGAGAAATGCTGGTGGCCTGTCTCTCCTAGTGATATGATAAGCCTTGATTGAGAGCTAAGATGGAG
The DNA here is from genome assembly GCA_028646485.1 of Cryptoprocta ferox. Taxonomy (NCBI): domain Eukaryota; kingdom Metazoa; phylum Chordata; class Mammalia; order Carnivora; family Eupleridae; genus Cryptoprocta; species Cryptoprocta ferox. The sequence goes on from CM053577.1 coordinate 120,142,335, forward strand.
AGAGAACCTGTATTCTTGGTCTCTCAGAGCTCCCAGTGAGCTCCTGTCACACTGAACTGGAAGGTAGATAGGGAAGGAGGTGGGTCATGGCTCACATGTCATAAACTTTCTCTGTTCTTAATGAGTGTTAATAGATTTTCTTGAATAAATGTTCCTTCGTTTGCCCCATGGCTTTAGGACAATTTCCAGAAACTTCAGGATTTTGTGATTTTTTTTCTTTTTTCCTTTTTTGTAATAGTGTTCATGTTTGGTTTAAAGTGTTGTTTGTTTGTTTTGAAAGTGTGTTTACAGAGCTCCTTATTTATTCTGCCATCCCAGAAAGGGAACTCTAACTTTGCTTTTGAAGCATATTTTTTTAGATCTAGAATTCTGAGTCAACAGGATTTTCCCTTCAGTGGTTTGCCTCCTGACCCCCATTGTTGTGGTCCTGTCTGTAATGTCTCCTCCGGTCCTCTACCCACTGGCTGGCTGGTGGTGTCCTTATCTTGGTTCGTTTAGGTTAGACCGTGATGTTCATTGCTATAGTTTATGCTGAACCCCTGCTTTCCTTCAAGAATCTGGAATTTTGTACATGCTAGGCAGAGGGTGCCTCTGTGGCCAGTCCCCAAGAAAAAACCCCGGGCAGGAAGTCCTTAATGAGCTTCTCTGGTAGACAACATTTTGCATGTGCTGTGACATCTTGTTGCTGGAGGAATGAAGCGCATCCTGTCGGAGTCCCCTGGGAGAGGACCCTTGCGAGCTCGTGCTTGGTTTCTCTCAGACTTCCCCGCACACGCTTTTCCGTTTGCTCATTTTGCTTAGTGTCTTCCCACTGTATTTAATCACAGCCATGAGTGAGACTGCACGCTGAGTCCCGGGAGTTCGCCCAGTGAATCCTCAAACCTGGGCGCTTCCCAACACACCAGTTGTTGCTCTCCACGAGCCTGGTGTGATAGTCCAGGAGCACGCCAGGGATTTGAGGGTGTTTATCAAGCTGTTTTGGGGAGCTCCCCCTTCTGTGGGGCCCTCCTGTTTGTGATCTCTCTGTCAACTCCTGACTCTGCCCTCTGATACCAAAGCCTGAAAGACTGCACTTTTCTGTCAGAGTCCTACCAAGCCACCTGGGGAGTGCAGAAAGCCCTTGGCTTCTCTTGTTGGAAGGGTCCATCCCCTCAGTTTCTACCAGCTTTTGGTTTCTTTACAGTGTTGTCAAATATTTATATTATTCCTTTATTTCTGACAGTGTAACTGTCTGCCTGTGTTTTTAATGGTTAACAAATGCTCTTAGTAATTCAGGTGCCTTTTCCTATTCTTAATAGTAAACACAACTTTTCAAATGGCTGGTAAAACACTCATCTTCCTCATTTAAAGAGCTGTTGCTAATACTGCACATCGTGTCAACTAAATAGAATTTAAATGTAAATAAAAATGTGAAAAGAAAAAAAAATAAAGAGCTGTTGCTTTTCAGAGGTCCACTAGAATTCTTTGATAAAAGCAGGGTTTTGTTTATTCATTTTTTCCATAGTGATGCTGTTGTTTCAAATTTCCCAGCCATTGGTGTAAGACCCAAGCCTGAGAAAAGCTTTCAGTATCTCTTGTGGTGTCAGTTATCCTGGCAGCCTGCTCCCACTGGTCTGGGAGGAATCATGGCAGGTATCAGCAGGCAGCAGCATCTTGCTGACAGAGTTATCAATGATGATACAATGTGCCAAACTTTTCCTACTGTGATTATTTTGCAACTTGGGTCTTTTCTTGTAAGCTGATATATTTGCATGCCTTGCCCTGATACATTTTCTAGGTCATTTGGCATTACTGTAACAACAGCAGTTACTCTTTCTTCCTACTCTTCCTGAGCTCTTTATCCAGTTTGGGTTTCTCTGTGAGTTTTTGTTTCCTGTGTTGGTGAACCTTTTGTCCATCCTTTTCTGGCTTCTGCAACACATTTCAGCACATTCCCAGGGCCACAGCTACCAGGATGTGCTCTGAGGTAGGTGAAGTGGGTTCAGTGTTTGTAATGATCCTTTTTGGTTAATTTCACTGTTCTTCAAACCATCAGGGGACATTGTAATGTTAAAGAAAGCCGTGCTCTACTTGTGTCACATCTTGGCTGTTTGGGTTGAGTTTTAGAAGGAAATGTTAATAAAAAGAACTTTGGTCAGTTTCCTATCCCACAGGTAGTCAAAGAAGGCTATTGTGATTTGGATTCACCAGAATTTTGCAGCACATGTGATTGTGGGTAACATAGCAAAACAATCTAAGTAACTTGGATGCGATTTTCATGCCTTTCTTCATTTTGTCTTGGTTTTCAAGAATCTTAGTAGAACTTCTATACTGATGTAATGTTTTTTTATATAAAATTCTTTGCACTGAAATTCTGTAACTAGAAGTGGATACTTGGGCATATACTTTGAGAAAGACTGTTCATTGATACTAGTTTTCATAAACAGCTATGTTGGCAGGGAGGGGAAGGACTCACACAGAGGGACTGAAATCCTAAGGAAGATTTATTTACGTGTTTCTTTTGTGATCAAGGTTTTCCTACCTCGCCACCATTAAAGTTCTTTGGAAATTATTTTAGGCTTAGTGTTATGGTAAATTTTTTTTTTAATTCAGGCAGTGCCTTTTTGTGGGAGACCATTTTAGCCACTCAGATTAGGAATCAGAAGGACTTTACCTTTAAGCTTTCAAAGGGGAAAGGACATCCGTCCCTGAATGAAGGGGAGAGGGTGTCATGTGTACCCAGTTTAGTTTAAGATTGTTATTGGAAGACTATGGTGGTCACTGGCCCAAACCTCCCTACCCTGAGTCTAGTGCCCGGAGTGACACTTCTAGACCTGCCACTTGAAAGGCATGCTTGCTGGCTCCTTGTCAGCTACACATGTCTGGTCAATGGGCAAACCATGTTTCCCCATGAGAATTAGTAGGACCGCAAGGCTGCAACCTGAATGTCCTATGTCCTGTGGCTTTCTCACAGTCTAACACAGGGGTCAGCAAACTATGATTTGGCAGGTTAACTTAAAGAATCATGTTTCAATAGTTGAAAAAAATGAAAAGGTTAATATTTCATGACACATGAAAATTACAAAATTCTACCTTCAGTGTCCATAAATAGAATTGTTTTGTTTTTAATGCCTCCTCATTTACATGTTTCTTATGGCTATTTTTGCGCTGCAGCTAGAGTTCAGTGGTTGGGAGCCCATGTGGTCTGTGTGCCCCTCACCTGAAGTTTGCCAACCCCCAGTCTAACGTGTCCCTTATTACTGCCTTCCTTCAGTGTCTAAACAAAATCTGACCACTGCTTATACCTGAAACACAGCACATTCAGCGCCACAGCCCCTGAGAGAGGGGCAGGCTGGTAGGGACTGGCAAGTGCAGGCTCCCATGGGCTACAGCCCTAGAGAGGAAACACCAGTGATGCACGGAGAGGAGAGGCAAGGGTCTCATCCTGCGTCAGTAGACCCCTCTTCTGCTTTAAGGATAATGGGGTGCTCTGGTTTAGTATACACTTGACCCTTGAACAACATGGCTTTGAACTGCATGGGTCCTTACATGTGGATTTTTTCCGATAAATGCAGAACTGTAAATGTATTTTCATTCGTAGGATTTTCTTAACACTTTCTTAACATCTTCTTTTCTCTAGTTTATCCTAGGAATACAGTGCTGTGAATGCACATACAAAGTATGTGTAAATCAACGGCGTATGTTATTGGCAAGGCTGCCAATCATCAGTGGGCTATGAGTAGTTAAGTTTTTGAAGAGCCAAACGTTATATGCAGAGTTCTGCTGCCTTAGAGATGGGGGTCAGTGCCCCTAACTCCTCTGTTGTTCAAGGGTCAACTGTACTTCATGCTTCTGGGACATAAATTGACTCAAAGAAAGTATTAAAATGTAGTTTTTTCTTAAGAGACAATCTCTTTACCCTTTGTCTTAAAAACTTTTAAGCTAGGGGCACCTGGGTGGCTTAGTCAATTAAGCATCCAGCTTTGGCTCAGGTCATGATCTCATAGTTTGTGGATTCCAGCCCCACATCAGGCTCTGTGCCGACAGCATGGAGCCTGCTTCGGATTCTGTGTCTCCCTCTTTCTCTGCCCCTCCTCTGCTCACACTCTGTCTCTCCTTCAAAAATAAAGAAACATTAAAAAATTCAAAACAAAAAACTCTTAAGCTATTTCTGCTGTGAAATTGATTTGTGTAGAATTTTCCAGAAATGCATCTTACTTCTCTGGAAATACTTAAGCCTTTATACATAACTTTTCACAAGCAAAGGACCAAGAAAAGAATTACTTTCAAAGCTTTTCATCCTATCTTATGGACTGTGTGGACTTGCATATGCAGATTGGACATTAGTTATTAGTTAATAATCTACAGAGAGTATTAGTTATCTTTGTAGAGATTTGTTAGGCATGAAATCTGCCACCTGCTGAAACAAGGCCTTTCTTTACCTTAATCCTTTTTGCACAGAAGCAATGATGTGTATTTAATTTTAGGCTTTTCTATAGTTAAGGGCTTTAATTCCCTATATTGCAGGCAGACATTGGAGAGTTCTTTGGAGGGGGGAGGATTTTAAGAGTAGGGGAAATGACGTGGTAAGGTACTCTCCCAAATGTCTCTAGTTGTACTCGAAATTCGCCTCTGTTAGTTTGGCATGTTGGAGAACTAGATAGACCCTTATGTCATCTGACGTGACCTGTAAGTTTGCCAGAAATGTATTGATGTTTGGGGTAATTGATGGGCTTAGACCTTGCATCCTTAATTAAAGAGCTGCTCTATGACTGTAGGCCTTTCCCTACAAGGTACAGAGGTGTGTGCTGCCTCAGGGGGAGCGGGCCGATGGTTTTCATGCTAACTAGAGAGTTTGCAGCAGATCCTCAGTATTTCCTCAGTCACATGGGAGATAATATGTCAAATATGCTTCATACATGAGAATCATGGAAGGTCTCCCATTTACACTTAAGAATGTTAAGGTACTCAGATGCCTGGAAGGCTCATGAGCCTTCTGCTCAAGTCATGATCCCAGGGTTGTGAGATCAAGCCCCGCAGTGGGGTCCATGCTGAGTGTGGAGCCCCCTTGAGATTCTCTCTCTCTCCCTCTGCCCCTTCCCTGCTTGCTCACACATGCTCTCTTTCTAAATCAAAATAAAATAATAAAAATAAAGAATGTTAAGGTAGTAGAATTGGTCACAGTAATAATAACTCTTTTATGGCAGACTCATAAATTTGTGTGAATTCATAAGCTAGATATGGGATGTATTGGGGTGCATGAGTGGCTTGGTTGAGCATCCAACTCGATTTCGGCTCAGGTCTTGATCCCAGGGTCATGAGCTCAAGCCCTGCCTTGGGCTCCATGCTGAGTGTGGAGCCTGCTTAAGATTCTCTATCTTCCTCTCCCCCATTCATGCTTGCGTGCTACCTCTACCTCCCTCCCTGCCTCCTTCTCTCTCTCTCTCTCTCTCTCTCTCTCTCTCTCTCTCTCGTTTTTCTCTCTCTCTCAAATAAAAAAAAATACAAATAAAAGAAAAAAGACATGAGATGTATTGACCATCAAATTCAAAGATCAACAGCATCTTCCTTTGAAGGTGTTAGCATAAAATTAGTTCAAACCAAAATTTGAAGGTAAATAACTGACTGTTCCAGACTATTTTGTTACCGATAGAGCATTACATTGTCTGTTGACCTTTTTCAGTTTTAACCACGTGCTTCTAAATGTTGCTTGCGATGCTGACTGTGTTTCCTTGGCCCTGGGCCCTTGGTAGCTACCTGCGTTTAGCACAGCCCAGCTAGTGCGTGAGTGCCTGCCACTGGTACCCTAAGGATGACCAGGCAGAAGGCTGTAGATGATAAATCCTGTGCCAGTTGTAACTGAACACCAACTCAGGTGGTCCAGGTTTCATGTAAAAATTAAAAGAGCCCCCTTCGAATCACAGAAAAATAAGCTTCCTAATGTACCTCCGTATATTCTGGGCATAAAATTTTAGCATTTTGTCTGACTTAATTTCAACAAAATTGCTAAAATCCCAAATGTTCTGTCAGATGATTTCGGCATGGGGAAGAGAGGGTCATTTTCCTTGTCCGTTGTGGTTTTTATTATTTTTGATGCGTCCTTATCAACCCTGCCCTTTTTTCCAGATGATATGTTTACACTTCTTTCTTTTCTGTTGACAAACAGGTCGAAAGGATTGTTGACAAAAGGAAAAATAAAAAAGGGAAGACAGAGTATCTGGTTCGGTGGAAAGGCTATGACAGCGAGGATGACACCTGGGAGCCGGAGCAGCACCTCGTGAACTGTGAGGAGTACATCCATGACTTTAACAGACGCCACACTGAAAAGCAGAAAGAAAGCACACTACCCAGAACAAACAGGACCTCTCCAAACAATGCCAGGAAACAGATCTCCAGGTCCACCAACAGCAGCTTTCCCAAGACCTCTCCTAAATCACTAGTGCTTGGCAAAGACCACGAGTCCAAAACCAGTCAGCTGTTCGCTGCCAGCCAGAAGTTCAGGAAAAACACAGCTCCATCTCTCTCAAACCGGAAGAATATGGACCTAGCAAAATCAGGTATAAAGATACTTGTGCCTAAGAGCCCCATTAAGAGCAGGACCGCAGTGGACGGCTTTCAGAATGAGAGCCCTGAGAAACTGGACCCCGTCGAACAGGGTCAGGAGGACACAGTAGCACCAGAAGTGGCCGCCGAAAAGCCAGTCGGAGCTTTACTGGGCCCTGGTGCAGAGCGAGCTAGAATGGGGAGCAGGCCCCGAATACACCCATTAGTGCCTCAGGTGTCTGGCCCCGTGACTGCGGCCATGGCCACGGGATTAGCTGTTAACGGAAAAGGTGAGTGTCCAGGTGAGCTGCTCAGTGGGCAGCGTCCCTGTCGATGGCCACGGGCTGTTACTCAACATGCTGGTGACTTCCACAGGGTGTGTAGGTGCTCCTTCCATACATGCTGGTCCTAGTCCGGAGAGCGGGCTGGTGAAAGTCTGGGGACTCTGTGGTCTGTTTCTAACAGATGCTCACTGGAGCTGTGAGAGATGCTGCGGCCTCTTTCTTCACTTGAAGCCTTCGGCATTTATGTCTTAAATCAGCTCTCACTATCTGTTCAGTGTGCATCCACAAACCATACCACCACATTGACCTGCTTTAAAAGGCATCTCACTCTAAATTGGTTATGCTCAGTAGTTTTCCTTTATAACAAGTTTCTTTGTGAACATTTATGCATCTCAGACACTGAGTCTCATGTTGAGGATCCGTCTGTTCAGGATCGAAGTGTGACCCGTATTGATTAGAAGCCTGATCCTTATTTTGCTAACCCATCTATATAACCAGAAATGCCTCTCAGTGGAGGTACAATGTACCATATAGAACCTTCAGGATTTGGGCTTTTGTTCTCTGTGGCAGTCAACTGTTCGGATCCCATTGTCCCTTTTACAGAATAGGACTCTGTTCCACAGGGGTGGTAGTTCCTATTTTGTTTCTACTCCTGCTCTTGGATTCCGAAGCTTACTTGGTTGCACCGCGGCCTCCCCAGCTTCTAAGACTGCGCAGCTGGGATTAGCACGGACAGCTTCCATCCCTTTGCTTTCCCCGTGCCACAGCCAGCCACCCATCATGACAGAATTCTGTTATAGGTTTCTCTACTGCAAGCCCCACTAGCTTTCCCTCATTTGGGGCCCTGGTCATTTCTTACCTGCCGTAGCTTTCTCACTGGTCTCCCTGCTTCCTGCCTTTTGACAGTTCCCACCCATTTTCTATAATTCTTGGACGGGAGGAGCATCCCTGCCACCAGTCTGACCATACCACTGTTGCTATAGTTCGCAGGCACGCACTTGAGTCTCTGCTTGACCCTCACTGCCCTCTCAGCTCCCTCTCTCTATGTCAGCACTCCTGCTGTCCTCTGCCAGGAGCATCATGCCTCCCCTGCTCCTCGGTCACCCCGGGACCTCCCAGTCCACCTCTGATTCAGGGCCCACCTGCTCCTGTGTCCTCCGGTCTCATATGCTTCCCACGCCCTCTGTGTGGCAGAACTGTAACTGTGTCTATCTGCATGTCTCCCTCACCTCACCCTTAGTAGAATAAAAGAAAACAGTGTTGGTTTGGAGGAGGGGAACTTATTTCCCTCTAAAGAGAAATGTTCACCTTAGACATTGCCCTAACCATCTTGGTGTGGTACATCAACAAGTTTTGGCTTAGATGTTTGTGTAGCAACAAGGAAACAGAAATCCCTTTGGACAGTAAATTGCCATCTGGCTAGTGTTTTCCAGATAACACGCTTTACCCAAATGCTGCTTTTCTCTTACTCCAGAACGTTTGCCCTCACCTGGTACTTGTATGAGCTTGTTTACCGAGTTGACTTCCCAACTGTTGGCCTGCTCATATACACAGTTTTCTTTTACGTCGTTGTAAATGAAGGATCGTAGAGGTTCAGAGCAGAAGGACTTTATCAGCCATCTGATTGCGTGCTCCCTTTCACAGAGAGGGGAGTGAGTCCACGGGGATTGTGATGTTCAGAGAGAACTGAAGGTAGAGATAGAATCAGAACATGTTTTTTAATTCCTACTCCTGTGTTCGCACCATTTCTTGCTGCGTCCACTAGACCAGGAACATGGACTTCTCTATTGATTACTCAAGGCCAGGCACTGTGCTGGGCTCTAGCAGATAAGGGCAGGGCTTGGCAACCAGCCCACTTGACTTTTCCATATGGCCTGCAAGCTAAGAATGGTTTTTATACTTTCTAATGTTTGGAAAAAATCAAAAGGAATAATATTTAATGACATGTGAAAATATAAGGAATCCAAATTTTCATGTCCATTAAATAAAGTTGTATTGGAACGCAGCAACATTCATTCATTCACTTATGGTCTGTGGCTGCTTTCTAGTTACAAGGACGGAGTTGAATTGTTATGACAGAGACTGTATGGCCTGCAAAGCTGAAAAAATTGACAATCTGGCACTTTACAGAAAAAGTTTGCTAAGTCTTGCCCTAGGAAGTCACAGTCTGAGGGCAGTTTTTTGGAAAGTAAAGGGACACAAAGGACTTTAGAAGATCTGTGGTTCCCCAACAAAAGTTTTGTGTACATACACTTTTATGGGCGGCGGGGGTGGGGGGCATGACTTTTAAAACTTTTTGACCCTTTAAGTTTCCACATTCTGTTTTTACCACAGTTATGCAGGCTTGGCTTCCCTCAGCACAGCCTTCAGTTTTGTATAAAATGAGGATATTGGCTTCTATTTAAATAAGGAGTTATTAATTTCCTTTTTTATTACTCTTCCTATGTCATAAATTTTTTTAATGTCCATAAAGGTGGCTTTGGTTAAAATCACCAAGGACATGTAAGCATAAAATCTCAATTATTTTTATCTTGTTCTGTGAAGTTAGGCAGATTGATTGGGATGGGAGTAACACTGGGTTTCCAAGGCCTTCATGACCTCCTTTCTCTCCTGACCCTGAGTCGTATATACTGTTGAGAACACGCTCTCCACTTAGAGGAAGAAGAGAAGCCACTCGGAAATGTTTTAGGACAGTGGTAAATGGCATCCCCGATGGCCATTATCTAAATCAGGCTTGAAAATTAAAAGGGAAAAGAACCATCTCCTCCTCCCTCTGCAGCCTCCTGGTGGAGTATCCTTTTTGAGCCAAAAATGATGGCAAAAAGCAAATGGTGTCCTAGACAGCATGGCCAGCTACAGACAAGTGCTCAGGTAGATGAGCACTTCACCCTTCTCTTCACCCTTCCCCTTTGCAGAAAGATGCTTTTGTTCCCTCCTCCGGTGAGTAAGCTCCAAGAAGCGATCTGGTTTTGCCAGGGCTAAATCCTCCCGTGTCCTGAGCAGTGCCTGTGCGTGGTAGGTGCTGCCGGTGTGTGTCAGTGAACGAGTCCAGTAGAATGGATACTCATGAAAGACGAGGATGGTAGTGGGTTCTTTGTAGCCCTGTCGCAAGGCCACACTAGATGTGAGGGAAGAAATGCTATTGAAATGACAGAGGCCAGAAGCACAGAAAACATCCCAGAAAAACCTCTTACTCGCCCTCGGGGTGTTTCTTTCCTGAGAGAGAGAGCAATACTGAAACCATGTCAGCTTATGGTCCACACTCATAATCTCTTAAAGTCATTGTTTGTTTTTACTTTCCACATTAATTTTAGAGCTACATGAGAAAACTGATTTGTTTTTTTAAAACTAATTGAAGCAGATACTCATGGAGACTGGGAAATGAATCATCTCTTATTTAAAACATTAATCATGTGTGTATGAGGGATATTTTTGCCACCAAACACAACAGATATTTAAATATCTGTTAACCAAAAGAGTAAATGTTTCTGGAGAATTTTAACACACACGATTACTTTTACAAAATAACCATATGTATATGTGGTTTGTAACTGTTTTAAGTATGAAACAAAGGTTTAAAAGATGGCTATATTGCTTCACTCAGAAATATGAAAAAAATTTTAATTCAGGTGATGTGGCCGGCTTCTTCTCTTTGTTAATGATAGTATTTTCTTGGTCTTTTAATTGCCTAACAAATTAATCCTACAAAAGAAGCAATTGCTTTTAAAAACTGGATTATTGTTACTTTGTTCTTTTACGAATTCAGATATATAACTGATCATCGTTGTACATTTGAGAAAATACTGTTACCACACTTTTTAAAAAATGAGGTCTAAACCTGATCAGTGTAATTGTGTGGGGTTGCTGCTGGATATGAAGTCAGAGCCAACAGATTCAGGAGGAAAGTGGGGAAATACCTTAACATACCTCAAGTCTTTTATCCCGTGAGCATTTCTCTTGAAGGAGGCTCCCGGGAGCAATTGTTCAGGAAAATATGGCTCCTTCTGAGGAGCTGGAGTGTAAATTCCTCTCAAGAAGAGATGAAGCTTGATGATCTATCTCCCTTCTCCGTTATTATCAGGGAAGCTGTTGTTCCAAATCAATAACTCCACCCTCGGAAGAGGCCCACGGTCCCCTAGGGCCATTTACAATTTCTGTGCCGAGATTGGAATTTAACTCAGGGAAAGGTAAGAAATCAGAAGACCAGGGACAGAAAACCACTCAGCAGGGCCTCAACAGGATATGTCTACTCGGAAAGCAAGGGCTCAGCATTAAAAATGTGCAACTATTTGCCATCGATGTAGAGCCAAGGATTTTAAAGGGGTACTTTCATTTGCCACTTGTTTGGTGAATCAGGCCCTTTTCACTGAGCATGAATCCATGGAAAGGGCCTGACTTGGGAGTTTAGTTGATTGATCGGAGTTCGAGTTTTGTGTGAATTGCATCCATTGCCAGTTTGGATTTCACTGAAATGGGGCAGAAACTTCGGTACTTACAAATCTGAGTGCACAATCCTGGAATTTTTTCATTTTTCCCATTTTCTCATTTATACCTGATTTGACAATTATTTTCACTTAGAGCCTTTCCAGTATGTTAGACATAGGCATCAGCTCACCTTTTTTAATCATATCTCTTATCTCATGTAAAAATGAATTGAATATGCTAACAAGTTCAGCTGGCCTAAGAAGTTTCAGGAATCCACCCAGCCAGCCCTGGACCAGCACACACCCCAGCAGGAGCAGCTGAGCCCTGCCTGCCTGGTGCCTCTGCTGCTGCTGGGGAGACATCCCCTCCCCCCGCACTGGCGGGTTTTACCGTATGTTCAAGGACGGTCAGGACTTGGGGCAAGGGTGACCCAGCGAACCTACTTCAGAGCCCTTGTGACTGTTTAGTTTTTGTTCTTCATTTCCACTTTCTTGAGTATGTTTTCTTATACCAGTGATTCTCAAAGTGTGGTGGCCAGAGCAGCAGCTGCAGCAGCATCTGGGTGAGCTGATAGAAATGCTCATAACCCCCTGCCCCCCTGTGCCCCCACCCCCACAACCTCCCAAACTAGAATCTCAGCTGGGTCCAGCAGTGTGTTTCCCAAGCCCTCCAAGCGGCTCTGCTGCTCACCAGAGTTCAGCAACTGCCCTCCCTTTACTGTGCTTTCTTTTTTTTTTTTTTAATGTTTATTCATTTTTTGAGAGAGAGAGGGAGACAGGGCATGAGCGGGGGAGGGGCAGAGAGAGAGGGAGACACAGAAGTGGAAGCAGGCTCCAGGCTCTGAGCTGTCAGCACAGAGCCCGACATGGAGCTCGAACCCATGAATTGTGAGATCATGACCTGAGCCGAAGTCAGACGCTTACCCCCACCATGCTTGCTTTCAAGTTTGGTTTTTATGGAGGTAGATGGGAAAGAAATAAAAATACACAACTAAATTCTTCTGTTTATAATAGATTTTAGATTCTTTATAGTTAGTTTTCTTGTGAGGTTGCGTATTAGCCAGGTATATCTTGGTTTGAAATTGTCTTTAGGCTTTTGTAATTCTTTCAATAAATATTTATAATTAGAAGTTTTAAATGACAGAAAAACATTATAAAATAATTAAAACATCTCAGAGAAAATAAAGAAAAGTAGAAACACCCACCCAAGCCCCACCTCCTGCTCCTACTCTCCAGAGATAACTGCTGTTAACAGTTTTTTCCTTCCAGAAATTATATAAACATGCACATCTTTTAAATACATCAATGGGCTCATACTTGACATACAGCTCTACAACGTAGGGTTTTATTTTTAATTTTGGTACATCTTAGATATATTTTCATATCCACGCAAATAGCCCTTCTTCATTCTTCTAAATGGTTTTGTGGCTGTTTATTGTGTGACTATATCATACACACCTGCTATTGGTGATTCAGTATCTGTATTTCTTAGTAGGGGGCGCTTTGACATTTGGGCCTGGACACTTAACTGGTTTAGCATTCGAGGCCCTTCCCTTAAGATCCTAGTAATGGCCTCAGGCATCGTGACAGATCACTGTGTCTGTTATTCCTATCTGCCTGCACAAGGCCCTGTATCTAGGTGCATCCGTGAAGTGAGAAACTCAGGAGTAGACATTGGGAGTGTTTTCCACACAAATGAATTACATTTTATTGATATCACAACAGCAGAAATGTTAATGCACCTCCTGTCTTAAACCTAAGTCATGCATAGATACTATGAGTTTTTACACAAGTTACTAGAAGTATGTTGAGCAAAAGAGCACAGTTTACTATTACCTCCTCCCCTCAGAATACCATTTACTTCTGCAGAAGGAACATTAATAGTTTGACGTGTCATTTCAGATCTTCTTCTTCATATTCATACCCTTTGGTATGGAATTGTAAAAGTTCTGGTATTTGCCTCTTTAATGTCATGTTGTGGAGAGCTCTCTGTTTTAAGACTCAGATCTCTACCTCACTTGCTTTGAAGTTTTAAACTTGATTTTTTGTCTTTTTTTTTTTTAATATGATTTCAAGTGTATGGACAAGTTGAAAAACCAGTACAAGAAGAACCCATTCACTTCACCCACATTCACCAGTTGTTTAATTTGCCTCATTGACTTTCTCCCTCCCCTGGGTGTCAGCATATGCTTATACACTCACATATCTATATGTGCGTATATTTTTTTCCTGAACCATTTGTTCGCTGGAGACTCGCTGTTGTAAACACTAGTGAAGTACAAGACTGTAATTAAAGATTTTGCTAGATGTTGCCAAATTGCTCTCTCAACAAGCTATAAATATTGTGAGTGCCCATTTACCTATTGTTCTTAATCAGCTTTTCAATATCTGACAGATATTTAAGGTAGAAAATGGTATCTCGTGGTTTTCATTTTAAAACATGAAAATTCTCATTTCACAGGTGATAATTATTTGCATTTATTTTTCTGCTAATTCCCTTTACATATTCTCTTGCCTGTTGAAGTGAGGGGAAGTACTTTTTCATAACATGAAGACTTTGTAAATGTGCGTGTCATCTTTGCCCAGGGACCACGCTAATCTCCACATGTTTGAGCTGGAGAGTTCATACTTCTAATGGCAGCATTTCAGAAGAGGTCACTGACTTTTGGTCCCCCCCACCCACTCAAGGACTGATACTTCATGCCAGGGGTTAGAATGAATAGTGCCATCTAGTCTCTGCCTTAAGGGATTTACAACAGTTTAATAAGAAAACTTCAAATTAATTCGCATTAATTTTATGGTTCCTACTCAGGTTTTAATATACCAAAGTATATTTTATTAACTTAGAGTTTTATAATTTAAAAGAAATCTGGATTCCTTAGGTCGTATGTCAGAAAAGAATCTGATTACAGTTCCTGTTCCTCTTGAACTTCATAACTGACTGGCACAAGGGCAGAATAAAAAAGTCACCAATTCAAGTGAAATTCCCATTTTTGAAAATATTTGCTTATTTGCTCTTGTTGGTACCTGCTAAAGGGGCTGAACACTTGTCACAAATCCCACTTGTCTTCTGCATTCCCGTTTTTATTTCAGTTGTCTTTAGCAGGGTACTAGCCTTCTGGAATATTCCTCTAATGACATCCTGTATTTTAGGGACAAGAGCAGCTATGCATATACACAGTCTTATTTCCAAGCATGCTGTTCTGTTGCCTTTGCTCTGTCTTATAAGTTCCTGTAACATTGTTCTCCCTCTTTCAGAGAATGCTTGTTTTATAGGTGAGCCTGGTCGTGAAAGAAAAAGGAAGTTGATTAAAAAAAAAAATCACTCAGCAGAGTTGGTGGGACAGTGGGATCCACAGTATAACCCACTCCTGACTTCAGTTCTTCTGTGTCACAGTGGCAAAAGGAATTTTTTTATAAGCCTAATTCACAGTGTTACTAGAACTACATCACAGGACTTGTTCTTTCTCGACTGAAGCTGAACTCAAATTGGCTTAAACAGGCAAACAAAAATGCAATCTGTTGGCTCAGGTGACCAAGATCCAGGCACAGCTGTACCCCTTACCTGAATAGATCCATGCCCTCTCCCCTCTCTCCCCCTCTGGGCTCTGCAGTGGCTGCATTCATGCACACCCTTCCCACAGGGAGGGCACGTGCCGTCCACAGTTCTAGCTGGCATCCTAACCCTCTCAGCAAACCAGGCAGAAGAGAGTCTTCTCTTTCCCAGAAGTTCCAGGAGAGATCAGCTTCATCCAAACTCTGGTTGCCCAAGGGAAACCCAGGGCTCTTAACAGTAGGGGTGGAAGTAGAGACTGAGCTTTTGACAATCTTGACACAATTAAGATTACTGAATATGCTTAAAATATAACAGTGCTTCCCTAGGTTACAGAATATCATGATTTAAAATATTGAATAGTAAATGAATAGTAATAATTTCAGTCCATGTTCTAGCTTTTGGGTGGTGCTCTCAAACTGTACATGAAGTCTTTTCCCAGTACACCGGAAGTTGTTTACCTGTGTTTGGGGCACCAGGCACTGTGCATATGTCCTCCTGATTTGGTAGGCCACCGTTTACGAGGCACATTTTTAATTACAAATGAGGAAAGCCCATGTTTGTTAGTTTATTAGAGGACTCTTGAAAGAAGACTCTGAGGAGGCCTTTTCCCCAAGGTGCTTTTGCTTTGGGTGAAGTCTTATCTCAAGTGGCTTGGACACCTACCTAGGCTGGGTGTTGGAGAGCTGATTCCTTAGAGGAATCTCTGAGAAAGTAAAATCTGGCAGAAGAGATCCAGAGAAAGATCCAGAATGGACAAACTCAATAAAAGGTTAGATGGTAAAATGGGAAAGCATTGTGGCAGACATTTTAATGTCCTTTAGAATCTTCTACATTGTGTACTCCCATTGTTTACATATAATAGGTGCTTCATTAACATTTGTATGGGAGTGAATGAGTTGTTTGAGCAATTTTTTTCACTTCTACTTTCATCAGTATTGTCTGTCTTCTAAAAAGGATGTGTGTGAAAAAGAAACAAGGTTTGTGAGAGTCGTTGGGAGAAACTGCCAAGGAATTAAGGGCCAGGGCCAGTTGTGGTTTTTTTGTTTATTTTTTTGTTTTTCTTTTTCCCAAATGTTTGTTTATTTTTGAGAGACAGAGAATGAGCAGGGGAGGGGCAGAGAGAGAGGGAGACACAGAATTCAAAGCAGGCTCCAGTCTCTGAGCTGTCAGCCCAGAGCCCGATGCGGGGCTCAAACCCACTGACCACGAGTTCATGACCTGAACTGAAGCCGGACTTAACCAACTGAGCCACCCAGGTGCCCCAGGTGAGGTTAGTGGTGCAGAACATCTTTTAAAAATACCAGTGAATAATTCTGCTCTGTATGACAATATCCAGGAGGTGACTTTACGCCTAATAAGTAGGGCCCCGCACCCAGATTTATTCACTTCCAGGGCTCGGTGTCACTAGAATGAGCTTCAGACCAGTGGAGCCTTTCCGGTTCTTGATCATTTTGAAATGGAAATAAGCTCACGGTGTGATTCTGTGCAATTCTTCGTTGTCCTTCCCAAGCTCCAGCCTCTGAGGAAGCCCTGCAGCCTTTTCCTGTCATTTTTCCCGGTTGAGCTGCCTTCTTCCCCCTTCTCAGCTGCCCCCAGCTTAGTAGCACATCTGTAGCATTCCATAGCTGTATCTTTGTCATAGAGTCCAGGGTGTCTTGGTCCTATGTCAGCATTCCCCAGAGACCCAGATTTCAGGGTCACAGCCCTCCCTTCTCAGCCCAATGTGGCCATCACCCCCAGAGGACTGGGCTCCACATGAAAGCCACAACAACCTCCTTGCTCTTCCTAGTAACGGCCACCGCTTAGCCAGTCCCCGCAGTGTGGCGGGTTCACTCCATCTGCGTTACTAGGACTAAGTTGTGTGCATTTTACCAGGCCCACCAGGCAGAAAGAAGTGAAGGGACTAGAATTCATGAACACGTTTTCTTCAGGGCTCCACTTATTCCCACCCTGATTCTCATTGTCCTTTTGGGCCACGCTTCTGGAACATCTCATCCACGACCGCTTGCTTTTCCTTTCCCAGCCACCCCCGGTGTGGCTCCTGCCCTGTGAGCAGGTGTTCTCAGCCTCTGGGCCAGAGCCACCTCCACTTACTGGGTCTAGTGCTTGTCTTCATCAGAACAGGCCACTCCCAGCCACATTTTTTTTTTAAGTTTATTTATTTTTTGAAAGAGTGAACAGGGAGCAGCAGAGAGAGAGAAAGAAAGAGCATCCCAAACAGGCTCCGTGCTATCAGCGCAGAGCCCAATGCAGGGCTGGAACTCACGAACTGTGAGATCATGACCTGAGCCAAAATCGAAGAGTTGGATGCTTAACCTATGGAGCCAACCAGGCACCCCAGTCCCAGCCACATTTAATATGATCACCACGTCTTTGTTTTGTTTTTATTTTAGTTGTGGCAACAAACACATAAACCTTAAGGTTACCATCTTAAACGTTTTTAAATGTGGAGTCCCGAAACGTTAAGTGCATTCTCATTGCTGTGCTTACAGAGCTCTAGAACATTTTCACCTTACTAGGCTGAAACTCTGTGCCCTATACACACTAATGCTCCCTCCCCTATTCCCCCACAGCCCTTGGCAAACACCATTCAACTTTCTATTTCTGTGATTTTGACTACTTCAGACACCCCATATGAGTGGAAATCCTACAATGTTTGTCCTTTTTGATTGGCTTATTTCACTTGTGATGGGGGTTCATCCCTGTTGGAGTCTGTTACAGGATTTCCCCCTTTTTAAGGCTACATAATATTCCACAGGAGGTATATACCACATTTTCTTTATGTGTTCATCTGTCCGTGGACATTTGGGTTGCTGCTGCCTCTTGGCTGTTGTGAATAATGCTGCAGTGTATAAATTATCTCTTCAAGATCCTGCTTTGAATTCTTTTGGATAAATACCCACAAGTGGAATTGCTGGATCATATGGTGATTGCATTTTGAGTTTTGAGGAGCCTCCATACTGCTGCACCATTTTAGTCTCCTACCAACACTTGACCTCCTCACCTCAGCACTTCTTGCTCCATTTTGTTTTTAAAATACCTGTTTCTGGAGCACCACTGTTTTTGTTCCCCTTTTACCTTTCTGGCTGTTTCTTTCAGTTACCTTTGTGCCAGCCTTTAAGTGGCACAGCCCCTGAGACCACCTGCCATGCCACCCATACACTGGTGCAGCAGGCCATCAGGAGGATGCTGTCAGTGGCAGCTGAGCCAGTGGCCATCCATCAGGGGTTGCAGCCGCCCTGGGCCATCCCCTGCCACCTAGGCACTTGGGGTCCTTCTTCCAAATCAGTCAGGGTCAGCAGGCTGCCCTGTTCCCCTGTGCTGCTCTACTTGCACATATCCTTTTAAGTGGAGTTGACACGCTTCTCTTAAATTTTTTTATTTTTGTTTAAGTTATCTCTGGCCCATTGTGGGGCTAAAACTCATGACCCCAGGATCAAGTCACATGCTCTACTGACTGAGCCAGCCAGGTGCCCCGACACACTCCTCTTTACAGCTGTGTCCTCAGCATACAGGGAACTTGCTGAGAATAAGAAGACTTTCATCCCAGGGTTTCTGCTCCCTGCCTTGTGATAGGTGGCCGCCAGAAGTGGGAACTGGATAAAAGGCTTTTCTTCCTTTGTAGCTCATCCTAACACGTCTCTTCATAATTACTGTTTCATTGATATTATTGAATTTCAAAGTTTCCATCTTATTTATGTATTAAAATTAATACAATATCGTTTCATCAGGGCAAAATCTAGTGAAGAGTTTATTCAACTTCATCAGAGAAATGCAGTGATAAAAGAGCACGCCATCTACTGTAAAACGGGTACAACTGCTTGCCATTTCCTGGGTGCTCAGGGAACAAGAAAGCTGCTGGTTTACTTTCTCCAAGGAGTTTGAGTCCACTAGGGCTCCCCGATCACCTCACCTCTCCCACTTGCCCATGGCTCTGGCCACTACGGCTGGAATTGGCTATGCTTGCTTCATGTTACTTGGCTCTAAGCATGGTTGCTGGCTCCTGGTTAACTATCTTTAGTGACTTTTGAGTTCCTGAAATAGTTTATCCTCTGGTTTTAAGATGTGTTTTAAACCTAGCTTTTAACTTCTGGTTGAATACATTCCAGCCATTCTCTGACAAGCAGCCACCTGTGCACAGGGAAGTTTCTGGAAGTTCCATGCCTCTTTATCATGCACTTACTGAACATTCACTGTGTGCCAGGCACTGTACTTTATCCTGATCATTCAGAGCTCAATAAAATACAGCCCCTGACTTCTAATCCTGGTAGGACAAGTGTTCACTAAGGAGCCCTTGTTTCTGATGCTAGGGATCTATTTGAGTGGCATTGTAGTTGACAAGAGAGAAAGTAGCTACGTTGGTAAAACTGCCTCCCTACCAGAGTCAAGGGTGAAATGGTCCAAGAATGGATGGAGCCGTACTGTGCTCTTGGTCAGGCCACGGTGTTAAGTGTTTAGCCCTAGGGTTATGGGCAGATTCCTTAAGGCCAGAGCAGTATACCAGACTATTGATAAGGAGATTATAATGAGCTAATCCTTGTGCAGACCTATTCTTGCTGAAATGATGATATCTAATAAGATAAACTATCTCTATAAAAAAAGTAATTACTCTCCTGTAGTAAATACCCATCTCCCCAAGTGATAAGGATCTAATGTAATTGCCTCTCCATCTAGGACCATAAATAGGCTGTGCCGAGGTATTCAAAATATGAAATATTAAGAAAACACTTTAAATCTTAACCTCCAAAGTATTTTTTTCCTCCAGATATTTTCTGAACTATGTATTTGCTCTTTGGTTCTCCATGCCACTGCCCTCCCCACCTTTTGGGAAGGTGACATTTTATCATCAGGTTTATTTATGATAATATCTGGTCTGCCCTTCCTACTTCATTTTTTAAGCATTGCTTGTGCGTAAAAAAATTTTTTTTAATGGGAACACACTAGGTTCTCAAAATACCTGAAAACGTCCTCCTCTTGCCCAGTTATTTCAGTCATAGCCCTCCCTCATTTCTGTCTGCAATTTACCTTCTTACTTATGTATGTACAGCAAGGGGAGGGAAAATGCGTAAATTTGTTCCCTGTCACACAACTGCACCTCATACTACCCACCGTGTAAGCCACTTAGAGTGCGGCTCTGCACTGTAGTTGGTGCACTGAGATCATCTCCTCAGTCCCTGGGTCATCAGCTGTGCCCCTGTGAGCCGCTTCCCCCCCGCCCTCAGTTACAGCTTCAGGAAGTTAACAGCGCGCTAACTGGCCTGAGATACACCACCACCACCCAGCATTACTGAGTTTCAGAAGTAAAAGTTGGATAAGCACATAGCAGACCCATTAGCATGGGTATAAAAATGGTTGTCTTGTTGAATGATTGGGATCCTTGAATGATTGGGATACTAAAACATGAGTTTTTCAGCTCACCATTCCCCTCAAGGCTTGATTAAGATTATTAAGCCCCTGGAGCCCTTTGTGACCTTCCAGGACTGTCGTGATCACTCTCTGACAGCTCAGCGTCCCATGTGTCAGGGCCGATCATGAGTCGAGTACTTGGGAGGTGTGATGCGCCTGTGAGGCTGGCCTCTCCTCATGGGAGACAGACCTGGCTTGTCCCCTGTGCTCAGCCAGTTTTGAGAAGCATACTCTGTCACCAAGGAGGGCAGTAGTATTTCAGTGCCTTTTCTGCAGGACATGCTTAATTCTGAGGGGAGGGTGTGTTTAGAAGCATCCTTCAGGGAAGGATGCATCCCTGGATTATTTTGGGTTTTGGTAGGTTTTTTTTTTTTTTAAGTTCATTTGTTTATTTTGAGAGAAAGCGAGAGGGAGAGAGAAACCCCCAAGCAGGCCCTGAGCTATCAGCGCAAGCCAGATAATGCAGGGCTTGTGAGATCATGACCTGAGTCGAAACCAATAGTCAGATGCCCAACCTGGTGAGCCACCACTTATTATTTTGAAGTAATAAAGGGGAAGGTCCTGCCATTGTTTTGATGATGAAACCAGTGAGGGCTGCGGCCCCAGTGGGGTTAGAGCTGCAGGACGTGTAGACCTGAACCATGCTTCATGCTGAGGACCCCCCACTTCCCCAGTTCTGGCTTCTTCGTGCCAGACATCTTATTTTGAAGACCATCGTCCTCCATCTCACAGGACCCATCTTTTTTTTCTTTTTTTTTTTTGGCACCACAAAACAGATTTTTTTTTATCAAGACCTCTTACTGTTTCACCATCAACATCAAACCAGTCATCACAAACCCCATTGTTTCTACCTTCTAGAATTTGTGGGTGCCTTCTCTTGAATTCCATTGTTATCATCTGGCTTCTTGCAACAGGAATTGCTGAATCCAGTGTGTTGGCAATTATTAAAATGTTAGTAAATAGTACCTAGCTATTTTTCTTCCGTTTTCTCTTTTTTATTTTTCTCTTCCTATCCAATTCATTGTCATGCTGCCACCAAGGTTACCTTTCTTTTTAATGATTTTTTTTTTAATTTAAAAAATTTAACATACAGTGTAGTCTTGACTTCAGGAGTAGAGCCCAGTGATTCATCTCTTACACATGACACCCAGTGCTCATCCTGAAAAGTGCCCTCCTTAATGCCTGTCACCCATTTAACCCACTTACCCCCCACCGACCTCCCCTCCAGCAACCCTCAGTCTGTTTTCTGTATTTAAGAGTCTCTTATGTTAGTCTCCCTCTCTGTTTTTATCTTATTTTTCCTTCCCTTCCCCTATGTTTATCTCTCGAGTTTCTCAAATTCCACATGAGCAAAATCATATGTATCTGTTTCTCTCTGACTTATCTCACTTAGAATAATACATTCTAGTTCCATCCACATTGTTCCAAATGGCAAGATTTCATTCTTTTTCATCACCCAGTAGTATTCCATTGTGAATATATAGCATATCTTTATCCATTCATCAGACAATGAACATTTGGGTTCTTTTTATAATTTGGCTATTGTGGATAGTGATGCTGTAAACATTGGGTTGCATGTGCCCCTTTGAATCAGCATTTTTGTATCTTTTGGATAAATAACTAGTAGTGCAATTGCTGGGTCATAGGGTAGTTCTGTTTTTAATCTAGTGTTAACCATCCTTATCATGGGAATCCTGTGTCTCTGCCATGGTTGGAGCCTTTAAAAAAATTCATTGGTTCTAATTAAATTTTAAAGTCAAATAGTAACATGACCTGGAATATGAGAAGGTGAACCCTCAATTTTAATTAAGTTTTATATCGCTAATAGAGGGGAGGTTCTGCATTTTGTCCAGTAAATGACACTCTGCCTGTCACATGAATATGTGGTGTGACTTTTATTAATTGCAACACACATTGTTACCTGAAGCTCTTCAACTGGACAGAGATAGTTTTTCATCTTGCTGATACAGTTTTAAATTATGTATTCTGTGTTGGAATTATAATTGTAGTATTTTCTTCTTTGGATGATACTCTTCAGCAAAGCTTGGTAGCTATTTCCTATATCTTGGCATTACCTCTAATGGTTAAATGACATTTTGGTTTTGTAGGAACACTATGAAAACATAATGTGAACATTAGCAACATGATTACAGAGGCTCATGCTGTTTAATTGCTGTGTTGCCAGAGAGCTGAGTTGAGTGCTGCCCAGCATCGCTACCTCCTTGTGTCTTCCTAGCAGCGGCTCAAGTGTAGGGGCAGAGGAGAAGGGACAGGGCCACCCAGCCTTGGAACATGTGAGGTCACATAGAGTGTGGCTGTGGATACAAGATTTCTGATTCCTAGAATTCAAGTTGTTCTATGGACTTTGAAGGGAAAGTGGAATGATACGTGTTCCCTTTTCCTCATCACAAATTTGTGCTTCAGTTTTTCCTTGATGGCATAAAACCGCCACACCTTTATAACTGCAGATGAAGTGGAGGGATGTGAGAATAGTCTCAGTCTGGTTCTTATTTTGTTTGAGGAAAGAGGGGTTGCCCTATTAAATTTTCCACTTGCAGAGTTACCCAGTTTTCACAAGGGATTTTCTAATATGTATTTAATGAGCAGTTACACCCTGGGTTTTCTTGCTTCTTTCATCTGTGTGATCCGGTGACTGCCCAGTGTGGCACGTTGCCACAGTCTTAGAGTTGCACACGTTACTGAGTGTAACATGTTTACATTCGAAACGGGAGCTCCAGTAAGTCCGATGGTGGCCCCTGAGAGCTAGATTACTGGAGTGTCCAAGATGCCCTATACATAAAGCACAGGCTGTTGGAAAATGCAGAAAAAGGCATGGGAATTTCGGTGTCTGTTTCCTTGATTTCTGGAAGAACTGACAGAAAAGCTGACTACTGGAATTTGGCTCAAATATAGTTTTGAGGTAGTCCTAGATGCTCAAAACTGGGTTTTGAAATTACTGTCTTGTTTTTTATGCTGTATTTATGTAACCTTGTAAGTTCTGGCTTTCAGGTTTTGCTTTATATTTTGAATCTATTGTGTCGAGATCAGTTTTCTATCTTGGCCTTTGAGTAGCTTTTGTCCTCATCTATAAAATGATGCATTAAATGTTCTCTCTTGATCCCTTGCTTTTTGACATGTGATTCTAACATTAAGCCAGATGTCTTTGTAAAGTGAATAGTTGGTTCTGTGATGTGGGCTCTGTCCTGAGCTCTGAGTTCCCTGCCCCCCTGCTAGGTGTCCATAGTTGAAAAGACACATAAACGCCCCTGCCTGTCATCAGGGGGTACAAGGGCCATCACTCTTCAATGGGCACAGTGTGGGGACCCCTCTAAAGGCCAGACACTTGGAGCACCCTTGAGAAAATACCTCTACCCCGGTTGGAGGAATATTTTGTTACAAGCCCCCACAGTTCTTCATCCTGGCTACACGTTATGAATACCTGAGCTCACTGGCAGAGACGGATGTGGTCCCTCCTCAGTGACTGTCATGGAATGCTGGTTCCGAATCACAGCTGAAGAAGGCCATCCTTGGCAACAGCCTGATTACACCTGGGGGGGACGAGCATGGAAGCCACGTGGCGGGCCATCAGCCCTTATAGGGATCAGTAGGGTGAAAACATAGGTTTGAAAAATTACTGTTCACTGCCTAGACTCGTAGTGTGTCCTCGCACCCTAGTTTGAGAATGCTAATCTGGACTAAAGTGAGATATTTGTCTTAGAAATTTGCTTTAGGAGAGATTTAATTTCAGTCTAGTTTGCTTAGCCTTTTAACTTTGCCGATTAAGCTAGCTACTTAGTGACAACACACAATGAGAACCCCTGGGGCAGCTCTTGATGACTATCTTTTGCTGTGGTCAGTGTTCTCCAACTTTAGGGCCTTGTCTTCCTGTGGTGGTAGTGGCCGGTGTGAGTGGCACACCCTGGAATTGTGACCAGCTGGCCTTCATTCCTGGCTCTCCAGGGTTGCAGTGTCTATTTGCCAAAGCATAAAATCTTCTGCTATGTTTAAGCGTTACTTTAAAAACAGTGCCTGACCTATGAGCGTACCGCAGTCTTTCCTCATTTTTCCCCCTCCATCCATAAAGAAAGAAACTGTACTTCTGGCAGGGCCCCCAGTAACCCACACATAGCCTTGTGTCAAATCCTTTTCTGTCCACATGGAAATGTGCACTGTGCATTTTTAATCACTGCTGTGACACTTAACTTTAGGAGTTCTACTCTCAGGGCATGTGGTCACGTCCTGTGTCTGTCTAGATGCTCCATTCTTTACTGGGTTCTGCTTACCTGGTTAGTCCACAAAAGGTTCTATGCTTAATGGAGAGATTGGGCTCAAATATCCATGCCCATGCACCAGACGTGGAGTGTTAAAGTATGCGTGGGCAAAGGGTTACTCCCAGATATACCCCTCTCCTCACGACCCCCAGCCATGAGACCGTGTTCTCAGTCATCTGAAGACATTTGTCTTGTTGTTCTATGAGAAAATCTTGTAAAGGAACCCAACAAGAAAGGGAGGAGAAGCAAGCATGTAAAATGGGGAAGAAGATGTACTTATCATGTCATTACTTATATCATTGTAATAGACTATTTAAAGGAATGAGTTTCATCATGAGCATGGCAAACAGTGAGTTTGTTTACCATGAGCATTGTAAACAACCTAGTTAATTATTGGCCCTCCTGAGAGGCATCCCTGAGAACAGGGAGCTCATCTTTTCCCTCTCAGTGAGTGCTGCCTTCATCTATTTGTAGCTCAAATCACAGGCCACAGATCGTCCATGCCTGCCCCTCTTCCTCATCCTTACCACCCAGCCTGTCACCGTAACACCCTGTTCCATACCAAGTATGCCAGCACCCATCTCTTTCCCTGGCCTCTGGCCATGGTCACCACCTAGTCCGGGTGACCGGCATCTTTCCTAATTGTCTTTTTTCAATCCGGTTTTTGCTTAGTCACCAGAAGCATTTTTGGAGATATAATTAAGATATTACTTAAATGTTCTGCCTAAATATCTTTCTTGTACTGGAGATCATATTCAGACTTCTTACTGTGATCTACAGAATCCTCCAAGGTTTGCTCTTTCATGGCATCTGCTTCAAGTGCACTAGGCCTCCTCCAGTTTCTGGAATTTATCAAATTCTCTCCTCCCTTGGGATTTTGCACATGTACTTCTGTTTCACTATCTGGTGAATTCCTTATCTTCCTGGCCTCGGCCCCTGGCATTTGCTCCAAGAAGCCTTCCCTGATCTCCGACACTCCTTCCCCCACGTCTAAGGTAGACCGTCTATGTTCTGTGACTTTCTAACATCACCCACAGTTCTACTTGCATGCTCAGTGTTTATTAATGTAAGCTGCTGGAGGTCAGACACTATAAATACCTATTCACCCCCATATCTTCATCTGGAGCAGGGCCAGGCAGTGGCTACCTACTCAGGTTTGTTCAGGGGTCATTCTGATTTCTTTGTCTTTTTTTCCTACCAGATTATCACTGTCCTGGCCAGAGGAGGTGCTCATTAATGAATGAATGCTCTGCATTTAATGACCATTTACCTTTTATACTTTCTCCTTTCTTCCCTCAACTTGATTTATTAAGCACCCTGCATACTGCGTGCCATGTATTACAAGATCCGGCAGGTGACATAGATGTGACTAGTCTCTGACTCCCAAGAGCTGTTGTTTGCTGGGATGCAGAGAAGCTAGTTACAGAAGCTGTGACATAAGGCAGTGTGCAGATAGATGCCTGTAAGTGGCTTGAGAGTGTGTCTGGTTGAGATCAACAAAAACTTGGTGAAGGAGGGGAAAGGTGTCTCCATAGACGCGGAAGGATTAATAGGGCTTTTTTAAGCAGCAGCTGTTTTGGGAGAGGTGGTCTAGGTGGAAAAGCATGAGCAAAGGTCCAAGAGGTTATAGTGGAGTGATTCTGGTGATTTATACACAACTTGAAAAGGCAGTTTACAGCTCAGAAATACAAGGTTGGTTTGTTTTTTCCAGGTGAAGATATCAGGACAAATGGAAACTAAAACATGATGAAGCTAAGAGTAGGGTAATGCAGAGAATGTGCGCCATGACATTGAACATTGCCAGTGGACCACAAAGGTGGCTCCAAGCTGCCTGCTAGCATATCCTGAGAGTGAGGCGGTGAATCAGATTCACATAGAGTGCGTGCACACTTGTATGCGTGCGGACACATACACGTCACTCAGTACAAGTACAATCAGGCACAGTTGTAAGACCTAAAACAGTTTTGCCTGGTTTAGTGAACACCACCATCTTCACAATAAATATAAGGTTCATGAGGTTGTTTCTTAAAGGGCAATCTTTGTGACTGAAGGCATCTACCCAAGCAATTTGGGTATCTGTTCTAGAGGAAAATGACAGCTCATGGCCTCAGCATTCCATGTCAGAGAGGATGGTGTTTCTAAAAACCCACCTTAGACAAAAATACAATCCATAATTTTAAAATCCACTTAAATTTAAGTAACTTAAGTAACTTACCAATTGTGTTAACTTACTGTATATAGCGTTGTTAGTTTTAAACCTGTAGCTGTTATGAGACATCGTCAAATTAAGATTTTAAGGCTGTGTGCTGACAGTGCAATGCCTGCTCGGGATTCTCTTTCTCTGTCCATGCTCTGCTTGCACACTGCTCTCCAGGTAGGTAGGTAAGTAGGTAGGTAGGTAGGTAGATAGATTGATTGATTTTCAAAAAGTAAACATCTGATTCATAAATACAGAATGAATATATATCAGATATTTGTTTCAGGAATCAAAATGATGGTAAAGTTGGTTTGAAGAAAATTCAAGAGACTGACTGGTCAGTGAAGGAATGCTAGAATAGTCACAAGGTTAAGTGCAAAACCACTTAATGTCCTACGGGGCCATACGGCTGACCTTTGGTGTTCTCTTTTCTCCTGAGTGATTATCATTTGTATCTCAAAGCAGTGCTGTTCATTGTACATCACTATCGAGTTTTCAGAAATTAACATTTAGCTTCCCTTACAGAGTTTTAGAATATCCTAATCAACGCCAAATTCATAAGGAAAGGAAAGTACCATAGCCCTAGACAAGGATATAACCTTTGGTGGGCACATCTCATAGCACCTCCAGCATGACATTGAAATAATACGTGGGCGTCCTGTTGAAGCCTTCAGCCTGTTTCCAATTTGGAGATTTTTTTCCCCTTCTGACCATTAGGAAAAATGTTGGCTTTGGTTTTGGAGAATTCCATCTGATCCATTCTTTCCGGGAATAAATGGATAGCAGGGCCACCTCTCATTGATTCAGCCAACTCCAGGCCATCATCATCTGTATGTGGCCTTGAGGGTCATCTGTTTTCCACAGGGGACGCTTATGAGAGGAGTAGCATCCTGTTCATCAAAGGAAGAGACCAAAAGTGCTGGTTGAAAGAGCTGATAGTCAGGGGCCGAATCATGCAGGGCTTTATATGGCAGGGTAAGGAGGTTGAATTTTTTTCAGTGTGGTGAAGGGGTTGAAGTAGAAACATGATGTGAACCATTTGACATTTTGACATTGATCGCTGACTATAAATGAAAGAAAATCTCTGCAGTGTGGTTATAGTCTTTGACACTATTCCTTATTACTTAAGAATTATCTCAGGGTTTTTAAATGTCATTTTTTAAAAGCTTTCTGTTTAGCAGAGTGGCATATGCGAAGTATAGTGCTTATCATGCAAATAATATAAAAAGACTCGAACATTTCCCTATCATCAGAAGACCCTAAAGAGTTAGTTACGGTATTGTGTGGAGAGAGTAATGGTGGAAGAATGAGTCTTTTTTGTTCAGCGCTGACCTTGTGAGGTGATAACGCCATTCAGACATCCAACTCCACAAAGAGGGAACCAGCCCCCTGAGGGGTGTCTGCACTTAACACCTCTCCCGTATCTGAATCAAAGGGCAGGTGTGCTGGGCTAGTCTCTTCCTCTGAGGAGCTCCTGGTAAGATGTAATGGCCAGCCACAATAAAAGAGAATTTGCCTAGCAGAAGCAGCACAGGAAGTACACAGTGGGGCCAGTGGACTTTCCATCCTCAGTACCCTGCCTTTGGCGCAAGGTTCAAAGGACACTTCCCAAACCGGCCTGAATCTGGAGGAAGGGCTCAGAGGGGAGAGGCTGTGTCCAACCTGGACTTTTGTGTATGTGATGACACATCTGCTTCCAGGTTCCATTGCACTATGTCATAAAATATAAATCACCCTGATGGAAAGAAATCCTAAATCCCAACTAGAGTAGCCTCCCTAGATAAAGAAGTATCCGAGCTTGTGCTGAGAATTTAGTCCTCCCCAGGCCACTATCACTGACCTCCCCTAAAGACTGGTAGATGTCAGGTTTGCTTTTATTTGTTGTTGATGGTTGTTTTTCGAGAGGACCCATTATGTCTTTCAGCTGACGATCATGTTCATATGTGCATAAATACATGGTTTTAAGGAGCTTCATGGACCCTTTAGTTTTCTTTGCATTGAACATAGATAGTGGTATGGACCAGAAATACCCATGAATATCAGAAATGTACTGGGGCGCCTAGATGGCTCAGTGGGTTAGGCGTCCAACTTTGGCTCAGGTCATGATCTCACGGTTTGTGAGTCGAGCCCCATGTCCGGCTCTGTGCTGACAGCTCACAGCCTGGAGCCTGCTTCAGATTCTGTGTCTCCCTCTCTCTCTGCCTCTCCTTCTCATGCTCTGTCTCTCTCTCTCTCTCTCTCTCTCTCTCTCAAAAATAAATAAACATTAAAAAAAAGAAGAAAAAGTGTACAGAGCAGTGTCAGGGGCCCAGTCGTGCTAATGCAGACATGTGACACATTAAACAACTGTTCCCAAGCTGTCTCCAGTAAAGGGCATCAAGTTCCCTTCCTTTGCCTTGTTCTGTAGAAGAGCATATTTATCCGTAATTTTAGTAATAGTATCTGACATTTGTATGGTTTGAATCACTTTTGAGTATTTTGAGTTATCCTGTAAAGCATGACTGTAAGTATGACTGTCCCTTGCTTCCCAGTAAGATACAACAGATTGCTTAAGGTCACAGATCTAGTAAATGACAGAACTAGGTCTTCAATCCAGGTCCTCTGACATCTCAGCCAGAATGCTCTAAGCAGGAAGGTAGAGGGACACCAGCTGTGGGGGATCCTAATTCACAGCTTCTTGTAGGACCCTCCCCCACCTCAGGATGAGCAAGAATAATAAAAACCATGTGTTTCAGTGCAGCCCCTATCCCTGGGGATAGGGAATAGGGACCACTGACCTGCCCCCTCTCATCTCTGCACAGAAACCCAGAAGGATGAGAGAGCCTGTCTATAGGGAAGGGCTGCTTTCTTACTCAGAACTGGGGTGAGGTGGTAATCAAACCAAGATGGCATCCAAAACATTTGTTTCAAATATTTTTTGGGGGAGTGGGGAAGAGCTGCATGGAGCCCTTTCTCTAATTAAAAGGCCGTTCTTAGCTACACCCTTGGAGAGAAAGTGATGTTGAAAGAGAAAGGCTGCCTGCTGTCCCTGGTCTTCCAGACCAAGTGAAGGTCACTCAGCCATCTGCCTGTCCACCCTCAGGTGAAGATGGAGAGAAGTTTCTCTCCAAATTAGTAAGAGGCCAAATGTTCAAAGTCTGCAACAAAGTGGGAATGGCAGGGTGATGGGTGGAGGCCAGCAACAGAGACTAAAGTTCTTAAAAGAGGAGGAAGAGTCCCCTTAGTGGTCACCCTGCTAGTCTCTGTCATTTTTCAGGGTCGTATGCTGTGGAGAGACAAGAAGCTCCCATTAGCGTTTTATCTCAGGGTAAGTGGGACTAGGAGGCCGAAAACGGGGACTTCACTGGGTCCTCATGATGGTGCAGCCTTTAAAGAGATGATGGTGCATAAGAAACACAAGAGTTGAAAGCATATCAGACTTGAATGGCCAAAGTGAAACAACCAAAATAATTTTTAAAAACACACTGGCCTCACAAGGATGGTATATTAGGCACACCTTGGAAACACTGCAGGCTCAGTTCCAGACCCCCCCGACAAAGTGAGTATCACAGTAAAGCAAATCAAGTGACATTTTTGGCTTCCCGGTGCATATAACAGTTGTTTCTACACCGTACCATAGTCTGTTAAGTGAGCAATAGCATGATGTCTAAAAACTCAAAGTACATATCTTAATTAAAAAAATACTTCAATGCTGAAAAATGCTAACCATCGTCTGAGCTTTCAGTGATTTGTGATCCCTGATCACAGATAATAATGAAGTAGTTTGAAAATATTAGAATTACCAAAATATGACACAGAGACATGAAGTGAGCACATGCTGTTGGAAAAATGGCACCAATAGATTTGCTTACCCGGGGTTATCACAAACCTTCAGTTTGTACAAAAAACCATAGTAGCTGCAAAGCATGATAAAATGAGGTGTGCCTGAATATTAACACTGCTGAAATCCTTGGCCTTCATAAAACCAGTGATTGAATAATGAGAAGGCTTATCTTTATTTTCTTGTTCTCAGGCTCTTAGCATTTATATGTAGCACTCCTGTTGCCACAGAAAATTGAAAGTTCAACTGTACTGCACTGTTTCATGAATGAAAAGTTGGTTTAACTATAAGTGATGAGTTTTTGGAAACTATCGAGTAGAACTGATATTATACTTTCCAAAAATGTGGCATAGTTTAACATCAGGGGAGAATGAATGTATAGAGACAGAGGCTCTGAGATGAGGGGAGAGCCTTGGGAATCCAGTAACAAATGCCTGGTGGCCGCCTCTCTTGCTTCTCAGCTTAAAGTTGGCAAAGTTTTAAAAAATATTTAGGTTGTGTGTTTTCAATGTAAAAATAAAAACAAATCAGCTTTTAAAATCTTACGCAACAGATAAAAATATGTATCTGAAAGTTGTTGATTTCAGAACTTTACTATCAAAGGACCCAGCCCTGGTGGAACTTAGAGCCACCTCAATGAATTCTGCTAGTGTGTGCCAAATTTCTTACAAGTCCTTGTTAAGAATCAGTTTTTAATCAAGAGTGGGAGAGCCTCTTCGAAACATCAGACTCTGTTTCAGTTTTCAGGCAGTGGATTCTTCAAAAAGGACATGTCTTTTAGTAGGAAGAGATAAGCAGTTAGTGATTCGATTTGTCTCATACCCATGTATACAAGAAAGGAATCCCACCTCTTCAAAGTGTGCTTTGGGAAAGGTACAATACACTAGAAGATTGTTGGAGTGGACATCTAGGTGGTGAAAGCTCGACAATAGACATAATGTGGAAAAAAATCTTGAGATAGGAGGAAAAAAGCTTTTGAGATTTCTAGGAATCTTGAAGAGTATGTAGTTAGTCTTCATT
Source organism: Cryptoprocta ferox (assembly GCA_028646485.1). Taxonomy (NCBI): domain Eukaryota; kingdom Metazoa; phylum Chordata; class Mammalia; order Carnivora; family Eupleridae; genus Cryptoprocta; species Cryptoprocta ferox. The sequence goes on from CM053577.1 coordinate 120,173,835, forward strand.
ATATTGAGAGCATGGAAGTTATTCCACTTCCAGGAAATGTCAGAATCTCGTTGGGAGTAGGGTGGAGAGAAGCAACAAAAACACATTTGATTTTTTTAGGCCAATTTTTTTCTTTTTTTAAGTTTGTGGAAAATAAGCAAACCCAATATTCACACTGATAATCATATGATCAAAGTCAAAATTACATGGTTTTCAAAATATTTGCCTAAAATTAATTTCAGTTGTTTTTAATCATGGAAATCAAGTACATTAAAGTTTCAAATATAATTAAGAAGACAACTGAGAGGGAGCCTGGCTTGTTTTAAAAGGCAGGGAGGGATGAGAAACCTGGGTGGAGTGTGTAAAAAGGAGTAACTTCCTTGCTCTGGGACTGAAGGAGACAGGGAATTGTTTTGAACACGAACTTTATACCTGCCTCTCGGATCGGCATGAGTGCCAAGTACAAACAGGATCATATCAAAGTATATTTTACTGAATTACCTGTTGACTTGAAGGTGGTTCATCCCTCAGCCACATTACTAGCACCTGGTGTGTTTTGCTGTGTTTGCTTTGATTAAGAAAAGAGATCATTTACAGATATCTATTTTTGGAGCAGCTGTGGTTTCCTTAAACAAGTCCTGTAATACCTTTTTAAGTTAATAGTTTTTAAATACAAACCATAATTCTAAGTCTAAAGTGTTACCTTTGGTGATTCTATGACATTGCCACACCTTCTGCTTTTTTTTTTTTTTTTTATGATTTTATTTTCGAGAGAGAAGGGGCTGTGGGGGGGGAGGTGGGGGAGAGGATCTGAAGCAGGTTCTTCCCTGACAGCAGAGAGCCCGACACAGGGCTCAAACTCATAAACTGCAAGATCATGAGCTGAGCCAAAGTCGGATATTTAACCGACTGAGCCTCCCAGGCTCCCCACACCTTTTGCTTTTAACAGAGAGCAGAAAGTCTTACTTGCACATTGGCAAAACAAATTTAGACTTTAAAAAATAATCTTGGCTTTAAAATATTGTTAATAGTTAAACCATTGTCTCCTTCTGGTCTTACAGGGAACTCTCTCTTTCCTGTTCCTTGCTATGATGATGACACTGGACATAGAAGGACAGTCTAGCCTAGGGATCAGCATACTTTTTCTGTGAAGAGCCAGATAGATAGTGAATATTTTAGACTTTTAGGCCATATCATCTCTGTTACAGCTACCCGTCTCTACCCTTGGGGCATAGAAAAGTTGCCATAGACAGCACATGAACAAATGAGTGTAGCTGTGGATAGGCTGGATTTGGACCATGCACCCACGTTTGCCAGTCCCCGATCTAGCCCTCTGGCTGGTCTCCCAAATTATTTCCCAGCACCTCCCCCACCCATTACTTTCAGAAGTATAATTTGATATCCTAGAACAATCTTGAAAATTCCGTAGACTCACTTCCATATTTCCACTGCAGTCTCTTACCTACACGAACAGCATGCATGTTGCTATTTCTGTGGCTTAATTCTTGCCAATTTGTAAACATCCTCTACATATTCTAAATACAAGCCCTGTGTACACTTACGCTACACCGTCTGATACAGTGTTCGTCAGAAGTGTAGCAAAGGTCTCTTCCCAGTCTTGAGTTTTTTTAATTTTCTGATGATCTTTTGATGAACAGAGTTCTTAACTTAATGTACTCCAATGTTTCTGTCTTTTCTTTTACTTTTCCTGCTGTTTAACCAGTCCTCCCTAATCCCCAAACCCATTCTCTCAAGTTGTCTTCTATAGAAGCTTTCAAGTTAGATCTGTAATTTGCCCTGGTGTATGTGTAGTAGGAGTCCCAGTTTTACACGGCTTTCACCACTGCTTCATTACCACCTGCAGCATAAACCCAGGGACTGTATACAGGTCAGTCTGTTTGGGATTCTATTCTGTTATCTATCCTTATGCCAGTTCCACGTTGTCTTAATTACAGTATCTTTAAATCTTACAGACATCTGGTAGAGAAAGCCCTACTACTTGGTTTTCTTCTAGTGCCTTGGTTACTCTTGGCCCTTGGCAAGTTGCTACACAGTACAGTTAGTTTCTCATTTTCCACTCCCTAGGGAGAAGCATACTGGAATTTCTATTGAGATTGCTTTCAATCAAATCAGTTAGGGGAATTGGCATCTTTACAATAAATGGATATGTCTTATCATCTTTTGTTAGAGACCTTAACATGTCTTTCATTAGATGGATTCCTTGGATTTTTTAAAATATATTTTTGATGTTATTATAAATGGTGTCTTTGAAATTTTGTTTTCATGTTGTTTATTTTGTCCCAGTCTCTGAAAGAAAATTGCAAGATTAAAAAGAAGAAAATTGCAAGATTTCATCATTAAGAATAATGTTCGCTGTAGAGATTTTAAATACTGTGTATCAGGCATTTCAATTATCCATTGCCATAATACTCCTGTGTACCAAACTATCTCAAAACCTCGGTGGCATGTAACATTTATTATTTATACATCTGAGGTTGTTGGATGGGCAGCTCTGATCTTGACTGGGCTTCCTTCCAGGTCTGGGTTTGGCTATCTGAGATCCACAAGACAATGAAGTACTGAAAATTTCCATTGGACCTTTTCTCTTAAACCCTCCATTTTTATATAGGGACATATTAGTATTGAATTTGACTCATTTCTAAAGGTAAAATCCAAAGATAAAAATAATGTGATAGGCTCTTAAAAAAATAATTCTTTTTTCTGGGGCACCTGGGTGGCTCAGTTGGTTAAGCATCTGAGTTTTGGTTTTGGCTCAGGTCATGATCTCACAATTTGTGAGTTCCAGCCCAACATCAGGCTCTGTGCTCAGGGTGTGGAGCCGGCTTGGGATTCTGTCTCTCTCCTTCTCTCTCTCTCTCTCTCTCTCTCTCTGCCCCTCCCACACTTTCTTTCTCAAAATAAACTTTAAAAAAATTTTTTTCTAATTTGAGAGTTATAAAAGATGAACATTATTTGTTACTGAAAAATAGTCTAGAAGATGAGAAATAACATCAGTTCCAAAGGAGATTTGAAGGGAGCAAACTAAAATATTGTTCATGTAACAATTGTAGCATGTATCCATTGACTGTTTAATGCATGTCAGGGACGGTTGTAAGTGTTTTACATACATCACTGATTTGATTGTGTAATAGCCCTGGGAGGTAGCTGTTAATATCATCCCCATGTGTTGATGAGCAAAGTTAAGCAACTTGCTCAGGGACACATAGCTAGTGAGTGGCAGAGCCAGAAAAGGACTTGAGACTGTCTCAGGACCCCAAGCTATATGGCTTCAGATGAGGGGTAAATATTTAAAATCTTCATCTGATCTTGAATGGCCTGGAACAGCTAAGGTGGCTGAGATTGGTTCTTTCCTCCAAGAGGCCAGACTAATCATATTCTCACAGCAGTATCAAAGATACAAGAGAGCAAGCAAGTTCCTGTTCAAAGCCCATTTCAAACCTCTATTTCCAGATTCACCTATTTAGACAGTCAGCCACTCCACAATGGGAGAAAAATAAAGTTACATGGCAAAGGGTGTGGATACAAAGAAGAGTTAACAATTGGGGCCATTGCTAATTAAAGAAGTTCCACTCTGTTTCTCATTTGTTAAAAAATATTATTCATGAATGGATATTGAATTACCTGCATCTATTGAGATTCTTTTTTTCTCATTTATTCCATTAGGCAGGTGAATTTACATTGGGTTCTCTTCCTTCCCCCACCCAAAACACCAGGTCAACCATGCATTCCTAGAATGAACCAATTTAGTCGTGATATTTTGTGCTTTTTATATATGGCTGGATTTGCTTTACTAAAATTGTTTTACAGATATAGGATTCTGGTTTATTGTTGACATTGACCTATAATGTTTCCAATCTGGGAATACCTTATATAAGTGAGATGTAAACATTTGTATTTATTACATCAACAGATACTTATTGAGGTCTGCTATTTGATAGATGTTTTTTGTTGCATTTGCAAAAAATGAGAAACTTCTACAACCATCGACACTTTAAATTCCAGAACATTTTCATCACTGCAAAAAAGAAACCCCATACTCTGTAACAGTCACTTCCTTTCCACCTTCCTCCCAGATGCTGGGAACTACTGATTTACTTTCTGCCTCCATGAGTTTGCCTGTTCTAGACAATTCATAGAAATGAAAACAGGTATGTGGATTTAGTGTCTGTGTTTTTGCCAGCATAATGTTTTCAAAGTTCATCCATGTAGCATGAATAAGCACGTCATCCCTTTTTATAACTGAATAATATTCCATTGTATGGACATACTACATTTATATCCTTCAGTTGACGGACATTTGGGTTACTTCCACATTTTAACTACTGTGAATAATGCTACTGTGAACATTTAGATACATGCTTTTGTGTGGACCTATGTTTTCAGTTCTCTTGGGTATATAACAAGAAGTGGCATAACTGGGTGATACAGTATGCCACCTGTGTTTAATACCAAGGAGGTGCAAAGCTTTTCCAAAGCATCTATACTATTTTACATCTCCAGCAGCAGTGTAGAAGGGTCCCAATTTCTCCACTTTCGTACCAACACTTATGTTGGTAGGTGTTCTTTTTAGTATAGCCATCCCAGCAGATATGAAGTGGTATCTCATTGTGGGTTTGGTATATGTTTCCTGAATGACAAATGTTATTGAGCATCTTTTCATGGGCTTATTTCCAATATGCATATCTTTGGAGATATGTCTGTTTAGATCCTTTGCCCACTTTTAAGTTGGGGTTTTTTTTCTTTTAATTGTTGCATTGTATGAGCTCATTATATATTCTGGATATATTTTCTGGATATTACCAGACCTTATGAGAAATGTGATTTACAAACATTTCCAACATTCTGTTGGTTATCTTTTTTTATATACTTTATTGTCAAGGTGGTTTCCACATAACACCCAGTGCTCTTCCCTACAAGTGCCCTCCTCCATGCCCATCACCCCCCTTCCCCTATCCCCCTCTCCCTTCAGCCCTCAGTTTGTTTTCAGTATTCAAGAGTCTCTCATGATTTGCCTCCCTCCCTCTCCCTAATTCTTTTTCCCCCCTTCCCCTCCCCATGGTCCTCTGTTAAGTTTCTCCTGTTATACTTATGAGTGAAAATGTATGGTATCTGTCCTTCTCTGCCTGACTTACTTCACTTAGCATGACACCCTCGAGTTCCATCCACATTGCCACGAATGGCCAGATTTCATTCTTTCTCATGGCCATGTAGTATTCCATTGTGTATATAAACCACATCTTCTTGATCCATTCATCCGTTGATGGAAATTTAGGCTCTTTCCATGATTTGGCTATTGTTAAAAGTGCTTCTGTGAACATTGAGGTACATGTGCCCCTATGCATCAGCACATCTGTATTCCATGGGCAAATCCCCCACAATGCTATTTCTGGGTCATAGGGGAGTTTTAGTGATAGTTTTTTGAGGAACCTCCACACTGTTTTCCAGAGCGGCTGCACCAGTTTTACATTCCCACCAACAGTGTAGGAGGATGCCTGTTTCTCCACATCCTCACCAGCATCTATAGTCTCCTGATTTGTTCATTTTAACCACTCTGACCGGCATGAGGTGGTATCTCGGTGTGGTTTTGATTTGTATTTTCCTGATGATGAGTGATGCGGAGCATCATTTCATGTGTCTGTTGGCCATCTGGATGTCCTCTTTGGAGAAGTGTCTATTCGTGTCTTCTGCCCATTTCTTCACTGGATTATTCGTTTTTCAGGCGTGGAGTTTGATGAGTTCCTTGTAGATTTTGGATACTCGCCCTTTATCCAATATGTCATTTGCAACTCTCTTTTCCCATTCCGTCGGTTGCCTATTAATTTTCTTGATTGTTTCCTTTGCAGTGCAGAAGCTTTTTATCTAGATGAGGTCCCAATAGTTCATTTTTACTCTTGATTCCCTTGCCTTTGGGGATGTGTCCAGTAAGAAATTGCTGCGGTTGAGGCCAAGGAGGCTGTTTCCTGCTTTCTCCTCTAGGGTTTTGATGGTTTCCTGTCTCACATTCAGGTCTTTCATCCATTTTGAGTTTATTTTTGTGTATGGTGTAAGAAAGTGGTCCAGTTTCATTCTTCTGCATGTTGTCCAGTTCTCCGAGCACCACCTGTTAAAGAGGCTGTCTTTTTTCCATAAAACTCTTTCCTGCTTTGTCAAAGATTAGTTGGCCATACATTTGTGGGTCCAATTCTGGGTTCTCTATTCTATTCCATTGGTCTATGTGTCTGTTTTTGTGCCAATACCATAGTGTCTTGATGATGACAGCTTTGTAGTAGAGGCTAAAGTCTGGGATTGTGATGCCTCCCGTGTTGGTTTTCTTCAACATTCTTCAATATTACTTTGGCTACTCGGGGTCTTTTGTGGTTCCATACAAATTTTAGGATAGTTTGTTCTAGCTTTGTGAAGAATGCTGGTGCAATTTTGATTGGGATTGCATTGAACGTGTAGATTGCTTTGGGTAA
>CM053577.1:120180789-120249532 GCA_028646485.1 Cryptoprocta ferox
AGATAGGTCTGTAACCACTCTGATAGGTTTCCCTTTGTATGTTAGGGCCCTTTTACCCCTTGCTGCTTTCAGAATTCTCTCTTCGTCCTTATATTTTGCCAGTTTCACTATGATATGTCATGTCAAAGGTCAATTCAAGTTATGTCTGAGGGGAGTTCTCTGTGCCTCTTGGATTTCAGTGTCTATTTCCTTCCCCAGATTGGGGAATTTTTCAGCTATAATTTGATCAAGCATCCCTTCAGGACCTTTTTCTCTTTCTTCTTCAGGAATTCCTAAGATACGGATATTGTTCCGTTTGATTGTATCACTCAGTTCTTGAATTCTCCTTTTGTGCTCCTGGATCAATTTCTCTCTCTTTTTCTCGGCTTCCTCTTTTGCTATAACTGTGTCTTCTAATTCACTTATTCTCCTCTCTGCCTTTTCAATCCATGCAGTGGCTGCCTCCATTTTGTTATGCACCTCATTTATATAGCCTTTATAGCCTTTTTTAACTCGTCACAGCTATTTTGAAGGTCCCTAGTCTGTGTATCAATAGCTTCTTTGATGTTTTTTTCAAGTCCAGCAATTAATTTTATGACAATTGTTCTATATTCTTGTTCAGTTATGTTGCTTCTATCTGTTTTGAGCAGATCTGTGGCTGTGACTTCTTCCTGGAATTTCTTTAGAGGGGAGTTCTTCCGTTTCGTCATTTTGGCTAGCTTTCTGTCTCTTGTCAGTTTTAAAAGCTCATTATGCACTCTGCACCTGGTAGTATTGTTCTATTAAAGGAGGCTCATTGACTGTCCAGGGCCTGTCTGTTCAGGAAGTGTTCTTTTAATGGTGTCTCTTGGTTTCTCTTATTGTGCCTTTGGTCATTTTATTTCCCTACCCAGTGATATTTGGAACTGTCCACCATGTGTACTTTGGCTTATTTCTTGAGGTAGCCCTGAAAAGGAAAACAGACAGACAAACACACAGGGAACAAAAGCATGCAAATGCACAGACAAATCAACCAAACAAGCAAACCAAAAGGGGAAAGAAAAAAGAAGAAAAGGGGGAGAGGGGGCAAAAACAACAAAAGACAAAGGACAGTCTGAAAGCATAAAACCAGCGGAGGGGAGAGATAAGAATGAGATAAGGGAAAATATATCTGAGTGGCAAGAATTGATCTAATCATGGCAGTGCATCAGTGTTGGTCTTTCCCTAGTTCCAGGGGGTTAAGGAGAAAAAAGGGGGGGGCAGATGGGTGTCATTCGGTGTAGGTAGGTCTGACAGGCTGCTCCCCAAGGCCCCGCCTTTGTGGTTGTGGGGAGAAGAATGGCGGCGCCCCAATCCCTTCTCAAGCCAAGCATTGCAACCCATTCTTTTGGGTCTGATCTCCCTGTGCCACGGATGGGCCATGTTGTATTTCCAAGCCCTGCCTCATTTCCAAATCTTAATCCATGCACTTTAATGCTACTGCCCAAAATGCGATGTACTCCCGCAGGCAGGTGGCTTCTTAGCCAGGGATCGAGTAGAGGGGGTAGGCAAGCAGTTTCTCCTGGTGCCATCTGGGAAAAGAGGCGCTGAGCCCAAACAAAACGTGCCAGCTAAAGGGGACGGATCTGTCTCACTGCACCCTGCGGTTACAGATGGGATGACTGGATTCCTCTCCGTCCTGGGCTGAGGTTTTTCTCTTCTCTAGAGACAGCTCTATGAGCGTTTTCAGCCTCTCTTTCTCTTCCCCTCATCTCTCTGTGGCTCTTCGCACTCCCCAATGCTCTATTCAGAGGGGGTCTCCCTCCCCTCCAAGCCTCTGGGTCCCAGCCCATTTTTATCTTCCCCAATTCACACTCACTCACGCCCCTATGAGGCTGTCTTCTTTGCGGACTCTGTGTCTTTTCATCCCACTCTTGTAGATCAGAGTATTGTGGCTTCAGACCTTCTTAGTTTGATAGATACGGGTGGATGAAAATTACAGAGCTCCCTACTTCTCTGCCATCTTGCCCCCAGACAGCTTTTTGGTATTTTTAATGACTGAAACAAAACAGATTTAAAACTGCAGCTTCTGGATGAACCATTTGTTCTTGCCGGTCTTGTACCTCTCCTCAAACTTGACCTTGGCCTCTCACCGGGCCTTGCGTTTAAGAGCAGAGTCTCTGAAGACATCCTTGTTGATGACCGTTTTGTCCAAGGGGATATCCAGAGTACCTTGTGGGCATGAGGTGATTGTAGTTATAAACTTTCACAAGACTTGATCTTTGACCTCTTGGTGATTTTCTTCTTGCCCATGGCATCTGTCACTTTGCGGGGATAGCAGTCAATTCCAGCCACCAGACCATGGCTGTAGGGATGGTCAGAGGTGCCATCATCAATGTTCTTCACAATGACCACCTTGGTCTGGAGTAGTGTCTGGCCAGGACCAGCACCACCTTCCCAGGTTTCATGAATTTGCCCATCTCGACACCAGCCACTCGAGACTACAGCAGAAAGGAAGAGAGACACTTCCCCTAACTTTTCACCTCGGGAAGAGTGTGTTATCTTTTCACTTTCTTTTTTTTTTAATTTTTTTTTTACATTTATTTATTTTTGAGAGAGCGAGAGAGACAGAGCGTGAGCAGGGGAGGGACGGAGAGAGAGGGAGACACAGAATCCGAAGCAGGCTCCAGGCTCTGACCTAGTGGTCAGCACAAAGCCTGACATGGGGCTCAAACCCATGAACATGATCATGACCTGAGCCAAAGTCGGACCCTCAACTGACTGAACCACCCAGGCGCCCCTCTTTTCACTTTCTTGATAGTGTTCTTTGCAGCAAAAACATTTTTAATTTTGATGATGTCTAACGTATTTAATTTTTCTTAGGCTTCTTGTGGTTTTAGTGTCACAGCTAAGAAAAAAAAAACCCAACAACTAGGAATAGAAGGGAATTTCCTCTACCCTGATAATGGGTATCTGTGAAATATTCACAGGTCTTTCTTGGTTATTGTTCTCGTGCCATGTATCTTTCCCCCATGTATCTTTCCCAGTCATTAACATTTTTGTGTCTTTGTGTATAAAGTGTTTCTTATAGACAGCATAGAGTTGAACCAGGTCTTTGTATTCCTTCTGCCAACCTCTGCCTTTTAAATTGAGTGTTTGTAATTACTGGTAGCACACACCTTTTTTTTTTTCCTTGTTACTCCATTACTGCCTTTCAGTTTTCCTATTAAATGGGTATTGTCTAATATACTATTTTAATTCCTTTATTGTTTTTTACTATATATTTTTAGCTTTTCTCTTAGTTGTTGCCCAGATTACAATTTACAGTTTAATCTATGAAAATGTTAAGTTCAGTAGTATATAAAAACTTTACTCTTAACATTATTCTCTCTTCTCACTTTTTTGCTATTATTATCATACAAAATCCATCGTTTTACTCTGTATGCCCATCAACACAGACTTATAATTATTGCTTTATGTACTTGTCTTTTAAATTAGATAAGAGAAAGAGAATTGTGAATTAAAATACATTTACCCTGTCTTTTATAATTACGTTTCTCGTTACCATTGCCAGTGTCTTTTATTTCTTTGTGTGGATTTCAGTTATTCTATGGTGTTTTTAGCCTGAAAGACTCCCTTTATTTAATATTTATTGTAAAATAGGTCAGCTAGCCACTGAATCTCTGTTTATCTGGGAATGTCTTATTTTCTCCTTCATTATTAAGCATTAGTTATGCTACATATAGGATTCTTGGTTGACAGTCTTTTTCTTTCAGTACTTTAAATATTTCATCCCACTACTTTCTGACCTCCATAATTTCCACTGAGAAATAAGGTGTTCATCTTATCAAAAGTCTGATTTTTAAAAATTTTTTTTACATATTTTAGAGAGCATGAGTAGGGAAAAGAGTTGGGAGGGAGGGAGAAAGAGAGGGAAGGGGAGGGGGGCGGAGAATGAATATGAATCTTAAGCATGGAATACAGGGCTTGAACCCACAACCCTGGGATGATGACCTGAGCCAAAATTAGGAGTCAGACGTTTAACCAACTGAGCCACCCAGGTGCCCCTATCTTACCAAGAGTCTTTGAACAACATGTTGGTTCTCTTTTCCTACTTTCAAGATTCTCTTTATCTTTGAACATTTTGATTATGATTTGTCTAGGTGAGGATCTCTTTAAATTTATTTTATTTGGAATTTTTTGAGCCTCTTGGGTATACAGATTAATAATTTCTATCAAATTTTGGAAGTTTTTGGACATGATTTCCTTAAATATTTTTTTCCACCTCTGTCCTTTCCTTTTGAGACTCCCATAATGTGTGTGTTGGTACACTTAATGATGTCCCACAGGCCTCTGAGGTTCTGTTCTTTTTCTTCATTGTTTTTTTTTTCCCTCAGACTAGATAATTTCAGTGATCTATCTTTAGGTTTGGTGATTATTTCTTCTGTCGGTCCAAATCTGGTGTTGAGCTGCTCTGGTGATTTTTATTTTCTTCACTTCAGTTATTGTACTTTTCAACTCAAGGATTTCTGTTTTTTAAAATAGTCTGTCTTTATTGATACTATTTGGTAAGGTTTTCCTCATATTTCCGCTTTCGATTCTTTGATGCTATTTCCTTTAGTCCTTGAACATATTTGAAATAGCTGGTTAATGTCTTTGTTAAGTTCAATATCTGGGCTTTCTCAGTGACAGTTTCTGTTGATTGCTTTTTTCCCTATGGTAAAGGTCATGCTTTCTTGTATCTTAGCATGTCTTGTGGTTTTTTTGAAAAGAGGACTTTAAAAATAATATGGCAACTCTGGAAATCAGATTCTTCCCTTCTCCAGGCTTTGTTGTTATTTCTAGTTTTGACATTTGACTCTTATAATTTGTGTGTCTTCGCTGGAATGCCCCATTTATTCATGCAAATTGTCTACCTTTTGTAGTAGATTCTTTTATGTTTATCTTAGTTATTTTAATGTACCCATTTGGTAGTACCATAATCTGGGTAATTTCTGAGTCTGTTTCTGTTGATTGCTTTGTTTCTTAACTGTGAGTTGTATTTTTTTTCTTGATCTTTGTGTATTTTATAATTTTTTATTGAATGCTGGAAATCTTGTAAAAACAGGGGAAACTGAGATAAATAATATGTATGCCTAGAAATGAGCATGGCTTTTCTCAGGCAGCTAGTGTGGGGGATTGAGTCATTCTAGTCAAGAGTTGAGCGGATTTGGGTTTTGCCTTGCTGTGGTTGCTGGAAGGTTTTTCTCAGTGTGCTCTTGTATAAACTTTCAGCTATCTCTGTATGCCTGATTCATAGAGAACTTCTCTTTCAATGCTTTTGCTTTTAGAGGAAGACACCTGTTGATTTTTTTACTCGGTTCTTGCTAGGCTATTGTAGGAAGGTGCAAGTTGGGGGCAGGACAGTTCTTTTATTTGGAGTAGAAGTTTGGTTCTGCTCTACATGTATCTAACCAAGATTGTATCTTCCTTTAATATCTCGGATTTGAAATTAAGGGCCATGCACTGTTAAAGTGAAATAGAGAAATTCGATTGTAATTAATTCATTATCTTACTAAAGCATTAGTTGCAGAAACTAGTTGGTCCTAAAAGTCAAGGTAAATGTTATGAAGAAAAGTGTTAAAAGAATTTTGTCCTATGTCAAATAGCAGAATCATTTTTGCAGGAAATAAAATTGTTGTAGATGTGTTAAATAATAAGATTCCAAGGCTGGAGAATTAAACCTTGTAGATAGTTCTTCTTCTTCTTCTTCTATTTTGTTTGTTTTTCTTATCAGTCCTTCTTTACTCTTGGTACTAAAGAAGAAGGTGAATCTCATTATATCTGTTCCTTTTTTGGTACCTTAAGGTAACATTGTGGTGTACAAATTTCAAGTAGTTATTTTCTTTCCAGTATTTGTCTTACTTTCAAAGCTGTTAATGAGGAGATAAAATATACTAAATTTGAAGTATCACCTGTCTTACTGGATTTATTTTAGAACTTACCCTGATATGCTTAGTTAGAAATAGGATTTATATTGCTAGTAATTTTTCATTTTTTGTTTTGGTTTGTCATAGTAAGACTAAACCTAATAGCTTGAATTTGCATTTGTAATTAAAGATTGATCATGCTTGAATAAAATTTTCCATTAACCTCTTCAAATAATACACTTCAATTTTAAGGATTTCCGTTTCCTCAGTGTTCTTAACTTTGATTCTTTAGAAGTTTTTTTTTCTTTTTCCCCAGCATTTATTTTATTGCAAAAACGAGTCTGTCACAAACACCACTTTGTAAGCAGCTCATCTCACTTACGGGAAAGAGGTCTCTGGGCTGAGGACAAGAACGCACCCACCGTCCCTTAGGCCTGGTGGTCCTGGAGAGATGGCCACGCTGACTCTGGCTGAGGGGACTCGGGCTCCCACCTGCAGCCCCTGTGGTCTCATCTGTCCCTTTCTGTGTCCCATCCCTGCGACGTGTGCACACCGAGTGCTCCCGTGCAGAGAAGGGCCCAGGGTCCGATTCTGTTCAGCCACCCATTCCCGGACAGACTTGCTGGGTGCTGCTCAGGCATCCGTGAATCGTGAGGTCAGGGACATATCTGGGACTCACACTGGCTCAGCCACAAAGCCAAGAGTGCGTGGCGCCCAGATGCACTGCGGTGGCGCCCCAAGGCTGTTGCCCACCCCCCACACCACAGTCTGTGAGGGGCGCTGGTGTCCAGGCCCTGCCGGGGTCCCAGAGCTGCCGCTGCGGGCACCCAGGCCTCTGAGCCTCACATCCACCACCACCGAGCCCACAGGACGTGGGCAGGAAGGCCCCTCACGGCCCGCTCTCCAGACGAGCTCAGGGTCTCTGGCTGGGAAGGCAGCCCCTTCCAATCCTCCAATCCAGGATTTAAGTCCGAGTTCCCACAGCCAAAGCCTGGGCTTCTAACAATAAATGCCCATTGAGCTCCTGGGTCAGCCGTGTGGCTCCAGGGCGGGGCCAGGCATGCTCCGAGGGCCCAGACTGCTGGACGGCAGCGGCCCTGCGCCCCTCAACTGCACGAACAGGTGGAGGGGAGCAACTTGGGCTCGGGGCCAAAGGGAGGCACAGCGGGCAGCTAATAGCTTTGTAACTGTGTTATTGCCATATATGTTAAGAGCTGGGTAAAAATGGATGCTTAAATTTCCTTTGCTCTATTCAGGACTTCATTGCTTTTCTAGATTTAGGAATCCAAATCCCCTTAGAGATTAATGCTCTCTGAGGAGCTCAACACAACTCAAAATGAAGATTAAAACTGACAGAGTTCTTCTACATATAATAATGCTGTAGAATACTAACCTTTATACCACAAAACTTTAAAACATGGACAAGGACACTCTGTTGTCTCTAGTTGTACTCTGAACTGATTGTAGATGCTTGCATAGTTTACAGTGACATTGCTTATTGGAGTGTTTCTATTCTAAAAAAAACAAAAATCCCTAAATTCTTTTTATTTTTCTACTGTCAAAATGTCATTCAGCAAATTCTGAGTGACCTTAATAGCAAGGCTAGTGCTCAGAATCAGAAGTACAAACTCGATGAGGCCTGGATCCTACCCCAGTGAAGCATGTGACCTGTATATGTACATTAAAATCGCAAGATTGGCTAGTAGAAAACAGTTCCTGGCCATAAAAAGAGAAACGAATGATGTATTTTATGAGGGTTTTGTCTCTAAACTAAGCCTCAGAATTGGCTATGGATCCTTGCACAATTTATCATTAAATATATTAACCCTTCTTCAGCTTTGTCTTCTGTGGTTTCTGATCTCAGGGAGAGAAAAAAATTAGCACTGAAGTGGAAGTAATCCCCAATCAATTCATGATTTGGATCTTCTCCAAGAGTTTGATTTTAATTACTAATTAAAAACATTCTAGCTAATTTAGAAAAATATTAAATACAATTTCAAAAAAGCAAACATGAAATTATCAAATAATCCACTTTCTATACCAACAGATACAAATATTTCTATATAATCCACAGAATTACTAATACCACCTCTAGGTGGACTGTCCAAAAATTAAAAGTAGGGTCTCAGATATTTGTGCATTGTTCATAGCAGCATTATTCACAGTAGCCAAAAGTTTGGAAACAACTCAAAAATACCCTTTGATGGATGAATGGATAAGCAAAATGTGGCTTTGGGTCACCTGGCTGGCTCAGTCGGTGGAGCATAACCACTCTTCATCTCAGGGCTATGAGGTTGAGTTTCATATTCGGCGTAGAGATGACTTTAGAAAATTAAAATATTTTTTAAATGTGGCTTATACATAGAATGTTATTGAGCCTTAGAAATGATGTTGTAACACATGCTACAGTCAGTATAGATGAACCTTGAAGACATTATGCTCAGTTGAGATAAACCAGGCACAAAAGACAGATTCATAGGATTCCACTTATGAGGTATCTAGAATAGTCCAATTCATTGACACAAAAACGAGAATGATGGTTGTTGGGGAATGGAGAGTTGTTGTTTAATGAGTTCAGAGTTTTGGTTTGGGAAGATAGAGTTCTGGAGATGGATAGTAGTGATGGTTGCACAAATAGTGTCAATATACTTAATGCCCTTAAAAATGGTAAAAATGATAAATTTTGAATATATCAACAATAAAAAATTATATTCTAAACTTGATTTGCTATTATTGTATTTAAGATTTTTGCAAAAGACAGAAAGCAAAATGAAGATCAGGCTGTTTCTGAGATATTAGAATGCCCCTTCCCCATACCTGGCTAGGTAGTAATGTATAGTTCAGAGGTTTGTTTGTATTAGGAATTCCTCCTCTCTTTTTATGACAGGCAAGTGGTAGGAGTGGGGGGGAGTTGAGGGTGGGCCTCCGGCCTGCTAGATCGGGGGCTCCACATGGGGCTCTGTTGTGTCCGTCTGCATGAGCCCCAGAGAGTTGGTGTGGCATGCAGACAGACCAAACCAGCCCTGGGACCTGGCTGACCTGATGCCACTGGACTGTAGTTTTCCGAAGCACAAAACCCACAGGTGCCCCACGGAGGCAGAACTGCTTCCAGGTCTCAGGAAGCCCTGTGAGCAGTCAGCAGCACTCCAGACAGAGCCTTCCATGGCACCGCCGGCGCCCCCGACAGCTGCAGGCGGCACTCGGGGTAAAAGCAGGAGAGTTAACTTGAACAGGCAAAGCCAGTGTCTTCACCAAATTATTGGTCAGTTTTTAGATCATGTGCATGGTTGTTGGGTTTTTTTTTTCTTTTTCTTTCAGTGATCACACTAGCATGATACATCCATCCCACAACTGTTTCTCTGAAAAGTGAGGGCCTTCAGTCCTGTTTTAGGCAAAGTTTATAGATAACGGAAGTTCCAGTTTTGAGGTGGACAGAAGTATACACTTCGAGACGGGTGTGTGGTGAACACAGTGAGGGAGCGGTGACCCATGGGTATCTCTTCCCAAGCATTCTCTCTGCGGGATGAGGAATTTACTCGTGGTGACAGTACTAGCTCATCTTTCCGCCCACATGACCAGACAGACTCACAGCGTGCTGACGCAGCAGTGATTTCTCCCCATTTGTGAGGAAGCAGTTCCTCCTACCCTTCCTCATGTGGATGCCAGAAGTCACCTGAGGACTTTAGTTCAGAGCCCTTACAGCTGAAGCAGCAGTTGATTAGATGTTAGGACTTGTAACAGCTCTTGACTTTTTTTTTTTTTTTAACTGGCTTAGAATACGTTTTCTGGCCCCTGGAAGGTCTTTCACATTCCTGTGTCCTTAGGCTGAATGTTTAAGTGTTCCAGGCAGGTGGCTGAGCTGTTGACCCCCTGATCCTTCCGCATTGCCTCCAACATTAAATCCATTTCCTCTTTAACTCCTTATTTTTAACTTGATAAAACCCTTAAAAGGCTGATTTCAGCCTCTTCTTTTCTATCTTGGTTTTTTGATGGTAAACCTTCATCAGAGTCCTTTAAATTTATATCTGGCCGTCTCCATTTCTTTGCTTAATGGCATGGTGCCCTGATAGGTCATATTCAATTTTTTTTAACCAGTTATCTTCAACACCAATTTATTGTGCACTTATTATAGGCAAAAGTTAACTGAGCAGTTAAAATCTAACTCTGTAAAGTGTTAAACAACATTACTGGGAATGCTTCTCGTCTTCTGGAAGACATTAAGACATTGTCACTAATCACTCATTTCCATCATTTACCTACTGCCCTGTAGCTTTCCACATATATGTCTTTCTGCATGGCGCATCCAGTGGACCTGAGCGTGAACTGAGCTTTGCGCTTCCTCACTGCTCATTCACCTTAGGCAAGACAGTTAAGCTCTCTGGATTTTGGGTTTTCATCTCGTAAAGGGGGGATTTAGTGAGATGCCCCGTACCGCACTCCACAAATATGGATGAGTCTGTGGGCATTATTTTTGGTCACTCTGCCTCCATTTATTTCTCTGTTCTCTGCTTACCTCATCTGAGAGACTAGTGTGATTGATCACCAGATCTCCCCTCTTGCTATTGGTGAAGACGAAGAGAAAAGTTAGAAACCCGTTGTCAATGAACAGAAAATCCATTCTGAGAGAAGGTGATTAATCAGAATGTGGACGGTTTCGCTTTTCCTAAATGGTATTAACTGAAAAATTACAAATACAAGTAATGCAAGAACCAACCATTCGACTGTTTGAGGCTCTTTAACAGTGAAATTGTGAAATGTTTCCTGAAATGCAATGTTTAAAGAGGAAAGCAGTGTGATCTTGTCAGTACTGACCAGCACTGAAAACTCCATTGGTTTCCAGATCCTGAGTTTTTGCTGTCTCCTTTGACTTGCTCACTGAACTCATATTGGAGAAAAACCAGTAGTGCTGAGTACCTTAGAGTACTTCAAGTCTATCTACATTCCTAATGCCCTTCTTTACCTGTTTTAGCATCTTCCTGTATTCTTTCCTGTGTGCTTCCCTTCTTGTATCGTATATTCTTTTACTTTTTTTTCCATTTCCTTATTTGTTTCAGTTATTTGGACTTTAGTGACCCTTCCTCCAGGTTGAAGGAAATGTTACTGCTAATCTAGTCTCCATCTTCTGACTTAGGCTTTTCCCTTTGGGTTACCCTGAACATTCTTGGAGGACACCAAGCCCATTTTCCCTACAGCTGTGGTCTTCCGCCCTCAGCATACACCAGCATCACATGGGAAAGGTGCCACTGCTCCACTCCTGGACACCCCCCCCCCCAGGAGCTGGGAGTGTGGGCCCAAGGAGCATTTTTTAAAGACCTCATGATGCTACTGCACAGTCAGGTTGAGAACCCCTACTACTGATGGCAAAATATTGTAATTCCCACATCACATACTATATTGTCGTATATCTCCTGGTTCATAATTCTTTGGTTTAATCGGACTGATCTTACATAGGTTTTAGGAAATTATCATTGAGTTATATAGTCAATTGCTACTTTTTAGCTCAAAATAGTTATTTTTCTTTTTAAGTTTCCTCATTGCTTTTTCATACCTAGTATTTTTAGGTTGGTTCTTTCTGTAAGTTAATTATTACACAGGGTGATTTTAATTGAAGAAACCAATGGTCTTTTTTCTGTTGACTTTCAAAATGCCTCCTAATTTTGTGTACTCTTTTTTTAATTCATTTCACAGTTTTTCATTCATCCTCCTTGAGCATATTTCTAGCATTCATGAGTTATTTAATGGTTTCAGGGAAATAATTTGTATGTTTCATGGATTAAAATGGCTTTTCTGCAGCCTCCATTCTTAAGTATTCTTTTTCTCTTTAAAGAATGAGTAGTTTGGAGTATGTTTTTCTGAGTGCTAATACTGTGCCAGTAGCCACTGGTTTAAAGTTTTGGAGCCTAGTCAGCCAGCGAGCAGGGCTCCAGCTCATATTAAATAGCCGGGATGCAACTGGTCATGCCTGGAACCAGGAGGAGAGTGCCTGATTCATTCTTAGGAGAGAATGTGAGATGCAAAAGAGGCCCAACTTATGGAAGACCTTAATTATTCACCTGATAAGTTTTTTTATTTAAGTTGGTTTGGTTTGGTTCTTGTTTTATAGGGAAAATATTTGAATGAAGAGATTTGAGGAAAGCTGTTGTGGCCGTAGAGTTGGCCATGGCTAGTGTGTGGTAGCAAAACTAGGAGCCAGAGGGGCAGTGAGGCAGATGGAGTAGTCAAGGTCTAGAATAATCACTGTGAAAATCAGGTGAATCAAGATAACAATGCAGAGGCCAGGCCAAGGAGGGGTTAATAAACGATGTGAGTGTGGAGGGTGATGATGCATCTGTCCCTTCCAACTGCCAAGTGATGGCGGACGTGACCCCCAGAGGCCTGTGGATCTCTAGCCATAGGTGCACGGTGGCAGCGGGCCAGAGAGAGGAGACCTTGATGATGCTGTTGAGAAAGCAGAAGACACGCAGACCAGATTTATCCAAGCCGTGCTGGGGCCCAGGCCCAGAGGTCTCCTCCTCCTCAGTGGAGTCAGCTACTTAGAGCCCAACGTGACAAGTGCCAGAGGGCTCCACGAGAGATACCAGCTCCAGGTTGGGGCCATCAGGGAGACCCTGTGTGAGGGCAGTGCCTAGAAGCACTGCTCAGTCCCTCGCACAGGATGGGTGCTACATGCACAGGTGCTGGGTGGTCCGAGCAGTGCTCAGACCCCTCCAGTGCAGCCCACAGTAAGAGGCACGTCTTACCTGGCGGCCCAGGGTGCTGGTGTGCAGCGGTCTCCAGTTTCTCCTGTCCTGTCTAAATAAACAAATACTGATTGGTATCCACAAAATTGATCTTATATCCCAGAGCTTGAAAAGCACTGTTGTGTAGACAGGAAGGGTAACAACAATACCCACCCACCTTTCCACGCTACACAAAGAACCCCAGAGCTGATGATCAGTCTAGGTGCAGGATAGCTGTCCTGAAGTGGTTAGAAGAAAGGGGCCTTATCTAATCTAGACCCAGTGTGGACAGTGTTTGCTGCAGCAGCTGGAATAGGAAAAAGCCTACCTCAGGCTTCAGGATTTGGAAATGACTGGCAGTTTTGACCGGCCTGGGCAAGTGGCTAATCTGGCAGCACATTGCTGTGGTTTCCAGCACATTTATGGAAAGCGTGGTGCTGGTCACCTGGGATAGTCTGGCCTTCCCCCCCACCCCCATTTGCTGTGCTACTTATATCACCTTTGGGCTCCAGAGGCCAGGCCAGCAGAACGTAATGACTAGAATTTGTGGTCAGGCATGAGGGCAAGGGAGTGTCCAGTGTATCCACTACATAGCCGAGCACTGGGGATGGGCAGGACAGGGAGGATGTGCCTGGATAGCAGAGATTATTCTTAATGATAGCAGTTCTAATACTTCAATTTGGTTACATCTAATGTGTATGATGAAGAGGCCCAGTGGCTGTTTATTGGGTTTGTCCTAATACAGTGTACAAAAATAAAGCACCCTCAAGCAGAGCATTCAGGGGTCTCAGTGGTGATATAAAAATGAGCTTGCACATGATCTATGAATCCCAAAACTGGAGGAACAGGTGGTGCCCGGGCACATCTTACTTCGGTGGGGGACGGCCTGTGCGCTAATCCTCAGGGACCTGCCTGGGAGAACCTAGGTGGACTGGGAGTCACGGGGCGACAAGTGTTGACAGATTCTAAAGACTTTGTGTACCCTCCTGCAGTGTCCCAGGCAGGGACTAGATTCCCCCTGACTGATGTGGAGCAAGAAAGACGTGGCTATGGCCAGCGATGTGGTCCGCAGGGGAGGGGCAGAGCTCTTCTGGTACATGGAGGTTGGCTGGAATTGGAGTTGAGGTACCATTGCCCTTAAACACAGGTCTCCTAGGGAGGATTGTGTGGTGGGTGTTGCTCTTTGAAACAATGGGGTGTAATTAGCTTGAAAGTGAGCATGATGAAGCTCTAAAGACAGATTTGTGGTTAGAGAGATTTGGGAGCAACCTGCCGTGGAGAACAAAGGAGGGATCGGGCAGAGAAAGCAGAGCCCACTTCAGCGCTTCGGAACACAAACATGCAACACTTGGCTCTCTCCAGTTAGAGAGTGTTCCTTCAGCTTGGGAAGCCACGAGGGCCTTTGCTGTGGAAGCCCACTCTGTTGGGGTGGGGATGGCAGTGTCCAGGCACTTTGCAGTGGCATTTGGGTGGAGCCCCTGCCTGGCAAGTTCCTCTTGGAGGGGCTGGCCTGATAAATACCAAAGCTCTGTCTGAGTGTGGCGATTGATCGTAAGCATTTCCATCCTAATTCCCCACTGAGCAGTTTCTCGTTGGTTTATGTATGGCCTCTTGAAGCTAATCGTTAGTTAGATGGTTTTTATTTTTAGGGCCAGGTCTAAAACGTGGCTGTGAATACATTCTTTCTTGATCTCAGGCAAAAAGAATGACTTTGATACTGAGCAATGGAAAGAAAACTTGCAGCCAGTTCAGCTATAATGCGACGTATGCATCCCTAAAAATTACCACACTATGCAAAATCATGCACTAAATACCACCAGGCTTATGTGGGAAATGGAGTAGGAAACTTTGTCATTGTCATATTTAAAAATAAGGTAGGACCCTAATAAAAGTGACACTACAATTTGACATATTAAATGCTTAAGAAAACCATAAATACTGCAATAAATGTGGCACTTTCTCATGAAAAAGGCATGCAGTTTGCTGGTGGAAGTGGGTGTGGGAAGGGTTATAGCACTTCGGTTATTGTAAAGCAGTGACGGGGGATCTGAAATCACACAGAAAGCAGGGATGGCTATTGGAGGTGTGTGTTTTGTGTTTTTCTGCTCAGGCAGAGTCCCTGAGTGCAGTTGTACATTCACCAGCTTTCTCCAGACAAAATCAGGCATGAACATTACACGAAATCTGCAGTGTGCTCGAAACTATTCCTAATCCACCCATCCTATTGAAGCAAAACATTATAGCAGCACTGACCATATTTTACTGTCTTTTATGAAGACAAGTAAGAATAAGCATACATAGCCTTAAATCTAGAGATCCCTACAGACAGGGACCTGTATTTAAAGGAGTTGGAGCAGAGACTTTTATAATTATTTATAAAGAATTGACTCATTTAACATGTTATGGGGGGAAAAGGAATATAATGTTTAAAGCCTCCCTTCTACATTCATTTGAAAAGTTTTCTATTAATGATTTCAGTTCGCAGATTATATTATCTGAATAAAGTGGTAGGCTTCTGTATGGTTAAATAGGGTTAGTTAGGTTCAGTAGGTGTGGGGGACAATGTTTTGATGGTTCTATAGACATTGGGGCACCTGAGTAGCTCAGTCAGTTGACCCTTTATTTCTGCTCAGGTCATGTTCTCATGGTTCATGGATTGAGCCCCACATGAGGCTCCGCACCGACAGCACAGAGTCTGTTTGGGATTTTCTCTTTCCCCTCCTCCCCCTCCCTCCCTCTCTCCTTCCCCTCTTCCCCCCTCCCTCCCCCTCTCCTTCCCTCTTCCCCCTCCCTCCCCCCTCCCTCCCTCTCTCCCTCTCCCTCTCTCTAAATAAATAAGTAAATAAATTTAAAAAGTAATAATTCTGGGACCACCTGGGTGGCTCAGTCAGTTAAGTGTCTGACTTCGGCTCAGGTCATAATCTCATGGTTCGTGAGTTCGAGCCCTGCGTTGGGGCCTGAAGCCTGTTTCGGATTCTGTCTCCCTCTCTTTCTGCCTCTCCCCCACTCACACTCTGTCTCTCAAAAACAAAAACAAAAGTACGGATTCTGTAGATACTGTAGTACTTGTTCTGTAACTTTAGATTAAAGTAACAGCAGGGTTTGAACTTTTCTTGCACCTGAGGCTCATACTATCTTAAAAACCTTAAATTTGCCAACTTTTTTTAATGTTTATATATTTTGAGAGAGAGAGTGTATGTTTGTTTGTGTGTGTGTGTGTGTGTGTGTGTGTGTGTGTGAGAACAGGGGAGGAGCAGAGAGAAAGGGAGACACAGAATCCAAAGCAGGATTGGACAGCTCCGAGCTGTCAGCACAGAGCCCGACGTGGGGCTTGAACTCACAAACCACAAGATCATGACCTGAGCCAAAGTTGGACGCCCAACCAACTGAGCCACCCAGGTGCCCAAATTTGCCAACTTTTGATTAAACAACGATAAACTAAAATACACTTAGAGAAATACCAATAAATCTTTTACCTATTTAAAAATATCCCAGAAATTTTTGTCTGGATTTTGGTTGCTGTGGTCTCTTTTCAAGTGGTTTTTACACTAATAGCAGTATATTGTAAAAATTTCCAAAATACCAAGAATATAAAAATTAACCATATTTATGTCACTAAGAGCCATTATTGACATTTTTATGTATTTACATTTTTAGTAAACTCACGTGTAAGCATTGTTGATTACACCCTAACACCTTTTGATATCATTTTCATTTCTGTGCTGTATAATTTTGGTAGTAACAAAGTAATAGAACAACAAGCTTGAGAACAGATCTGCAGATACACCCCAGCTTTCAGATATCCCCTGTGGTTTTAATTAGAATTATGTGAAAAGCTTGGCATATGTAAATATAATGTAAATAGTAGCTGCTGTGATGCACTTACTGACCTGTATGTTAACAATCTTCATAAACATCCTGATAATGGCTGCTTTCTGTGTGTCAGGTGCATGTGTCCCATTGGTCATTTAACCATTTCCTTACTATTACATTTAGGGCTCTTTACAGTTTCTCCATTTTAAAAATACAGTGATGTGAATATCTTTTATATGTGAAAAGATGCCCTCATCTAATTTCTTTTTGTTAGAGTGGAATTCTAAAAGTGGAATTACAGGGACAGAGGTTGATGGACACATTAGAAGGGCATTCGTATATGAATGTGTGCTCTTCACCAGCCCTGATTTAACTACCGTATTTAAGAAAGTTTCCTAATTTATAGGTAGAAAAGATTATTTCCTTTTTTATTTGGGAGATCAGTTTTTCATGTTTTGGTGTTTTTATTCCATTGAATGCGTTTTTCTGTGCTCATCGTGTGTGTGTGTGTCTGTGTGTCTGTGTTTCATTTTGAGTAAAGACATAAAATGTTCTAAGAAAATTAACCACTAGGTTTTTGATTACCACTTACTGAATGATCTTTACCAACTTCTGTTTATTTGTAGTACACATATTGTTGTCCTAGGAGCTAGCCCTAGTTTAATTCTAGTTGGTCATTTTCCCCTACACTAGAACCATGCCCTTAATAGTTATGAATATACAACTAGCAAGGTGCATCTCACTCATTATTCTCCTCCAAGATTTCTCAGCTTGTCTTCCAACCAAATCTTAGTCACCGGGGTTGCGATTAGAAGTCTATTAGAATTGAAATTGAGAAAGATAGGTAGCTTTGCAATATTTAATGTGAATAAAATGGGAGCATGGTGTCACAAGAAATAAGTAAAATTGGTGTGTGGTTTTGTTTTGTGTCATCAGTGTCAAATTCTGGCATCAGAGTTAAATTATCTTCTTCACAAAATAAATTTGGTAGATTTCCTTCTTTTCTCAGAACTTTGAAACGGTTTTCTTTTATACTCATCAGCTCCTACCTTGCCTAGCCCCAAATAACTTCACTTCTATCTTTCCTTGGTTATTTTTTCTCTTGTTCCTGTTGTATCTGAGCTCAGTCTTGAGAATTCATATTTTTCCAGAAAGGTGTCAGTTTCTTGAAGACACTCCAATGTATTTATGTAGTGTATACAAAATGGTTTTTATTACATTCTGGTTAGGTTGATGTGAAAGCAGGGGAAAGTGTGTGTGATTAGGACAATTACTACCTCCTACTTTTAGTTAATTAAACGTAATATATAGTCTGTGCAGGTTCACTTTTACCCACATATTTATCAGTTCTGGTGCTCATTGTTTTGTGTATATCCGAGCTGTGTCTGCTAGCATTTTGCCTAAAGAACTTCCTTTAGCATTTCTTATAGTGCAGGTCGGCTGGCTACAAATTTTCTCAGCTTTTGTCTGGAAAAGTTTTTATTTCTCCTGTGTTTCTGAAAGACAAATATAGTCCGTGTGTGCTGTAAGCTTTTTATTTCTTACTTCATGCACTTTAAAGATGCCATCCCTTTTCTGCTGTCTTCTCTACTTTCAAAGATAAATACACAGTTGTTACATTGTTCTGCCTGTTAGGTCTTTTTTCTCTCTGTCTGCTTTGAAGATTTTCTATTTATCACTAGCATTTGCAGATTAATTATGATGTGCCTTACCATGGTTTTCTTTCTGTTTATCTTGATTGGTATTTGTTAAGCTTCTTGGGTCTGTAGGCCTCTGGTTTTCATCAAATATGGAAAACTCTGAGCCATTATTTCTGCAAATGTTTTTACACACGTGCACACACCCTTTCTTGGACTCAAATTACGCATATGCTAGATGGTCTGATATCCCACAGGGCACTCGGGCTCTACTCTTTGTTTTTTCTTTTTCTCTTTTTGCTTCATTTCTGATAGAATCTGTTGGTCTTCAAGTTCTCTGATCTTTTTTTTCCTCTGATCTTATGCAGGGTCTAATAAACATATCTGATGAAATTCATATGTTTGTGTTATCTTTTAAAATTTTTTTTAAATTTTTTATGTCTATTTTTGAGAGAGAGTGTGAGCTGGAGACGGGCAGAGAGAGAGACAGAATCCAAAGCAGGCTCCAGGCTCTGATCTGTCAGCACAGAGACTGACACGGGGCTCGAACATGACCTGAGCCACAGTCAGACACTTAACCGACTGAGCTACCCAGGCACCCCTATCTTTTAAATTCTTGAGCACACTGAGGTTATTTATAAGTTTTGGAAATGTTCTTCTCTCTTATTTCATCATCTCTTAATTTTAGATCTCTTTCTATTAACTGATTTAGTCTTGATCATAGGTCCGATTTTTCTACTTCTTAGCATGTCTACTAATTTTTTTGGCTGTTAAACACTGGGACTTCTACATTTTGGGGTGCTGGATTTTATTGTCCACTTTTAAAAGTGTTAAGTTTGTTCTGACAGCCAGCTGTCACTTGCAAATGTGTTTTGATTCTTTCAAGGCTTATTTTTAAGTGGTGTTAGTGCACTTCTAGAGTATCCTTTATTTTAGAGCTAGAGTACTTCCACCACTAATATGTACCTGTTCCAGGGTATTGACCCAGTGTCCCTCCCTACTCTGGCTGGTGATAACACCCAGCCCCATGTGTTCTCTGGCAGTTACAGGTTTTATAGGTAATTTTTTCCTCAAAAGTTGTTGGTCTGTCAAGGCTTGTGGAGTTTCACTTCATGGATACTCAGATTGTTGTTCAGCAAGGACTCAAGAGGATCCCTTGGCAGTTCTGGAACTTTCTGTGTAGCTCCTTCCTTTTCAGTACCCTGCCCCACAGATTAAAGCTTTCTGAGCTCCTCCTGATTTTAGCACTTCTGCTGAGCCACACATGGTATCCCTGCATCTACCATGTGAAAATAGCCTCCAGGCAGAAAGCCTGGGATGTTGGGAATGCAGTCCTGCGCTGCCTGTGTCCAGCTCTGAAATAGTTGTTTGGTAGATTTTGTTCAGTTTTCTTCTTCTCGCTGGCAAGTAACGAAATGCAGCTACTGTTTCTTTCACATTTGGAAGCAGAAGGCACATTTCATTTTTAGAGACACATGGTTTTTGAAGTGGTGCATTCTAACAGGTTAAATACACGTTCGGGGGTGTCCTTTTTACTCTCAAGCATGTTAAAAGAAAACCATTTATTAGGAGAGTCCCTAAACTGAATTTTTTCCTGGCTGGCTTTTATGCCAATAAATCCTAGGAAGGCATTTAGTAGTCTCTGAATCCAAATCCTTGAGGAAATGTCCCCTCACTGAGAATGTTTTCTCTGCTGTTCCATCAGAGCTGTTAGTCTAGGGAGTCACAGTGAATTTTCACACAGTTTACATGTAGAGGATATTTTTTCCTGAATCTTAGTATTTACCTTTTAGATTGGTCATTAGCAGTTGATTTTCCTCTGAAGCATAGCACCTGCTGTCCCTGGATCAGCTAGCTGTGTGACACTGGGCAGGCCACTTACCTTCTCATCCCTGCGTGGAGGGCACTGGACTGGTGGGACTTGAAGTTCCCTTACCTTCATTTATTCAGTAAATACGGAGTGTTCCAAGCCCTGGGGCTACATTAGTGAATGGGACACACAGGGACCCTACTCTCACAGAGTTTAGTGGAGTACAGTGACAATATATACAATAACTAAAAAATCAAATGAGGCAGAAATACCTATGAGGAAAACAAGCCTGGGTGATGTGAATGGTGGTGGGAGGGCCCCCCATTAGGGGGGTGGTCCACAGAGGCTTGTCTGTGGAGGTGACGTTTGAGCTGCCATTCAGATGAGCAGAAGGAGCCAGCCATTTGAAGCTCTAGGTCAAGGGCATTGTAGGCCTAGGGAAGAGCAAGTACAAAGGCCCTGGCCAGTGAAAGAACACCATGGCTGGGTTGTCATGAGTGAGGAGCTAAGGGTCATAAATGACAGGTAGCACACTGTAGACAGATCAAGACTAAATCAGTTAATAGAAAGAGATCTAAAATTAAGAGATGATGAAATAAGAGAGAAGAACATTTCCAAAACTTATAAATAACCTCAGTGTGCTCAAGAGGTAGGGGTTAGTACCTAGCTCAGTGCTGGCAGCCTGTGATTCTCAGACGCAGTCCAGCTGTGAATACTTCTTTACCCAAATAGGGCACGGTTAGATGTCACATGGCCCTGTAGGTAGATAACAAGGGGTCCCAGGGGTCCTACTGAGGTGGGTGTGGTAGTTGAGGCCCTAGCAGGATCACAGGGTCTGAAATCAGCAGGGACTGTAATGGCACCAGTGAGCCAATGAAGTTTTAACAGGGAGAGGAAGGCCAAGTTCAACAATCCTGGTCAGCTTGAGCCAACATGAATCCATTTCCACATTTGCAGAACCACGGATAGCTCCATAGGACCTATTGCCTCAAAGAAAAGAAAATGGGCTTTTTGTGAAGCCCACATATAAAGGCTGCATAGACCCCATAGCCTAGAAATCCTGCTTCTGTGGAAAGAAGCCACCAGGTAATCTGCCTGTAGAGGTAAGGAATGTGTGTCTTTTAAATAGGGAAAGAAAAGAGACTGAGAGAGCAGTTCAGGGGTGGAGGGGACTGATCCAAAGTCAGCAGGCTTTGTCCTGGCGGACAGCAGCACCCACCCTTCAACAGGCCTTCCCCAGTGTTGCTGGGTCTTTCTTGCTGTGTTCTGATACAGCGCCAATTAATTCAGCTCAGGATTAGTAACTCACAGAGATCCAGACAGCTCTCACCTGTTGTTACTAGCACACTGGCATCTGTAGTCTGCAAGAACACCCTCCTCCTGGGCAGGCTGGAGCCTCCACTCATTTCGATTTTGTCAGATCACCCTTCACCCCCAAGGCAGGTGGCCTCCAGCTTGCCCCTGTGCACAGCACTGCTTCTCATGTGCCCCCTGTTTAGGCAAGGAAAGCACGGTCAGCCATCATATCCACATCAGGGCCCTGTCACCTGCAGCTGTAGCTCTGTGTTCTTGAAAACAGCGTTTTAACAAATGCATGTTTTTTATTTGACAACTTTGATCTGTCTTTCATTGTATCCTGCAGTCTGGCTTGTTTACCCTTCGCACTCTAGTGACACAACTTGCCTGAATTTATTAATGGCTTCCAATCTCCCCTCCATTGCCTCTTCTCCCTTCTCCTCCACCTCTCTGAGGCATATGCCACTGTTGACACATCCTCATGGCCACAACATCCTCTCCTTCCTCTGAGGGAAGCCTTGTACGGCCTCCTGATTCCCTGCTGCCTCCTGGCCCTACATGTGGCTCCCCAGCAGGCTCATCCCTCACTCTTCCCTTTGGAGCTCCTACGTCTCAATCCATCCATCATCTCTGGGCACCAGTTCCCAAGCACTAATCTCCACCCTGACTTCTCCTTCCCCTGCTTCTGGACTCTGGAGCATCTGTACCCAAATAATAACCGTGGATAAAACCAAGTTTCTCCCCTGTCCTCATCCCCCAGCTACGTCAGACTTCCCTGTGGGTGCCCCATCTACACACCCAGGCTTAATGGCTCAGAGTCACCTGTGATCCATTTCCCTGTTACTCAGAAGTTATCTGGTCATATGGCCTCTAGCTGCAGTGGAGCGTACAGAAGATGGAGGGGACATGGAGGAAGCAAGTGTAGACCTGGTAAGGCCATGATGGGCGTGAGGAGAGAGGGCAGTGCTGAGAAAAGCAGATTAGAGGAGTATCTGAGAGCATAAGAGATTGAAGAAGGTGTTTAAACACAGATGGAGAAGGTTCTGATAGTAGAGAGATTGAAAGTTAAAACAAAGAGAAAGGATCCTTGCTAGCTTCCTCAGAAGGATTCAGCAACACCCGGTGCTGCTGGTAACAACAGCTAATCAAATGATCTTTCAGTTGGAGATACTCGCCAGCATTGGAGTGACAGAGGCCAAGGTTATGTATTGCAGCATTATTTGTAATATCAAACAACCATTGAATTATTCATGTTTATTGCAGTGTAGATTGGTAAAAATGGATTATAGAACATCCATTCAGTGGACTGCTGTGGAGCCTTAGAAAAGAAGAACAGGGGCGCCTGGGTGGCTCAGTCGGTTAAGCAACCGACTTTGACTCAGGTCATGATCTCACAGTTCGTGGGTTCGAGCCCCGCGTCAGGCTCTGTGCTGACAGCTCAGAGCCTGGTGCCTGCTTCGGATTCTGTGTCTCCCTCTCTCTCTGCCCCTCCCCCACTCGTGCTCGCTCCCTCTTTCTCTCTCTCTCTCTCAAAAATAAACATTAAAAAAAATTTTTTTTTAAAAACAAAACTATGACCTGATAAGACAAGTTCTAAGATACTGTCAAGTGAATAAGCAAGATATGACAAAATACTATGTCTACTCAACTACCATTTGTGTCTTTTAAAGCAGGGTGGAAATCTTTATATTCTTATTTGCTTATGTATATATCAAGACACAGTGGAAGGACACAGGGAAACCAAACATGGTAGCTAATCAGGGTCAGAGGTCGGGGCAGGGGGAGGTGGGCTCCTGGGCAAATGGAGATTGTGAATGGCGGGAGACCTTTTACCCTATATCTTTTTACAGCTATAGATTCTTGAACTATGTGCATGTATTACAACCTCTTCCAAATTTTCAAAAAAATGAATTTATTTTTTTTAAAAAACCTGTAAAGTATTTCAACCAATTGAATGAAACTAAAGCCCTGTTGTTTTACCAAGGGAGATTATTTGACTTCCTCAGAGAACTTCTGTCAATGCTAATTTTATTAGTAAAGCTTGATCCAGTTTTCCTACATTTCTTTCCCTTTTTCCACATCCTCCCAAAAGCACTATATATTCCCTACCAGGTGAGATAATATTCAGAAAATTCATATGAATAATTATTTGCCTTTAATACTTGAATTCTTACCCTGACATAACTTGATAATTCTAGAAAAGCGTTAAATGGAACTCTTGCCTTTATTATAAGAAATATTAAGTTCAGGAAACCGTATCTTTAAGACACAGCAACCACGCTGATGTTGAGGAGCTGACACAGGAGGAGGAATTAGCAGCACATTTTAAGTGGCAGGAAAGAGAATTGCCTTGAAATTCTATTTAGAAGGCTATTTGAAAATGTAGAACTGGGACCAGTGGCCAGAGACAGTCACTTCCCAGGGCATCAGAATAAAGAACTGAGAGTCTCAAGTGCCCCAGAAGGGGGCGTTGGTCTGCAGTGGTGGCCACAGCAGTGCTCGGTAGACCAGCAGAAGCTGGTGGTCGCCTCCTTATGGGTACAAATCCATCTTCCATTCAGAAAAAAGAAATTTCGATGGAATGGCAGGTAGCTTTGGCTGGAATGAGATACTTTATTTTTTCGTCCCAACTCCTCAAGCCTGGGTTAGGTACTCTTCATGAGACCCCATTCTCTTTTAACCCCATTTTTCAGTAGTCTCAAATTCTGTAGGTTCTTTTCAGCAAGTACCTTTCCATCTTTATTTTTTAGGCAAGATAAGCAAGAAGGTGATTTCCTTATCAGACTTGGAAGGAAAAAAAATGCCTTTAAAAAAGACTTTTTAACAACCTTGCTTTGATACATTAAATCGTGGGTTCATAATGAGCCCTCTTACCCAATTCAGAGATGGCACTGGAGGAGGGAGTCGGTAGCTGGACATCACAGACCACTGTGATTTCAAACTCTTGGCAGGTACATCTCCGTTTATGGATGCGCTAACAGCCAATGGAACAACCAACATACAGACATCTGTTACAGGAGTGACAGCCGGGAAAAGGAAATTTATTGACGACAGAAGAGACCAGCCTTTTGACAAGCGATTGCGTTTCAGTGTGAGGCAAACAGAAAGTGCCTACAGATACAGAGATATTGTCGTCAGGAAGCAGGATGGCTTCACCCACATCTTGTTGTCAACAAAATCATCAGAGAATAACTCACTAAACCCAGAGGTGAGAGACCTTCCTTGGGCTGCTTTGTGCTTCATGTTTCTCTACGCCCTTGTTTCCCCGGGCGGGGCTTGATGGAATCGGTGCTCTTTGTGCCCTTTCTAACTTTTCTTCTGGGCCGTCATGCGGCCCCACCAGAGGGCCCCAAGCAGAGGTGAAGTGGGTTGGTCCTGCCCAGGGCTACACTGTGCCCGTGGCGCAACCAGGGGAGTGCGCATGTGCGTGTCCACTTCCTTCTCCAAGGGCGCAGGCCTCCCGCCACCGCCCCCCCCCCACCCACTAGACTCGCGTACAAAATTACTGTGTGCGCATGCTCATCTTTAGCTTGTCCGCAGACTCTCGAAGGGCTTTGTTCAGACAAGATTAAAATGGCCCAGGCCCCCAGTTCCATCGTTCCTGTGGGTCTTCAGCATTGTGGTGGAACTGCATTCCCGCTGTCCGTTTTCGGTAGTGCCTGGTAAAGTTGGCTTTCAAGGATCCAGGGAGAGACTGCTGCTTGCTTGTAGAGATTCAAAAACGAACTCGGAAGTTACCTAAACTGCGAAGTTTTGGAAATGTATGCCCTCTAGTTGTTTGTTTTCCACTTGTGAGCAGCTCGGTCAGGCTTTTTCCAGACAAGAAAACCAAACTCCACAAAACTTGTAAGTCTGGGCAGCGTCACATGACAAACCAGTTCAGGGCTGGTCCCCAGTACATTTTTAGATCTCAGAGTCCCTTCATTGGTTATTTGCGCTTGCTTCATAGAGATCATTTTCAGTGGTTTTGTGTCCTTCTAAAATGACTTATGCTCAATATATTTGCACACCAAACTACCTGGGGTTTCTGTCCCAAGTGTGGTAGGCTGGTGTTTAACAAAAGGGGGGGGGGGGGCAGGGAACCCTAATTTCTTTCAACTGGTTGAATGTGCCACCTGCTGTCCAAACTATAGAAATGCCAAGTGGATATTCTATGTAATTTGCCTCATCTACTGAGAGTCACAGTGATCAGAATATTAAGATAACTTAGATTTACATGTATTTCTAAGTATACTCTGTTCATAATTAGTTATGTAACTTACTCTGTCCCCAGCGTTCCCAGTCTGAGGTTATAGGAAATAAGAAGTTTGTGAATTATTTTAAATTGTGGTAGATACAGGGAACAATATCAGGCTTTATACTGTACTTTCTCCGAGTCCAGATTATCCAGTAGTGGGTTCTGTATCAGAAATGCTCTTAGCCACTTTAACTTCTGGTGACTTCCAGGTAATGAAAGAAGTCCAGAGTGCCTTGAGCACGGCTGCTGCCGACGATAGCAAGCTGGTGCTGCTCAGCGCGGTGGGCAGTGTATTCTGCTGTGGTCTCGACTTTATTTATTTTATACGGCGTTTAACAGATGACAGAAAAAGAGAAAGCACTAAAATGGCGGAAGCTATCAGGTATGCGTAAGTGGTGTTTTTTAATAGTCGGTTTGAGTGTCTCACACCTCGTTTACCGATCCCTGGTAGAACAGGCTCCGACAAGCCTTGTGAATAACATGCGTGTCTCCCTCCACTGAGAGGCACTGGTATCAAAATTAATTAAATCATCTGCCTTTTCTGTGGGCCTGGCATAAATTACTGCTTGCCTTGAGCAAATAACTGATTTCAAGGCTGGCTCAAACCCAGTGAGTGCTCAGGGAATGTTCTAATGGTTAGAATATACAATAGTTCTAATGGTTAGAATATACAATAGCATATAGCCAGAGTTTCCATTATTTGTACTGTGAGTATGTTCTGTCTTCAGCCTTTAAATAAAGATGCATTCTCTTCACATAATAAGTTACCATTTTCTTGACTCTGAAATAAATTGGCTAGGCTTTATGACAAGCTAGTTCCATAACATCACATGAAAAGTTTGTTGTAGTACAAGTAGTACACATTCTTGTTCAAGTTCATCCTGAGTTCCAACTACGCATAAAACTAGATCATATAGAGTGAAAAGTTAGAGTTCCTTTTCTCTCACATGCTCCCCTCCCTCAGGAACCCACCCTCATTTATGTCTTCCTAGCCTTTTTCTAAACCCTGTCAAATATGCGTTCCATACATATTATAGATAATACGGATTTATTTTTAGTTCTGTTAAATAAATGGAATTATACTGTGTGGTTTTTTGCAACTTGCTTTTTTTAATGTAGCAGTATGACTTTAGATATTTCCATCTCTTCCATTTGGGGATTTTCCCCTACTGTCTCCTAACATTACAAAAAGCTTCCCTGGGATTACCTAATTCTGTTAAGCATATCCAGGTACATATTCTATTTCCATATCCCTAACCTCTCATGGTAACCACTGGATGTATAATCAAATGTATCTAATTATTTAGAAATTAATTTTATTTAAAGTGAATTAAACCCAGTCACCAACCAGGAAGACCATTGGACTGTCCTACCCGCCTCACTAAAATGATCTCTCCCTGAGTGACCCCTAAGAACCCTTTGCGTATGCGTTTGCTGTGATGATGTACACGGGGATGGGAACTTAGACACACAGACATGCAAAGTAAACTTGGTTAGATACTCTCCAAATCTTGATACTTGGTCGAGTTGAAGTTGAGCTTCTCTGGGTGATTATTGGGCTCCATGTGGCTGAGACCCCACACCACAACCTTGGGGGCACAGGGCTTCCTGGTCCCCCAGACCATCCTAGAGGTGCACGTCGGGATTAGTGGGAGTGCTTTCTTCTGTCTTGGCGGGTGTGGGGTGGGGCAGGGCAGCTGGCAGACTTACCAAGATGGCTCTGATGGGTGCTGCCCTAATTGGCCCATCAGAGGAGCCCTGGAATCCCGTATGTTAGGGTTACAGGGTGTTGACTTGGCCTTTTATAACATTTTTAATAATTTTCAAAATTGACCTGTTTTCTCACTGTGTACAGATGCACGCATGCCTACAAGAGGTTCCATTACTATTTTTTAGGCTATCATGGTAGTTGTTTTTCCAAAAATAGTTTGAAATTTTACAATATGTTTTAAGTAAGTATTGTCTCTGGTCTAAATAATTTCAAACTTGTATCCTGGATAGGACCATCGTGTTACTCAGTTTCAAATTAAACTGCTTGATCAACACACATAATTCTGTGACAGACTGTCACTGCTTCTCAGACAACTTGTAAATTTCCTGACGATGAACCCATCCCAGCCTTCAGGATGAATTACTGGGGTTTAATTTTCATTTTCTAAATACAACCTACGGTGCCTCAGGGCAGTAACTTTGTAGATTTTCTGTAAGCACACACTGACTTTACACATAATACTATGATTTGGGGAGCTCTATTATAATAAGAAAATCAGACTTGTTGGCCAGTGCCTTCTGCATTCTGGCTTGTTTCTCCCTGTAGACAGTCCCTGAGCTCCACTTCTTTTTTTTTTTTTAAGTTTATTTATTTTGAGAGAAAAAGAGAAAAAAACTTAAGTGGGGTAGGGGCAGAGAGAGAGAGGGAGAGAGAATTCCAAGCAGGCTCCGCACTATCAGCACAGAGCCCGACTCAGGGCTCGAACTCTTGAACCATGAAATCATGACCTGAGCAGAGATCAAGAGTCGGATGCTTAACCAACTGAGCCACCCAGGCACCTCCTGAATTCCACTTATAAATCTCAAGCATCTCAACCCTAATCCAGGCACTCCTCCCATGTTGAATTGCTCTTGACAGTGGCTGAGGTTTGCACTGTTGGGATTAGAAAATGCAGAGGAAAGATGGATCAAGAGATCATATTTGTAGAATCTTTAGGTAACTTCAGGTGTTTATTTCTGTCGGTGGCCCACTCCCGTTTCTTCTCCAGACCCTCCCTCTCCCCTGTCACTCTCCTCTCCCCCCACAGAAAGCTTTTCTACACAAAGGCCAAATCCTGCTTTAGGGAAACCCACTTGGTTTTTTAAATGAATATATTTTTTGCCAATGTGAATTTTCCTTCATGTACTCTGGCAGGATCCAAAAATAATTAGTTATACCAGATTCACTTAACCTTTGCTCTTGCTCATTTGCATTTAAATTAATTTTTATATGTATAAAATCTGCTTTACACATAAAGCTGTATATTTGTTACTTCTGTATGTCTGATCTTGAATTCCTTAAAATTTTGGGGCAAAGAACATCACCATAGCAAGTTTCCCCTATAAGAAATGGGAAATAGATTAGTTCAAACATTAGATCGTCAGGTATCTAGCACAGCTAATTCCATTCTCAGGACTGCCAGTCATAACCATTTTGCAGATCCATTATAATGAAAATATTCAGCACATTAGTGATAAAAACAAAATTATTGTGATTCAGTTTATAACATTAGGCTTCTGGAGTCTGTGGGAACCACTAACTGCCCCTTAGTGTCTGAAGGACTGGGAGCCGCATGGGCCCAGAAGCAGGTATTTTCTTCCACCAAAATGAGAGGAACAGAAATGTGGGGAGACAACAAAGATGACCAGCAAATGCCCCCCAGAACTTGACCTCTCCCCCCATTCCAGTCCTGGCCAGACCTTCACAGTGAAGGGAGAGGTCCCTTGAAAAATGGCCATGAACTTGCTGTTGAAACTTGAGATTCCTGCATGCTTCATTTTGCATTTTTCCCAAATAATTCCTAGACTATTGTTCTTAGGTCTCTTTTTGGTGATATCTGTGAAGTAATAACTGTTCTTAAAAAATGGGTAGAAGTTTGCTCTTGTTTAATCATAAATTTTTTTAAATTCATTTTATGACAAATAAAATCTCTTTCCTTCCCTGCTATCCCCAACACAGCCTTTATAGCTCAGTTCACAGATAACTCACAAGAAGCTGAAATTTAAGTTGAGTAGGTTGCATTGAGCATATTTTGAACATTCATGCATTTTGATTTTAAGTTCCAAAACACGTGCTTTCCGCCCCCCTCAGAAGCAGCGGACAGGTCCTCCTTGAATGCTGGCTCCCGAGAGCTTGATCCCCAGGCTGGATGGCAGCCCCCGCCTTCCTGTCTCTGGCTTGATGTGGGACTTACTGTGCAGCCTCACGTGGCCAAGACTTTGTGGCCCTGAGAAGTTTCTGCTAAACAGGAAAGCATTTCTAGGAAGTTTGTTGTTCTAAACAGATTTCTCTGTGGATCATGCTCGTTTCTGACATGTCAGAGCTCACACGTCAGAATGGTCGTCTGTGTCCTCTGAAAGGGGACGATGATCTTCGCTCGAGTGTACCAGTTAATTCATACCCCTCCCAGAAGCGGCCACTGGTTTTAGATTAAGTTGTCATTCCAGGCAAAAATAAAAAATAATCGGGAGCGGGGAGGGGGAAATCAGTTCCAAACAATTTCTCCAGACGTCGATTTTGCAACATCTATTTTAGAAACATTTTTTTTCTCTAATACAAACATACAACGTGAGAAGGAATGCTGCTATGTCAAGTAATTGATTCCTTTGACCATTTCTCTGTAGTCACTTTCTTGTTACAGTATTTGGTCATCTCTTTCATGTTACTCTGCCATCCCATCCATGGTTTCCAGATGTTGTTAGCACTGGAACAGTTCCTACTAGGCCCCTGTTCACATGAGGCAGATGAAAGCTGGGCGACTCCAGGGTACCCGGGGACATGTTTTGAAAATGTCTGCTCTGCATTGTGGGGACCCTTTCGAGAGTCATCAGTAACTAAGCACAGATGTATTTCCATCATGTCTTTGACCCCAAATCCTTAAAAGGTGGCACAAGTGAAGTAGCTTCATGTAAATTGTCTACATTATTCCAAGAACCTATTTAAAAGGTTGTCTGGTTCTCTTTGTATCATCAAAACCCAGTGTGATCTTTCTAACAACGCCTCAGGCTCTCATTTAGAAAGTCTTAATAGTAGCTCTCCATTTGAATGAGTCAATTCTCGCTCAATGTGAAGATTCCACGAAACTTAGGGGACCTTGTGGGCTCGGCTGAGGTCTGCACTGGCTGCAGGGTGCCTTTGAGAACAGTCCCTAGAGCTGGGCGTGCAAGCTGCCAGACTCTGCCACGTCCTCTCTCCTGTTCTTCACACATGCCAAACCTCCCTCACCTCCCCTCCTCCAAAAACTACATGACCTCTTGTGTCAGTATCTGGGGAGATGGGAGACCTCTAAAATCTGAGTCAGCATTTTCAGAGGTAATCTGAATAGATTTGCTCTAGCTTCTAAGTTACTGAGTTGCAGAGAACAACCAGATTGTTCCTTCTCATACTGAAGACGGGGGTCAGGTATAGAATTGTGTAATTCTGATCTAGAACTCTGACTGCCCTAAAGGAGTTACCTTCCATTTATGTTGGTATATGTTTGTCCTTCTCTTCACCATGTGAAATCATAGCAAGCAGCGACCTCTGAACATAAAATTAGATTCTAGCGGTGGGAAGAAGATGCACATTCCCAGTATGATGTGGCACCAGCCTACCCTCAGTTGAAGAGCAGCCTACTTTTCCAGTCCAATCCTAACACAGATCCAGAAATAGCACTGGCTCAGTTTTGTCAAAATCCACGTCCTCTGTGAAGGCTGCCCAACCACTAGTCCTGCTCTCCTCTGAGATCCTGTAATCACAGTCTCCACTGGGGTACACAGTGGTGTGCAGGCATGTGTTTGTGGTGCTTGCTGTTCTTCCTTGGGTCTCCTGTCTTAAACCAGCCTGGAAGTTTCTTGTCTCTACACCCCTCCCCTAAGTAATTCCATCTAATCCTATATAAACTCAGGAATTATTTGTTGTTTCCAAGTAGTCAATGAGTTGTCTGAAATCACATTCCAGGTTCAGACTCAGACCGCATAGGTTCTAACTCCAACCCCCTAGTCTTCTCTCAACACCTCACCATCTTGGTGTGCCCCGTGCCAGGTTTTCTTTGGGAGAGCTTCTAGATTGGTCATCTGAAGCCCACAGTGTTTATTGGGCTCTTTATGTCTTAAAGGGAAGAAAGGTTGAAGAGAAAGATGGATTGGACTAGAGCCAGCTGCAAATCCAAGAGCAGCCTCTGGCTGTATTTCACCCGTGATCTTCACATAGATCCTGTAGCAACAGCCACTCTCACATAGTGTCGAGTGTATTGTGAAGCCCTTACAACACACAGTACATAAGTCTATGGCTCACTTCTGGGAGAAGGCCTTCAACAAGCCTCAGTCAACTTGCACTGATTTCCACAGAGTTTACATCTTGATATATTGAATTCTATAACAGTAGATTTTTCTATTGCTCAGATACACAAGGTTGTGAGTAATTTCCCATTTATTTTTCATTTTAGAAACTTCGTGAATACTTTCATTCAGTTTAAGAAGCCTATTATTGTAGCAGTAAATGGCCCAGCCATTGGACTAGGAGCCTCCATATTGCCTCTTTGTGATGTGGTTTGGGCCAATGAAAAGGCTTGGTTTCAAACACCCTATACTACCTTCGGACAGAGTCCAGATGGCTGTTCCACCGTTATGTTTCCCAAGATTATGGGAGGAGCATCTGTGAGTACCTCTGGTTTTAAAACTATTCTAGAAAACTTCCTAAAGAAATCTAGTTTGGTTATTGTTTTTCTAAATATATACAGGGTATCATTCTGTGGAGACTTTCCATCAAATGCATTCATAGTTCAATTCTGTTCATTAACTCATATTCTTAATTCATGAAATCATGTTTTGGTTCATAGAACGTTTATTGACATTGTGTTATTACATCATTTCCTAGAGAAGGGCCTTATTTGGAGAGGAATCTATCTCTCTGCATAGTTGACACTGATATCCGCTCTTAGTAAATACCCAATTTGTAACCCAAAGAACAGTGTGCAGTCAAAAGGTTCTTAACCCAATAACCTGAAATCTGCACTTTTAAAAAAAATTGTTTTAATGTTTACTTTTGAGAGAGAGAGAGAGAGAGGGAGAGACAGAGTATGAGTGGGGGAGCGGCAGAGAGAGAGGGAGACACAGAACCCAAAGCAGGCTTTGAGTTGTCAGCACCGAGCCCGACGTGGGGCTCAAACCCACAAACTGTGAGATCATGACTTGACTCAAGGCCAGATGCTCAACCGACTGAGCCACCCTAAAATCTGCACTTTTAAGGGAAAGCAAATGAAAGGAGCAAAGCTATTTAGGATAAGAGAAGTCTTTCCATCTGATTGTGAAGTTTTATTATTTTTAATCTTTAATCCATCCATAATAAGAATTTGTGTTTTTAGCTTTTGATTTTTCAAGCAGGTACACGCATTGCCTTTCTTACTCCTTGAAGCAGGGCATGAGGTGGTGTCATGGTTTGGAGTCTCCACAGCAGACACGGAGGTGGAGCCTAGCGTGGTGGGGAAATATTAGCCCATACCTGTGTGCAGGATAGGATGGCAGTGGTTAGGGGGGGCTGGACAGAGGGATGCTTGGGCCACTGTGGGGAGCTCTGGGGCATGTATGGCCTGTCATAGTTGGCCCACAGTGGGCCAAAATGGCTGGTTCCTTTATGTCCATCATCACTGAGTGTGGGCTGCCCAGGAAGAGTGCTGTGACCATGGATGGGGTGGCTCTGCAACGGAGGGAGTCCCCAAAGGAGGTGATGGCTGGCCGCCGATGGCACTCCCAGCAGCTGGGACAACACCTCCATTGGAAATACCTCGGCAGCACATCCCCATGTCCACCGCAGTCCACCCCTTGTCCCTTCAAATCCACCTCTTCATACACATGTGGGGGAGTGGGGCGCTCATCCCAGGGGAGTTGTAGAGGAGAAGGATTAGCCATTGAAAACTGTTGGAGGCAAGAACCACCTGGATGTTAAAGTTAGAGGTAAAAGCATGATGAGAAAATAGATATTTGCATCCCCTCATTATTTATGGTGGGAAAAATAGTAACTTTACAGTAGAGGAGCCTGACAGACACTACCTTACTGAGTGGTCAGAGTTCCCCAGAAATAAGACCGTCGTTGGTGCTGACCTGCTGCCGCGAGAATAGCACAGCATCACTCCACCAGGGTCCTGACAGATGGAGTCCAATGTGGAGAGAGCACCAGGCAGTCCCCGACTGCAGCACAGTCCAGAGATACAAGCAGGGCCCTTCCAAAGTGCCCCATGCTCAGAGAACTCACCCAACACCAAGGCGCTCCCCCACACTGGAGGGGACAGAGGGGCCTGACCGCTCTGTGCAGCGTGGGATCTCAGACACAGTTCTGGGTCAGAGGGAGGACTTTCATGGAAAAACCAGCAAACTTTGCAGGGGATTTGTAGTTTGGTTCATAGTACCGTGTTGATGGTAATTTTCTGTTTTTGATCATTGTAAGATGTCCTGTAAGATGTTAACATTAGAGCTGGGTGAGGGGTTTACAGGAACTCTGTACACTGCTCTTATAATCTTTCCTGAAGTCTAAACCTATTCCCCAAACAGAAAGTTTAAAGGAAAGAGGAAGAAGCTTAGTGGGACCCACACGGCCCCTACTGCCATATCTGGTCTCAGAGCCATCCCAATCCTTATCATCTCCCTTCCTGTTCTAGTCCCAAACCACCCACAGCTGCCACTTCCACCAGCCTCGGTGGCCACGCTGGTGGTGAGACACGGGTGCCCCGTCCCTTTGAGGCCCGAGTTGCTGCACTTACGCATTCGTGGCTGCAGCTGGGTTGGGGAGGACCCAGGGGCTCCCAGCAGGCACCAGGTGCCCAGGTAGCAGTCATACCCTAAAGTTCAGTGGGACCCTTGCCGTGTCCACTGGCCAAGTGTGCCCCTTCCAGGACCAGCAGAGCCCAGTTTCAAGGGCCAGAGGCACAGTGGCCCTCAGATCATTGGTGGGGAGACGGGGGGTGCACCTGCTTCCTTTGTTGCCCAACCCGGGGGTTCTTCCTGTTGGGGACCTGGTACCGTGTCGAGGTTTCTGATGCACTGTGTACACTGTAACTCAGAGGAAGGTGCCCATCTTCAAAGACACACCTCCAGGCTGGTACTCCGCCTGTACCTCACACCGTCCTAGTGCTCCATCAGCGGCAGCTTCTGGAAGTGATGAATATGACACGGCCAGAGGACCCATGGTCACGGGCCCATTCCCACACCCTCTTTGCTGTGAGGGAGTTCTGGCCTGGCACATCCCATGGTAGACCGGGTACTTTATGCTCCTCAGAGAGTGGTGTTCATGAGGACCTCGGGCAGGAAAGCAAACCCAGACCAGAGTAAGCGTGTATTACTGTGACAGCAGTCAACATGCCACCAAGTACCATCCGTGTCTTGCTGGAGGCCAGATGTTCAGCGGCAACAGTAACCAAATAACTTCGATACGTCAGACCCTGTGCCCTTGAGCTCCATCTCTCCCCCCGCCCCCTGCCAGACACTCTGTCCACATGTCTGTCATGCCAAGACTGGCCTCACAGAGCTATGTCCTTCCTCCCTGCGGTGGGTGCTCTCTGCTGGACACTGACATGATACGGCTAGTACACATCTCTCCCGTGACCTGCATGGCAGAGACCCTTGTCCCCATTCTTCCAGGCCCCTGACCAGCCGCTGGCCACCACCCTCAGTCACTGTATGTCCTAACCTTGATCCACCTCTCCTTCCATACCAGGTGGTTGACAGGCACATCTCCTATTTGTCGGTGTTTTCCTTCGTCATTATCTTGTCCAGCTACATCCAGGTGAGGCACCAGTGGACTTGCCGTCCGTTTCAGTTTGCACGCCCATACACTGGGCCAGCCCACTCACAAACCAGGCCTACTCGTAGGGAGGCCCCCATATGGCCATAGGTGTGAGCTGAAGCAGGGCACTGGTAGCAGGTGTCACAGGGGTCTAGGCTCCCCTATGCCCTCTGGTGTTCATGCCTGATCCCAGCTGTGCGCCTTGCATCTAGTCTTACACCCAGTGGGCCTGATGGAACTCAGCTCCCGGTGGACCTTTCCGATGTGTGGTTATTTGGTGTCCCATGGCTGGGTCTGCCTCAGCCAGCATTCAATAAACACTCCAGAATTACTTTTTTTTTTAAACACATCCTTCTCTGCTGCAACCAGCACAGCCGTACTCCCAAACCCCAGGGGCCTGCATTGTGATCTTGTCTCTGGCATGTGCCACAGGCTCCTTGAGGCATCTTGTCCCACCCTGTCCAACGGCCACAGCACTTCTGACATCTCAGCTGCGCTTAGCCTGGGCCACCACTTCCTCCACACTTCTGGGAGCCATCCCAGGAACAAGGTCACACCATCTCCTGGGGCACTTGCCAGGGTGTTAAATATTGTATCTCAGGAGAGCTCCCAAATCAGCAAGACCCATGTCCCACTCTGTGTTCTGGCTCCGGGTCAAGCACCCTTAGGATTCAGCGCCATGTGTCTTCTTGCCACTCCTCTGAAGGAGGAAGCAAGTTACAGACCTCGTGGCCAGGAGAGGAGAGAGGGCAGGACTTAAGGGAAGCAATATGATCTTGCAGAGCCAGACAGAGCGGGGAAACCAGACAAAACGAATGCCTGCCCTTGGTCAGGGCATTTCCGCTCCCTGGACAGGTCTAGAATACATCACCTTTTACTTGTGATCTACTGGTGCCACATGCACAGTGCTTCTCTCAGGGTAGTGTGCCCCATCCCCACCTCCCCCTCCTCCTGGGGGACATGCCGCAGTGCCTAGAGACTTGATTGTCACAGCTGAGGCGGTGCCACCGGGTGGAGGGCTGGGTGCTGCTCAGGGTCCCGCAAATCACAGCCTCCTCCCCATAGAGCTGTCTGCCCTGAATGTCTTCAGTGCCCAGGGTGAGAAACCCACCTGTGAAGCAGGGGCAGAGAGTTTACGATGTGCTCAAAAAGTGCAGAGCATTGACTAAAACCTCTTTCCAGGAAGTAGTAAGTGCTGCTGGGGTGAGTCAGGCTGTGACAGCTCTCATTGAAAGTGACCACCCAGGGGCTCCTGGGTGGCTCAGTTGGTTAAGTGTCCAAGTTTTGATTGCAGCTCAGGTCACGATCTCACGGTTCATTGGGAGAACCGTGGAGTCTCTCTCTCTCCCTCTGCTGCTCATGCTCTCTCTGTATATAAGAAAGGAGGAAGAGAAGGAAGGAAGGAAGGAGGGAGGGAGGGAAGGGGAAAGGAAAGGAGAAAGGAAGAAAGAAGGTGACCACCCAGATGCCAAGTCCCCTACTTGAGCTTTTGGTGTGTGCAAGCTTCCAGCAGCCTGAGGCAAGGCTACAACAGGTTTGGTTTTTCACATGGCGCATGGTGCAAAACCCTGCACACAGGATAAGCCAGAAAGGATCGTGTTCTCCGGATGAAAAGAGCACACAGCCAAAGCAAGCTGTGAGAGCCATCCTTTTCCTGTAGGCACGGACTGACATCTGTGGGGCTAAGCTGTGGTCACAGGCTGTTTGGCGGGTTAGCTGAGGACTGTATTCTTCTGCAGCTTAGCCTGCCTTGTCCCCAGGAAACATGCAGGGCGTGCCTGCCTGGTGCTGGGCACACATCAGTCCTGTGGCTCGAGCACCATGAGTGACACCCCCCAGACCCTCACTGAGGAGGACACAGAGCTGGTGATAAAGCTGGCAGCTTTTGCTCCTGAGAGAGCAGTGTGGGAGAAACACCCAGGGAATGGCTGATGTCCTCACCCTGAGTTTATCTGGGAGGCTGCTGCTCTGGGGAGTTGAGAGCCTGACCTGAGGGAGTAAGGGGCAGAGCCTGTGCCTCCTTGAGGTTCAAAACTCCCCAACCCCTCCCACCCCAGCCAGTCGAGTTTTCTCACCACACCTCTTAGGGTGGTATTTTCGGCTGAAAGAAAAGGGGTCCTTATTTCACTTGTCTCCAGTTAAACTATAACTTTTTTGTTTTTTGTTTTTTTTTAAGATTTTGAGTTATCTCTACACCCAACATGGGACTCGAACTCACAACCCTAAGGTCAAGAGTCAGCATGCTCCACCAACTGAGCCAGCCAGACGCCCTTACATTATAACTTTTTAAAAAACAATTGGCCATCTTGGAACAAAATGGCAGCCAAGAAATTTCCAATGACCTTGCAAATCTGTTTCTTGGGTAGAAGTTAGAAACTTCTCATGTTAAAACTACTAGAAATTGAGTATCTGAGAACAATGAAAACCTCCTTCACATTGAGTGTATTTAATCTTACAGTGTTCTTCATTGACTGTAATTTAAACCAACTCACTGCATGTGCTTAGATGAATAGTAACAACCTTGAGTCCGTGTGACATCCATGCTTTTGGGAAAAGTCAGAAATGCCCCCTGTTGTCCTGCACCTCCAGCCGTCTGAAATCGAGAAGACTAAGTGTAGGGATAGACTCTCCAGGAACAGCAGCCACGGAGTCAGCCTGGCTCTGAAAGGAGGAAACGGTGGCAGTGACAGCTCGCTGAGTGGCGGGGGACTGTTCTGGTGGCTCAGCTGGCTGGCACAGACCTGCAGGAACAGAGGAAAGGGATGGAAGGGAGAAAGGAGAAAGGGAACAGTGTTAGGGATGTCACTCCAGGGGGCAAAGCATAATATTCAGAGAAGTAACAGGATGGGGGATGGGCTTGCTCATCTCCACACGACACTCCCAACAGGCACACGTTCACATCCACTAGGCAAGCTAAGACTCTGTGGTTCAACCTGGTCTTGAAGACATATTTCACATTTTAAGTGATATAGTTGTGGTGTTGTCTTCACTGTGTGTTCAGAGTAAAAGCACAACTAGGAAAACCACAGATCACTTCCCACAAAGCCATTGGCACTCCTGTCGCCCTTTCTCAGCGCATTTGACTT
The DNA here is from genome assembly GCA_028646485.1 of Cryptoprocta ferox. Classification (NCBI taxonomy): domain Eukaryota; kingdom Metazoa; phylum Chordata; class Mammalia; order Carnivora; family Eupleridae; genus Cryptoprocta; species Cryptoprocta ferox. Next base: position 120,218,742 of record CM053577.1, read on the forward strand.
TGTCTTCAGAAGAACTATCTTAATAGCTGACAGTAAAGTTAGGTCAGGTTTCTAAACACATTCTTTTAGACCTTTTCACTGAGAAGAGGTGCTCAGTACAGGGGTTTTCTAGAACATCTCCAAACTCTTTAAATGTTCATGACTTTGTCCAAGACTCCATGCAAATAACAGGTCTGCCTTGGACCTTATAGTCCTTGTGGGGACCCAGTTCTCCACCCTGTTTTCTGTTCTCTGCCTGTGTGGAAAGGGTAGTGAGTCAAGCAGACAGTACCTTTGTCAACTCTTATTCGTGTGCCCTCCATGCTGTGCATTTCACATGCAGTAAACGTCTTGCATTTACAAGAGGTGTAGAAGTGCTGTCAATCCGGAGGTACTCTTAAGTAACTTTAAGACCTTTTCATAACAATATTTTACCTCTTTCGGAAAAGGAAGATCACCTCCCAAGAGGGTGCTTTACCCGAATCCCAGTAGATTATGGTCATGTCTTCATCGTGACTGTCAGTCTTCAGGAAGGTTCAGTGCAAGATCAACTGCAGACAGGAAGTTACCACATCAGAATAGTATGAAATTTCTTTTCAGGTTTTCTCCCTATTTTGATATCTCTGAGCCTGTCATTTGGGATAAAATCCGTACATATGGTGTTGAGAGCTTGAAAGTGATGCAGAATCCAGGACAAAGTTAAAATCAATTTCATATATATATGTACACCCACATACACAAATATACTTTTTTTTCTTAACAAATAAAAATGTTAATTTCCTCCATCAAGTCAGGGAAAGTAACGATAGGCCCTCCTAAGCAGATTGCAATCGTGGTCATTTTGGATGCATTCAGGTCGTGGATAGTTTCTTACTTTAATGTCCAAGTGGTAAAATCTGGCCTTCGAAGTTTTACTCCAGGAGAAACACTGCACGTGGAGCATTGTGTATATGGAGAAGCAGCCACCATTGGCCTCTCACAGATCTAGCAAATACTGGGTAGTGATTCTGGGACTGGTGTAGATCCCTGACACAGCAAATCACCTAGCTTTGCTTATGCCTCTGTTTCCCAGGACACTGTTTTGTGTATTTAGTGACTTCACACATGGGAATGGCTGCCACTGGGAAGGAGGAAACAGCGGGAGGGGCACATGCCAGTAACTTCAATTACCAACAAATAGACCTTCTCTAAGTTAGATTTCTTGGTTGTGCCCATGTGATTCTGTATTACATCATAAAATAAGCCTTTTACTTGTGTGTGTGTGTGTGTGTGTGAATTACCAGTCAGTATGTGACTTCTCATCTGCATAGTGGACTGTGCCTTGTCGGGTTTATCCTCTGCGCATAGGCTGCAAATGGAACCCTGGAGGGCGCAGTGAGTCCCCTCCAGGGCCCGCACCCATTCAGATTCCCACCATTGGTGTGAATTCTTCTATATGAATTTTCAGGTTGGGTCTTCTCTGCCTGCCTTTCCCTCACATATCCTATGAGTCTCAACTCCTCTTTGTTTCAGGCAAATGAAATGTTGCTCAGTGGACGGAAGCTGACGGCACAGGAGGCGTGCGGCAAAGGCCTGGTCTCCCAGGTGTTTTGGCCCGGGACCTTCACCCAAGAAGTCATGGTTCGCATCAAGGAGCTTGCCTCCTGTAATCCAGTTGTACGTGGAACTCGTTCTCTTACATATGTTACTTTTTTTTTTTTTTTTAACCATGACTTTTTTCTCCAGAGAGCTCACACACGTAACAGTGTCTCCTGAGTCCCACACGTGCCCCCGGTGTGACCCCCTGCTCGAGAAATGCTGGCGGAGTTGTACTTGGTGCCACTGCTCCAGACCCACTTGTCTGCCTCCTCCCCATCACAGATGCCTAAGAGCAGAAGGCAGTCTGCATCAGTCAGGGACTTACGTCACAGTGTCCTATGAAACCCTACAGAAACCATTCATGTGGATCTTTCCTGTCTCCCAAGCCAAGCCCTTTCCTTTTTTTTTAATGTTTTGAGAGAGAACAAGGAGGGGAGGTGCAGAGAGAGAGGGATACAGAGGATCTGATGTGGGCTCTGCGCAGACAGCATAGAGCCCGACGTGGGGTTCGAACTCATGAACTATGAGATCATGACCTGAGCCGAAGTCAGCGTTCAACCGACTGAGCCACCCAGGCGCCTCCCCCACCAAAGCTCTTTTCTATACCATGTTTCCTTCTCAACTGCCCACAGTGGATGTAAGCTTTTGTTTAATAAATGTGCTGGATAGGGGTGCCTGGCTGGCTCAGTCAGCACAGTATGTGACTCTTGATCTCAGGGTTGTGAGTTCAAGTCCCACGTTGGGCATGGAGCCAAATGTAAAAAAAAAAAATCAATCTTGGATAATATTCAATCTTATAACAATTGTATTTAGCAAATTATAAGGTAAAATGCTATTTAATATTAACAGACGTGACTCCCATCTAGGCTCTCCCTGACATGAACAACCCTCACTATTAAGATTAATCTTTGGTTAGAAAACCCCCTCAGCAGGTATTCATAGAGTTTTCACTGAGCATCACGAGAGCCGGTGTCCAACTCAGGCCGCACCGGCCTGCAGCAGGAGCGTGGGCTCAGGCCCGGTGGGTCTCGGTGGGGAGGGGGCCGGGCGTGGGTAGCACAGCTCTCCTGATTTTGAGCATTTGCCTGATAACCTAGTGTGGCTAGACTTCAGATGTATCTCAGGCCCAGTGTGCGTTGTAAAAAAAATGTCTGCTGGCCTTTTGGACAGGTGATTACTCAACTTTGCCTCCGTAAATCTGGGGACAAACCGAGCCAGTGCTTGCGGACACGCACCCTTGCTGACTCACTGCCTTTTGTTTGGTCCAGGTGCTGGAAGAGTCCAAAGCCCTTGTGCGCTGTAACATGAAGATGGAGCTGGAGCAGGCCAATGAGAGGGAGTGTGAAGTGCTGAAGAAAATCTGGGGCTCAGCTCAAGGGATGGACTCCATGCTGAAGTACCTGCAGAGGAAGATCGATGAGTTCTGATGGCCAGGTGCCTGCTGGTAACACTGGAATTCTAGAGCAGGACATCTGCAGAGCCAGGTTGCCCTCCTCCATCCTCACAGCCTGAAACAAGTTCACTCTTAGCTCACGCTTGGAAGCAGGACTTGCAACATCCGAGCTATTTATTATCAAGGAGTTTTTAAGTACTGTAACTTTAAAATAAATAACTACAAAGCTCCTTTGTCCAAACGTCATTATTTTATACTTAATATACACACAAGTATAAAAGTATAATGGTGAGCTCTAGACTGCTCTTCGAAGCTCTAATTTTTGTTATCTTTAGCTAGTACTGTATAAAAAAGAAACGAAGCGTGTTTTGCTGGTTTTGGGTGGCAGAAAAGTCTGGAATAATGTTTGTTTCCCTTATTTTTCTTTCTAGAACACAGAATCTAAAGGGTATTAGCCAGCCTCCTCTCTCCTGCACCAAATAGAGATACACAGAAAGATCTGAGATGTGCCTTTGTCTCCAGAAAGGTACATATATCTCAGAGATGGAATGTCCTAAATCAAAAGTAAAACTTATTGTAGGATAAGTATTTCTGATGAAAAACCCACTGATGAACATACCCCCAAACTGAAGTACACTTAGGATTCATGCTGGAAAGTCAATTGATTCTTCCTTTTTAATGTATCCAGTTCTTACCCAGTTAACATGAAGAAACCACTCTCTCTCCAGAAGAAAGCTTGTTTTGCAGTATTAGTGAATCACTGAATAGCTTAAGTATGAATATCTAAGTTATAAGTTAGTCTTAGTGGATTTTAAAGAGTTTTTCTGACCCTTTTGAAAAATAACTACATAAGTGCTTCTTGTTGCTGGGTGAGAAATACTACTTTATATACAGTTTTGGTTTTCTATTTGCAGATATGATTGATGTATTACACCAAAAAAAAGTATTTTTATGTTTATAAAGTGTAATTTTTAGGTTCACTTAGAATATATTTTATTTAATAAGTTAAAATTCTTTTGGCACACTATTAAATGCAGAAACTCCTTTAAAAAAAAAAAAAAGAACTACCTTATATTCAATGTTTAATGTCCCAGGTCTCTGCTTTCATGTCTACGCAATATGCAGAGTAGAGTTTGGTGTCCAAGAGTGCCCTGTGTAAATAGACATTCACATTCCTTTCAGGAGTGGGGACTGATTCCTGATTACAGACGCCTATTATTAGTTAGGCTTCTGAGCTTGCAATCATATTGAATGTATAAAGAATGAAATAAAATCAAAACCTTATTTTTGTACAGTTTGGAAGTTTATACTTAGAACCGACCACCTCCCGGCCACGTGGAGAGCTGTACAGCGTGTAAATCTGCCTTTACCTTGGATTGGTTGGTGCAGTATTTTTGCATCTGTGGGACCTACTTTTTCGTTCAGTAGTTTGAACTATATATAATAAACTGTACAATCTGTAAAGTTTTTATAGAATAAATATTCAGCTGTGAAAACTGGTTAAATAAAACTAATATTTCTTAACACATTGGAAATGTTTGTCTAATTCTTCACTCCTGAAGTTCTCATGGGACTTTTTTTCCATGAAATATGCATGTGGGCATAGCACTCTTGTGCAGTTTAAAGAATAAGGAACTCTGTAACTGCACCCGGGAGGAACTAGAAACTGACCGCTACCATCCTCCCGAGTCCCGTCCTCTTGACCCTTCCCCAGGTGACCATTTTCTGAACTGTGTGTCAGCCTTCTCCTCGCTTCTCTTTCAGAGATGCATATTCCTAAACATGTTACCTAGTTCTACCTATTTCTGAACTTTACATTGTTATCACACAGAAGCTTCAGTGATTTAGTATTAAGAGTTGTATATGTAGAGTTGTAACTTAATCCTTTGCCCAGACCTACAATGTAGGTATTTTCATTCTTGTTTCATAGATTGAGAACCTAAAGTATGAAATACTTGCCGTAGGGACAAGACCAGCCTTCTAGCCCAGGTGGCAGAACCAGTATTGTGGCAGCAACACCATACTGTCTGTTCCCTAGAGTTTAGAGCTGGGGAACTAATTCAGTTCGGTTCTTTTCAAATTAGGGATCTGTGTCACCCTGGATTCTGCATTCTCCAGGCCATGCTGCACATTCCCTGCTCTCTGAGGCAAAACTTTCATGTTCCAACTTCCAGCTCATGCATCGAGCGCAACTAGGAGTAAGAACTGACAACCTTAAATCCTTATATTCTTGCCCAGTGTTGGGGAAGGTGGCTGGAAATGCTGTCTAAATTGGTTCAACTTCAGAGGAGAATTTGACAGGATATAGCAATTCCATTTATAAGGATTCATGATAAGAAATGAATTCTTGCAGCACATAGGAGGAGAAAGATACACAGGCAATTAAATTCATCTCCGCGAAAAGCTGGAAATGGCATACACGTTCATCAGTAGGTTTGGTTTAAGTTATGCCACACCACACAGTGGAATACATGGCCATTAAAAGAATAAAATACTTCTTAGGTGAAAACATGTTACAGAACAACTTATGTCAAAACCACCCATTGTACGCTTCTAAGAGATTAAACAGATGTGCACAAGAACTAGGCTGTCTTCTGCTTATGAGGTCCTCCCCCCTAGTGCTCCCCTGCTCTTGGATGTAAACACTGCTCAGCCCCTGGTAAGTAGAGGTGGAGAGCTGGACAGAGATGGGCACTCCTGTGCATTTAGGCCCCCAACCAGGGCCATCTCCTTCTTGGGCTTGGTTCCTCAGCTTTGGTAATAGTGAAACAGTACACACCAGGCATTGTTGCAAAACACTTGTGTGTGTTAGGTCATGCGCTTTTTGAGGGAACTCTTATTTCTAGAGAATATTTATTACATAGTATAAATATATAATCACTATAAAATGAGAGCTCAAAAAAAAAAAAAAAACCGTGGTAGGCTGACTTCATTTCTGGCCACTCTGGCATGAAAATCAGTGAAGACCAAAGAAATCAAAAGAGGCCTGAACTTTGAGGGTCTTTGAAGAAAATCATGCCCATGATGTAAGAGGAGAGTTTCCCAGAGTGCTGCAGGCTATGCTGCTCCTACCACCCTTTGGCCTCATTGCTTGGTTGGGAGTGAATGAGGGGTAACCCAAGTATCTGGGCAAAACAAGAGCCTAGTGGGCCAGGGGCCAGCCTCCATGACCAACTGTCTCCTTCAGCCACAGCACAGAGGCTCTAATCCACTCCTACATTACTCACTCACGATGATACGAACAAACGTTATTATACAAAGGAAGGAAAATGTGAATTGGCACATCCCAAATAAAGATCCCACACATCTTAGAGAGCACCCCAGGGATATGGAGTTCTGTCCCCTGAGTCTGTCACTGCTCAGGAATTCTCAGTCTGCTTCCCCCAAATCCAAAGAGCCCTTCTGGTGGCCTTCCTGTTACCTTTCTATAGGTCATATAACCATAACCAACCTTCCCCAGCCCGTGCCTTTCCTGCCCTCAAGTGCACTCTAGTAACCTGAAGAACATGCCAAGGGGAGTCCTGGCCTTCCCAGGAAGAGACAGGGCAGGTGAAAGTCCTCCAAGGAGCCTTAGCCCTGGAGTAAAGCCCAGAACTGGAGAGTTGGAGAGGATCTGTGGTTGTATGCATCGGTTTCTACATAAGGAAACAGAACTAGAGGAGTCAGAGGACCTTCCCATCATCATACAGTCTGTAAGGACTGCCTATAGGAGGCCTGGCATCCAGGAGTAGCTAGTGCTCTTCACAAAACTCCACTGCCGTCTGTGCCTGCCTTCCCAGCACTTTAACTTGCCCAAATCAGGTTGAGATGAACACTGGCTACAGGGAGCATAGAGTGGCAGTTATCAAACTTTGTTGCACATTAGAATGATCTAAAAGTTTTGAAAATTCTTAATGGTTTGGCTGTACATGAAAATAAGTCACAGTCTCTGAGCTGGGATCCATGCATCTGGGATATTTGACCCAGGTAGCTTGACTTGTCTGTACCTGGGGGTGACAGTGGGTAGGAGAGTGGCCTTGAGAATTCAATGCATCCCAACATCTCATGGGCCTAGGGTTCTGTGGGTGGAAGTGGGGCAGTAGGTCAGAGTGGGTAGTTTGAACTGCTTGGCAGCTTGGGATTTAGGGCTTTTTCAAGTGGAGGCTGCCCCTACCTAGAGTGTTTTGATGGCGTACAAACTAATTCTACATCTGCAGGAGCTGGACCAGTCCACAAAACCCTCAATACTAGCATCTAGAAATAAATATCTCACTGCTTGGCAATAGAGGAAGGACTGACTATATCCCAGGAAACCCCTCCCTGTTCTCTAAAGAACATTCCTGACAGTGTCTCTGAAGACACTCTGAAAATGGCATTGGATGTTAGAACATTGCTTTAAAAGTTACTTTTTTGGTAAGGTAGAAAACTTCATTAAATGCCAACTTTATGATCTTGAGCCATATTATGCCCTTAGATGACTAATAAGTTGTTTAAAGCAAGCATTTTTAAAGATAAAAGCTAAGGTCTAATGAGTTTTAACATTAATTCCTATTTTCCTAATTTTACATTGTATTCTAAAATGGAATATACATATTTATCAATATCCATACAGATGATATATATAATCACCCATGTGAAACACCCTGGATAAAATAGCAAGACATAAATTTACAAGGAAATAGAACACTTGAGCAACATTATAAACCATAGAGGTAATTAGACTTATTGTGGGGATCATTTCATAATGTATAAAAATATTGAACCACAACAATGTACACCTGAAAATAATAGGATATTGCATGTAAATTGTACTTCAATTTAAAAATGCAGACCTAATACACTCACATCTATAGAACCCTCCACCCACAGCAGAATACATATTCTTCTCAAGGGCACATGGACATTTTCCAGAATAGACCAGATATTTTCCAGATATTTAGGCAATAAAACAAGTCTCCATGAATTTAAAAGGATTCAAATCATACAAAGTGTATCCTTAAACAATGGAAAGGAGTTAGATATCAATAACAAAGAAATTTAGGAAATTGAAAAATACATGGAAAATAACCTCACATTCTTAAAACCTTTACAAGAGAAATTAGGAAAGATCTGGAGATGGATGAAACTGAAAACACTAACAAAACATAATAAATTATTCATAACAAAATACCTATATTTAAAAAATAGAAAAGTAAATAGATGCCAAGTCAATAACCTAACCTTCTACCTTAAGAAACTAGAAAAAGAAGAGCAAACTAAACACATAGCAAGCAGAATGAGGGAAATAAAAACGATTAGAGCAGATATAAATAAAATGGAGAAAATAAAAGCAATAGAAAAAATCAAGGTAAGTTCTTTGAAAAACCTAATGAGACTGACCAAGGAAAAAAGAATACTCAAATTACTAAAACCAGGAGTGAAAGAGGGGACAGTACTCCCAACCCTATAGAAATAAAAAGAATTATAAGGGATTATGAACAATTTTATGCCCACAAATTGGGTAAGCTACTATGAGATGACTAATTTCTAGAAAAATGAAAACTACTGAAGCTGACTTCAGAAGAAACATATACACCTATAACAAGTAAAGAGATTGATTCAGTAACCAAGAAAAGCACAGAACCAGATGGCTTCACTGATTAATGCTATCAAATGTTTAAAAGCAATCATTACCAATATTTCACAAATGCTTGCAGAAAACAGAATAGGAAGGAATACTTTCTAACTTACTCTATGAGGTCAGTTTTAATACCAAAATCACACAAAGACATCACAAGATAACTACAGATCAATATTCCTTAATAACATAGATGCAAAATTTCTCAACAAATCTGGCACCATATAAAAATTATACACCATGCCAAATGGGATTTATCCCAGGAATGCAAGGTTGGTTTGACATGTAAAAATCAATCAAGGTAATATATTGATAAAGGATAAAGTTACATGATCATCTAAATAAATATTGATAAAATAAAGGATAAAATTACATGATCATCTAAATAAATGCAGGAAAGCATTTTAAAAACCCAACAGCCATCACAATAAAACAAACTAGACAGAAGGGAATTTCTGCAACTTGATAAAGGGCATCTATAAAAAACCCACAGTTAGCATCATATTTAATGATGCAATTGAAAGCTTTTACCCTAAAATCAGGAACAAGGCAATGATGTTTGCCTTTGCCATTTCTATTCAACACCATACTGAAAGTTCTAGCCAGAACAGTTAGACATGAAAAAGAAATAAAAGAATCCAGATGGTAGAGGAAGAAGTAAAACCATCTATTTGCAAATAATATGATCTTATATGTAGAAAATACTAAGGAATCCAAACACACACACACACACACACACACACTAACAAAACAAAACAAAACAAAAGACCTATTGGAACTAATATGTTCAGTAAGGTTGCAGGATATGAGATAAATATACAAAAAGCAGTTGTATTTCTATACACTAGCAATAAATCTGAAAATGAAATTAAGAAAATTCAGGGGCACCTGAATGGCTCAGTTGGTTAAGTGTCTGACTCTTGATTTCAGCTCAAGTCATGGTCTCACAGTCATGAGATCAAGCCTGGTGTTAGGCTCCATGCCCTGCCTGAGATTGGTAAGAAAGAGAGGAAGAGAGGAAGAGAGGAAGGGAGGAAGGGAGGAAAGAAAGGAAGGAAGGAAGGAAGGAAGGAAGGAAGGAAGGAAGGAAGGAAGGAAGGAAGGAAGGAAGGAAGAGAAAGAGGAGAGAGAGGGAGGGAGGAAGGAAGAAAGAGAAAAAGGGGAGGGAGGAAGGAAGGAAGAAGGAAAGGAAAGGAAGAAAAGAAAGGGAGGGAGAGAGGGAGGAAGAAAAAAGGAAGAAGAAAGGAAAAAGGAAAAAGGAAAGGAAAGAAAAGGAAATGAAGGAAAGGAATGGAAAAAGAATTTCATTTACAATAGAATATAAAACAATAAAATACTTAGGAATAAATTAACCAAAGAAGTGCAAGAATTGTGCACTGGAAACTACAAAACACTGCTGAAAGAAATTAAAGAAGACTTGAATAAATAGAAAGACATCCATTAACTGGAAAACTTACCTTGTTAAACTGGAATAACTAAATTTATCTACATATTCACTGAAATCTCTATAAAAATTCCAACCTTCTTTTTTGTAGAAATGGGGAAGCTTGTCCTAAAATTCATATAAAAATGCAAGGGACCCAGAATAGCAATTCAATCTTGAAAGTGAAAACACAGTCGGAGGGCTCACACATCTCAATTTCGAAACTTACTACAAAGCTACAGTAATCAAGATAGTGTGTCATTGGCCTAAGGATACACAAATAGATCATTAAATAGAATTGAGAGCCCAGAAATAAATCCATACATCTATAATCAATTGATTTTCAACAAGGGTACCAAGACCATTCAATGGATAAAGAATAGTCTTTCCAACAAATGATTCTGGAACAAGTGGATATCCACTTGTTGAGATCAAGTTGATCTCACCATATACAAAAATTAACTCAAAATGGATCAAACTTTAAATGTAAGACCTAAAAATATAAAACTTAGAAAAAAAACATGGGTGTAACTTTGTGATCTTGGATTAGGCAATAATTTTTTTTAGATATAACACTAAAAGTACAGGCAACCAAAGAAAAACAATAAATTGTATTTAATTTAAAATATTTTTTTTAACTTTGGTACTCCAAAGAACACTATCAGAAAGTGAAAAGGCAACTCATAGAATGGAGAAAATATTGGCAACTTATATATATGATAAGGATCTATTGTCCAGAAAATATATAAAAATTCTTGCAAGTTAACAATAAAAAGACAACACAATTAAAAAGGGGCGGGGGGGAGGTTTGAATAGGCATTTCTCCAAAGATACATAAATGGCTAATAAGCACATGAAAAGATGTTCAGTATCATTAATCATTGTGAAAATAAAAATCAAAACTACAATGAAATACAACTTTACAACACTAGGATGGCTCTAATGGAAAATAACAAATATTGATGAAAATATGGAAAAATTGTAATCTTCCTACACTGCTAGTTGAAATATAAATTGGTACAGCCACAATGAAGAACAGCTTGGCTGTCCCACAAAAAGTTAAACTTAGAGTTACTATGTAACTCTGCAATTAAATCTACTCCTAGTTATATACCCAAGAGAACTGAAAACAAGTTCTCAATTAAATAGTGTACACAAATGTTCATAGCATCATTCATAATAGAAAGTGGAAACAATCCAAATGTTCAACTGATGAAAGAATAAACAAAATATGGTATATCCAAATAATGAACTGTTATTTGGCAATAAAAAAGAATGAAGTATTGACACATGCTACAATGTGATTGAACCTTGAAAACATTATGCTAAGTGGAAGAACGAAGCCAAAAGCAAAGGGCTACATATTGTATGATTCCATTTATATGAAATGTCCAGAATAGACAAATCCATAGAAACAGAAAGTAGAATAGTGGTTGCCAGGGAATAGAAGAGGGTGAGGGGAGACAAGATGGGAAGTGACTGCTAACAAGTACAGGGTTTTCTTTGGAGTTGATGAAAATGTTCTGGAATTAGTGATGTTTGCACAACTTCAGGAATCTACTAAAAACCATTGACTAGCATACTTTAAAATGGTTAATTTTAAGATATTTGAATTCTGTTTCAATTTTTAAGAATATGTATGTATCCTCTAAGTTAGAACAGAGAAAATGGAAAAACACTTAATCCAAAATAAGCGAGAGGAATGAAAAAGGATGAATAATAAACAAGACATGATGGATTTTGCTCAAAATATTAATAAAAGGATTAAATGAAAATGGACTAAATGTGTTAAAATATCTAGATATACACATATGCTGGTTACAAAAAAAAACATCAAAAACTGCAAAGCTCAAAATAAATACGTAGAAAGTATATACTGTGCAAATACCAAACAACAACAAAACCCTGCCATAACCTTGTTATCAAAATACTATTAAAGCAAAAAATCCATGTCAGAAAAAAGTATTAATTCATACAGATTGAGTTCTACTGAAAGATAAAACAATTCCAAATTTGTGTGTCCTACTTATCCTCAAAATATATAAAGCAAAAATTGACAGCTCTACTACAAAAAAAATAGATGAGCACAAAACCTTTACGGGAGATTTTGGCACTCCCCAGTAACTAATAGAATCTGACCCTCTTACACCTTCAATGAGAATGTGGGATTTAATAATCATGTACCTGATTTTGAGTTATTCTATTTTGACAAGTTCCTGAGTGTGAGTGTGGCAGGTGGCTTCTAAATTGGCTCCCAATGATCCCCAGCTCCCAGTATGCACACTCTTGTGTAATCCCCTCCTCTTCTGTGTGGGATGGACCAAGTGCCTTGTTTTTAACAAATAGAGTATGGCAAAGGTGATGGGGTGACACTTCTGAAATATGGCTATGAAAAATTGTGACTTCCATCTTGTACATTCTTGTTCTCTTTCTGCCTCATCTTGTCCACTCTGGGGAAGCCAACTGCCATGTTGTGAGGTGCTGTGAGGAGAGGCCCTTGAGCCAAGAAACCGAGGGGGATTTCCACCAACAGCCAATGAGGATCTGAGGCCCTCGGGCTAACAACCCAAGAGGAACAAATCTTGCCAGTGCACATATGACTGAGCTTGAAAGAAACCCTGCCCTAGTCCAGCCATGAGAAGACTACACCTGGCCAACACATTCACTGCAGCCAGTTAGAGACCCCTAGCCAGAGGCCCCAGCTAAGCCATAACTGGATTTGTATTCCAGAAACTATGAGATCATAACTTTTGGTATTTTAAGCCACTAAGTTTTGGAGTAATTTGTTATGCAACAGAAGATAATTAGTACACTCAAGATGATCAGCCTCACAACTTACTTTAGTATTTGATAAATATATAGGTAACAAACATACATATCTACACATAAATATAGAGATAGGATAGATAGAATCTTAGAAAAAAATTTCATTTTTAACATCTTGCTTATTCTCTGAGATTAAATATCCCTTTATGAGGGATTGGATGCATACATGGTGTTTTTTTTTGTTTGTTTTAATGTTTTATTTATTCTTAGAGAGAGAGAGACAGAGCATGAGTGGGTGAGGGACAGAATCTGAAGCAGGCTCCAGACTCTGAGCTGTCAGCACAGAGTCCGACGTGGGGCTCGAACCCACGAACTGTGAGATCATGACCCGGTTGAGTTGGACGCTCAACCGACTAAGCCACCCAGGCGCCCCAAGATGCATACATGTTTTTATGCTCAGCCAATGGAATTCTCTGCAACTCTTTAAATGAATATATTGATGATGATAATGATGTAGTAGTAGTAGTAGTAGTAGTAGTAAATATTCATATGATGATAAATATTTACTAATCTGTTAGGATAGTAATTATTAATTATATTAATGATATCTAATTATATTAGAATTTAATCCATTCCATTTTTCAGATGAGAATACTGTTTTAGAAAGGCTATATAATTTCCCTAAGGTCATCCTATAGTCAACATTGGGGCAGGTGTTTGACAACTAAACTTCACCCAAGAACAAGCGGCTTTCTCAAAGTGCCTGGCTGGCTCAGTTGGTGGAGCATACTACTCTTGATCTTGGGGTTATGGGTTTTAGCCCCACATTGGGTGTAGAGTTTACTTAAAAAAATAAAATCTTAAAAAAATAAAAAAAAGAATAGCTTTATCTCCCTGGTTGTCCCCCTGGTCTCTGTAGACCCTTGGGCCCTGGTATACATAATCCAAGGAAGGGAGAGGGAGCCATGAGCACTTAGACTTGCTCATTCTCTCAGAACAACTCTGGTTCTCATGAGCAACTAAGAACCAGAACTTGATTTTGTCTAGAAATATAAGTGAATGTGACATTTATGGCCTCTTGAATTTTAGAAGCAATTTGTTTACTTGTTACATGTACACCCTTATAGATATCTTCACTATCCAAACTTTTCACTATCAAGCTTAAGAGTCAAAGTCAGATGATTTTTTTTACATTTGAATTTTATGGTAGTTTTTTTTTTAAGTAATATCTACACCCAACGTGGGGCTTGAACTCATGACCCTGAGATCAAGCGTTGCATGCTCTACTGACTGAGTCAGTCAGGCGCCCCAAATAAAGTCAGATGACTTTTTAGGTAAACCGTTTGTTATATAAATTCTTGCTATTGACTGTCTTCATCTCAAGAACCAAATTCATTTGGAATATGTGCTATCTCTACTGACTCAAGCTCCGTGTCTGACTTTCATTATCCAAATCAGGAGGCAAGTAGATTTGGGTGGTGAGAGACAGTTTTGCACGCACAGAAAATACACCAAATTTTGGGTTGGTTCTTGCTGGTTATCTCTAGTGCTAATTTACTTTTCAAATAAATGGGTGTAATGTTTTGATTTTTATGAGCATGTTTACATAACTAATTTTTATAAAATACACCGATTGGCGAGATGCCCCATGTCTCTATCTCGGGAACCCAGATTCCCCAAGGTGGCTTTGCCCAAATATTTGGAAACCAATGCCCTCAGAGATAGGAGCATTAGCCTTGTCCCCTGTTTCTACTTACAGATCCGGGCTTCAGTGGGTCTTTCCTTAGCATCACCTCTAGTTAGCTGGGCTGGATGCCCCTGTGTTGAAGAGGCAACCACTCATGTACCCAGCGAACTTTTTAGATTTTACTATGAAGCCAACAATTCACTCCTCAGGCCCTTGGTCACCCAGGGTCCATTGCTGGGTGTTTTGGGGTTGTTGAGTGGAGGCCTTTCCAAAATATTGCTTTGGGGCTCAGCATTACTTGTTCTTTCTCCTTTAACTCTGGAGCTAGTGCTCAGATGGTTAGAACACTGTGCTAATGAGGCACTGGTCCTGCCGTGGGGACCCATTTGCCAGCCTCTGATCCCTCGCCAAAGACCTTGGCCGGCTGCCTGGCAGCAACTGTTGATCGCCAGAGGGAACAAGAGAGCAGCTGGAATGGACTGGGGCCACCTTGGAGCTCCCAGAGAAGGCTGAACACCCCCGCAGGTAGCAGGTCAACACGTCCACGACCCTCCAAAGCACCTCTTCCTAGACCAGAGGCACCATTTAAATAAGAGGAAAAACAATCTGTTGATTCTTACACGTTGCTGTAAATTTGTGCTCCTAGCAATACGTTTGTTGTGACAGTTACCACTGGGATTCCCCCCCCCTTTATTACTAGAAAGCTTTATTATCTGGAGCTTTAAAACCTCCTGCAGTGAGAAACCATTGCATCAACACACAGTTTGGAGAGAAGAGAATGACTGTGATTCCTATTCTCTAAAGATGGGAGATCATCACTACACTAGCCCTCCGATACGGGGACTCAGCTGGGCCTCATTCTCTGGCTGTTCTAACACCAACCCCCACCCCCAGCCTGATTCTCAATGTACGCTTTTCCTAGGAAGGAGGCGGGAAGGATGTCCAGTCAGCTATGAGGAGAAGGGGGACTCCTGTCATGAGCCTGCAGATTCTGAAGTTCAAGTTTCCAGCTCTAGTGACTGTGTGTTGTGTGGTAGTCATGGGGATGAGGTAGACATGGGATTAAGAGCCTTTCCTACCCTGTACTGCTGGCAAATCCTCTCCTCAGCTCCGACCGTCACGGAGTCCTGGAATGTTCAAAGCAGTGACCAGGACACTTAGAAGAACCAGGGCTCCTGCCAAGCAAGCAACATGGAGAGAGAAATGCTCCTAGTTGAGTGATTAAAGTGTAACTTGAGGCGCGCCTGGGTGGCTCAGTCAGTTAAGCATCTGACTCTTGATTTTGGTTCAGGTCATGATCTCATGGTATTTTGAGAGATCAAACCCTGCATCGGGCTCTGCGTTGACAGTGCGGAACCTGCTTGGGATTCTCTCTCTCTTTCTCTCTCTGCCTGCCTCTCTCTCTCTCTCTCAAAAATAAATAAAAAAAACTTTAACGTATAACGTGAAACACTTCATTGCCAACATAAACGTGCGTGTGCATGTATGCAAATGTGTGTGCATTTGTGTTGGGAGGATGCTTTTTTAACAGCTTCATCAAGGGATAATTGAAATACTATAAAGTGCACATATTTAGAGTGTACAACTTGATAAGTTCTGACCTGTGACATCATCACCATGATCAAAACTGTAAACATCTTCATCACCCAGTTTCCTCACCCTTCTTGGTACCACCCCTTCCAATGCCTCCAAGCAGCCCCTGATTTGCTTTTTGTCACAAATAAGTAGATTTGTGGGACCCCAGAGTGGCTTAGTCGGTTAAGTGTCAGACTTCAGCTGAGGTCTTGATTTCACAGTTAGTGGGTTTGAGTTCCGCATCGGGCTCTGTGCTGTCAGCGCTGAGCCTGCTTTGGATTCTCTGTCTCCTTTCTCTGCCCTTCCCCCACTTCCGCACTCTCTCTCTCTCTCTCTCTCTCTCTCTCTCTCAAAAATAAATAAACATTAAAAACAAATAAGATTTGTAATTACTTACAATACTAGTTCTGAGTCCAGCAGACAAATACTTTGCTTTTGTAGGTGAACTTTTGATTGTGTGTTTAAAATTCTGAATTCCCAAAAAATGAAACAGAGACACGTTGTGATATGAAGACATCTTGGGATCTTGCATAGCCTCAGCTTTGCCTCTGTGCCCCAGAGCCCCCGCCCACAGGACAGCCCCGACCAGCCTCTGCCAGCTTGGTGACAATGGTCACTATCTCTTCTAGTAGGCTCAGTATAGTGTGAGATCCTGGCCAGTTTGGGCATCAAAACAAAGAATGCCAACCTACTGCCATTTGACACCAGTCTCTGCCACCTCACCTCTCATCCCTGTGCTACCTGGAAGCTGCACATAAAGTCTTCCCCTTCCCTCTCCTCTCTTATAACTTCACCCTTACCACTCAGCCCCTCCACATACTGGATCTTTCCTCCTTCTGTTCCATTTCCAGCCCCTTCAGCGCCCCCAGCCCCATGTCAGTGTAACACACTCTTCCCTACGTCAGTGTGCTTGCAGAACCACATCTCTGACTGGGCTCTGCCCACAGGACACCACACACCTCCTCCCCTGGGGAGCCCCACACCTATGAGATTCAGGCGGGTTGGGAACCAGTGCTGGCCTGCCTCCACATTGCTGCCCATTCTCTTCCAGTGTAGCAAGGAGGCTCAGGTATTGGGTAACCATGGAAATTGTCCAGCATACATACTGTGTCCTGGTTTGGGCAAATGATGATGAAGATAGTGTTTTCCTACAAAATAGGTGATAATATCTGTGAAAGTACCTAGTTCTTTTCTGACAGAAATAGGCATCAGAAAGGTAGGGCTCAGTAGTCATGGGTAGATTTTAAAAACTCCTTGGGAGACAGGTGAAGATTTCTTCAACAGGACACACAAAAAAGACTAACCACCCCCACCCCACCCCCCAAAAAAGATCGGTGCATTGGACAATAGTAAAATGAAAAATCCCTTTTCCCCCCAGTTCTATTGATGTATGATTGGCATGTAACACTGTGTATGTTTTAGGCATACAACATAATGATTTGTTACAAGCATATACCATGAAATGACCACCACATTAAGCTTAGTTAATATCCAACACCTCACATAGTTATGAGTTGTTTACTTGTGATGAAAACTTTAAAGATTTACTTTCTTAGCAACTTCCAAATATACACTATAGCATTGTTAACTACAGTTAACACATATTTAACATAGTTACTATACATTACTTATAACTGGAAGCTTTTACTTTTGACCCCCCTCACCCATTTCTCCACCCCCCACTGCTGGCTTCTGGCATCCTCCAATCTGTGTCTATGGGTTCAGTATTTTTAGAGCCCACATCTGAGTGAGATCATACAATATTTGTCTTTCTCCGATTTCTTTTTTTAATAAAATTTATTTTAAAGTTTATTTATTTTGAGAGAGAGAGAGTACATGCACACAAGCAGGGAAGGGGCAGAGAGAGAGGGGTAGAGAGAGAAAATCTCAAGCAGGCCCTGTACTGTCAGCTAAGAGCCCGACATGAGACTCGAACTCACCAACCATGAGAACATAACCTGAGCCAAAATCAAGAGTCAGATGCTTACCTGATTGAGCCACCCAGGCACCTCTCTTATTTATTTCACTTAGCATGATTCCCTCCAACTTCATCCATGTTGTCACAAATAGCAGGATTTCCTTATCTTTTATGGCTGAATAATGTTCATATCATTTCATATATATAGTTTGTATACATTATATATTCATACATATTCATATATATGTATACACCTATATACATTTTCTTTATCCATTTATCCATTGATGGACACTTAGGTTGTTTCCATGTCTTGGCTGTAATGAACAGAAAGTGCAGATATCTCTTCAAGAAAGTGATTTTGTTTCCTTCAGATAAATACCCAGAAGTGGAATTACTGGATCTATATTGAATTAAGTAACTTCCATACCATTTTCTACCATGGCTGCACTAATTTACATTCCTACCAGCAATGCAAAGTGTTCTCTTTTCTCTGCATCCTCCCCAACACTTTTTATTTCTTATCTTTTTGATTACAGCATTTTAACAGGTGGTATTGCATTGGGGTTTTGATATGTATTTCCTGATGATGAGTGATGTTGAGCACTTTTTCCTGTACCTGTTGCCATTTGGATGTTTCTTTGGAAAAATGTCTATTCAGGCCCTTGGCTTGTTTTTAGATTGTATTATTGTTGTTGTTGTTGTTGTTATTTGCTATTGAGTTGCATGAGTTCCTTATATATTTTAGATATTAGTCTCTGACCAGATGTGTGGTTTATAAATAGTTTCTCTCATTCTATAGGAGGCCTTTTCATTTTTTTGTTTTTGTTTTGTTTTTCTATGTAGAAACTTTATAGTTGTAAACTTAAAGATTTTTTTCATCAGCACACCTGGGTGGCTCAGTTGATTAAGTGTCTGACTCTTGATTCCAGCTCAGGTCATGATATCTCTTCATGAGTTCGAGCCACACCTTGGGCTCTATGCTGACATTCCAGTATGGAGCCTGCTTGGAATTCTTTCTCTCCCTCTCTCTACCCCTTCCCTACACATGCATGTGTGTGCTCTCTCTCTCCCAAAATAAATAAATAAACTTAAAAAATTATTTTCATCAATAAGAGAGTGAAAATGTCATCAACAGAGAAAGAAATCCATAATATATATAACAGACACAGTGCTCATGTCCAGAATATATTAAGAAATCCTAAAATTAGAAAAAGGCTGATAACCCAATTGAAAAAAAGAACATAAGAAATGAGCAATTAGAAATGGATGGTGGTATCAGTTGCATTTCTATACATCAATAATGAAGCAGCAGAAAGAGAAATCGAGGAATCAATCCCATTTACAACTGCACCAAAAACCATAAACTACCTAGGAATAAACCTAAGAGTGAAAAAATCTATACACTGAAAACTACAGAAAGCTTATGGAAGATATTGCAGAAGACACAAAAAAATGGAAAAACATTCCGTGCTCATGGATTGGAAGAACAATATTGTTAAAATGTCAATACTACCCAAAGCAATCTACATATTCAATGCAATCCCTATAAAAATAACAATAGCATTCTTCACAGAGCTTGAACAAACAATTTGTATGGAACCAGAAAAATCCCAAATAGTTAAAGGAATCCTGAAAAAGAAAACCAAAGCTAGAGGCATCACAATCCCAGACTTCAAGGTGTATTACAAAACTGTAATCATCAAGACAGTATGGTACTGGCACAAGAACAGATACATAGATCAATGGAACAGAATAGAGAACCCTGAAATGGACCCACAAACATATGGCAAACTAATCTTTGACAAAACAGAAAAGAATATCCAATGGAATAAAGACAGTCTCTTCAGCAAATGGTGTTGGGAAAACTGGACAGTGACATGCAGAAGAATAAACCTTCTTACACTGCTTTCTTACACCATACACAAAAATAAACTGAAATGGATGAAAGACCTAAATATAAGATAGGAAGCCATCAAAATCCTAGAGGAGAAAGCAGGCCAGAACCTCTTTGACCTCACAGCAATTTCTTACTTCAACACGTCTCTGGAGGCAAGAGAAACAAAACCAAAAATGAACTATTAGGACCTCATTGAGATAAAAGCCTTCTGCACAGCAAAGGAAACAATCAGTAAAACTAATAGGCAACTGGAAGAATGGGAGAAGATACTTGCAAATGATATATTTGATAAAGAATTAATATCCAAAATCTATAAAGAATTTATCAAACTCAACACCCAAAATAACACAAATAATCCAGTGATGAAATGGGCAAAAGCCATGAATAGACACTTTTCCAAAGAAGACATCCAGATAGCAAACAGACACATGAATAATGCTCAACATCACTCATCATCAGTGAAATACAAATCAAAACCACAATGAGATACCACCTCACACCTGTCAGAATGGCTAAAACTAACAACTCTGGCAACAACAGATGTTGGCAAGGATGCAGAGAAAGAAGATCTTTTTTGCACTGCTGGTAGGAATGCAAACTGGTGCAGCCACTCTGGAAAACAGTATGGAGGTTCCTCAAAAAATTAAAAATAGAACTACCCTACCACCCAGCAATTGGACTACTATATATTTATCCAAGGGATACAGGAATGCTGTTTCGAAGGGACACATGCACCCCAATGTTTATAGCAGCACTATCAACAATAGCCAAAGTATGGAAAGAGCCCAAATGTCCATCGATGGATGAATGGATAAAGAAGATGTGGTGTATACACACACACACACACACACACACACACACACACACACACACACAATGTAGTATTACTCGGCAGTCAAAAAGAATGAAATTTTGCCATTTGCAACTACATGGACGGAACTAGTTGCATGGACGGAGCGTATTATGCTAAGTGAAATTAGTCAGCCAGAGAAAGACAAATATCATATGACTTCACTCATATGAGGACTTTAAGATACAAAACAGATGAACATAAGGGAATGGAAGCAAAAATAATATAAAAACAGGGAGGGGGACAAAACATAAGAGACTCTTAAATACAGAGAACAAACAGAGGGTTACTGGAGGGGCTTTGGGAGAGGAAATGGGCTAAATGGGTAAGGGGCATTAAGGAATCTACTCCTGAAATCATTGTTGCACTATATGCTAACTTGGATGTAAATTAAAAAATAAATTAAATAAAAATTAAAGAAAGAAAGAAAGAAACAAAGAAAGAAAGAAAGAAAGAAAATGTGATATATATATATATACAATGGAGTATTACTTGACAATCAGAATGAAATCTTGCCATTTGCAACAACATGGATGGAACTAGAGTGTATTATTCTAAGTGAAATTAGCCAGAGAAAGACAAATTTCATATGATTTCACTCATATGTGGAATTTAAGATACAAAATGGATGAACATAAGGGAAGGGAAATAAAAATAATATAAAAACAGAGAGGGAGGCAAACCATAAGAGACTCTTAAATAAAGAGAACAAACTGAGGGTTGCTGGCAGGTGTAGGGTCAGGGGAAGGCCTAAAGGGGTGAGTGGCATTAAGGAGGACATTTGTTGGGATGAGCACTGGGTGTTATGTGTGACAAATCACTAACCTCTACTCATGAAATTATTGTTACACTATATGTTAACTAACTTGGATTTAAATTTAAAAATAAATAATTAAAAAATTTTTAAGAAAGCAAAAAAAAAATGGATGGTGGTGATGGCTGCACAACACTGTAAATATACTAATACCATAGGATTATATGCTTTAAAATGATAAATTTCATGTTAGATATATACATCACCATAATAAAAGGTAGTATAATTGATTGATTGATTGATTAAAGAAATGAACAGATGCTTCACCAAAAAAAGGAAGCAAGAAGTACGTCCAAATGTCCAAAAAGCCTATGGGGACCTGGGTGACTCAATCAACTGAGCATCCAACCCTTGATTTTGGTTCAGGTCACAACCCCAGGGTTGTGGGATCTAGCCCCACATAGTACTCTGTGCTCAACATGGAGCCTGCTTCAGATTCTCTCTCTCTCCCTGCCCTTTCCTAATTCATGCATGTACATTCTCTCCCTCTCTCCAAGATAAGAATAAAAAAAATAAAAATATAAAAACAAAAAGCATATAAAAATAACCTTAAGAGCTATCTTACAAACTTAACCAATAATAAGTAACCTGTACACACTACCAGAGTGGTGAACATGGAAAAGACCATTAATACCAAGTGTTGGGGAAAATATGAAGTAACTGAAACATGCATCCACTCATCCCCACTCATTCCACAGTGGGAATATAAAATAGCACAACCACTTTGGGAAACTCTGGGAGTATCCACTAAAGCTGAGCATATCCTGTTATCCAGAAATTCTACTCCCAGGCATAGACTCCAAAGAAATGTGTACATATTGTCACCAATGATGTGTGTTAGAATGTTCATAGCAGCAATATTCATAATAGCACCAAATGTGCATCAACAGGAGAGTGGATAGACATACCTTAATACATCTATAAAAGGAATTTTTACAGAAGTGAAAATGGATTAACAGGTAGGTAGATTGCTATTCATAGTTGATGAATCCCACCAACATAATGTTGGGCAAAAGAAGCCAGATGCGAAAGAATGTATACTATGTGATTCCATTCATCTGAAGTTCAGAAGGAGGTAAAACTAACCTATGGCATTAGAAGTCAGTATAGCAATTACCTTAGTGCTTGGAGGTGGGTTCTTGGCAGGGAAGGTGATTCTGGTAATTCATTCTCTCTCTCTCTCTCTCTCTCTCTCTCTCTCTCTCCCCTCCCCCCCTCTTTTAAATAGTTTTTTAAATCTTTTTTTAAAATGTTATTTGAGAGAGAGAGAGAGAGAGAGAGCGCACGAGCAGAGGAGATGGGCAGAGCGGGGTGAAAGAGAGAATCCTAAGCAGGCTCCATGCTCAGCACAGAGCCCAATGTGGGGCTTGATCCCATGACCCTGGGATGAATGACCTGAGCCCAAATCAAGAGTTGGATGCTCAACCAACTAAGCCACCCAGGCGCCCCAGGTAATATTCTTAATATTCTGTCTCCTGATCTGGGGGCCAGTAATACAGATATGTTCACCTTGTAATAATTCACTGGGCTATATTCTTAGGATTGCTGGCTTTTTATGTATATTATATGTATATTATACATATATACATATATATAATATGTATATTATACTTCCATTTTTAAAGTTTATTTTAAAAACCTCCCACTGATAAAGAAGCATTATATTTTCTTTAAACAAATTCTATCATCTGCATTTGATCTTCATGCCCCATATAAAATAATAAAAAGCTAGAAAGCTTTTAGTAGACTGGTTGGCATGTAATAACTATATTTATGCATACATTCTTTGTGACTATAAAAAAAAGAACACAATGGATTCTGGAATTAATGGATAAAGGGGAAGGGTTAATCTCTAAATCAAAAAATTGAACAACAGGTAAAATTGGGAAATGCCAAATGGAGAAAAGTGGACTGGCTATATCTTCTCTGGCATCTTTACTTATATATTTACTTATCTTTACTTACGGAATGAAGGTCTTCATTCAGTTAAAGAGATTAGAAGCTTAATAGAGAAGATAGGAAAGACACTTTTTAGGATGGAAGGGCTCTTTCTTAGAGCCAGAACTGATCCCATATGGACCCATATACTGAGCACACCCTAAAGCCAGCCTCAGGCAGGGCATGGGGTGAATTCGAGCCAGGCACCCTAAGGCATCTTGCCTTTGCTGGGCCAGATGACCTAGTAGATATTCTGTTTTCTCCTCAGTTCCACATAGCAACTATTACTTATCAGAAGTTATGCTAAGCCTTAGGGATCCAAAAATAAATTAGAGATGGCTCTTATTCTCAAGAGCAAGAAGCTATATAAGCAGATTACAATTCAAGATGATGATATGAATGTTATGAATGATACCATCCATAGATTATGACCCCTAACAAGTTGCTAAGCTCTCTGTGCCTCAGTTTCCTCATCTGTAAACTGGGGGATAAAGATTGTACCCACCTCACAGGATTGTTGTAAGGATGAAGTGAGATCACACATGTAGAGCAGTTAGCCAGGTGCCAAACACACGGTAATTGCTCAGTGTATGACTTTGCTCCATGACTGTGATGATGATGACCAGGCCATGGTTATAATGATGATGAGGGCACTGAGGATGTGATGGAAGCATCAAGACCCAGCCTGAGAATTCAGGGACTCCTTCCTAAAGCACGAATAGTTTGAGAGGGTATGGTGGGAAGGGAAAATGGCAGACGGATGGGATGACCCAGAAAGTCCCAGAACCATGAGATGGTGTGGTGAGTGCCGGTAGCCTTCAGCATTGAGTAGGGGATGGAGTGAGAAGCACACAGTGGAAGAGAAGGGTCTGGAATGGGGTCTGAGAGAGCCTTGTGGTCCAAACTAGTGAGCTAGCATTTCATCCTGTGACAGGGAACCACAGGAAGGGATTTGAAAAATACCTTCCAAGTAAAATAGCAGGAATTGGTGTTTGAATGGTTAGGTTTAAAGGAAGAGGAGTTTCTGGTTTGTAAAAGGGGAACAGATGCCCCAGGGAATGGAGAACTTCAGGGGAAAACCAGGTAAGGTGAGGGGGGGCGGGGCATGCTCTCTGTTTCAAACAGGTTGAGTTTGAGGTACCTGCAGAGCATCTGTAGCAGGTGCCGAGCATGCAGTGACGAGCACCCATCTGGGGCTCAGGGACACTGGACAGGTGTGAGCACACGGCTGGTGCCAGGATGGCAGGACATCCCGGGAGATGCCCTGGGAATGTGTGTGGAAGGACAGGGGATGGTCTGCTCAGAGCACCAGTGCCTCAGGGTGAGCAGAGGAAGAGGAACCACATGGGGGCTTCAGGAGGACACATGGACACTGGGGACCTGCAGCAGGTGGAGTCCAGGGGAGGGCAGGTAGGTTAGGACCATAAGGAGCCTGGCATCAATCAGCTCAGCCAGCCATAACAAGTACCACACACTTGGTTGCTTAAATAACAGGCATTGACTTCTCACAGTTTGGGAGGCTGGAAGTCTGAAATCAAGGTGATGGAAGCATTGGCGTCTCCGCTGCCTCTCTCCTTGGTTTGCAGATGCCACCTCTCCCTGTGTCCTCACGTGGTCTTCCCTCTGTGTGTGTCTGTGTTCTGATCTCCTCTTATTCTTTTTTTTTAATTTTTTAATGTTTATTTATTCTTGAGAGAGAGTGCAAGTGTGGGAGAGGCAGAGAGAGAGGGAGACACAGAATCTGAAGTAGGTTCTGGGCTCCATGCTGTCAGCACAGAGCCTGATGCAGGGCTCAACCCCACGAACCACGAGATCATGACCTGAGCTGAAGTCGGACACTTAACCAACTGAGCCACCCAGGCATCCTTGTTTTGTTCTTTTGTATAGAAGCTTTTTAGTTGTAAAAGTAAAAATTTTTTTTCATTGGTGCACCTGGGTGGGTCAGTTGATTAAGTGTCTGACTCTTGATCCCGGCTCAGGTCATGATATCTCTTTGTGAGTTTGAGCCCCACCTCAGACTCTGCGCTGACATTCCAGAGCGGAGCCTGCTTGGAATTCTGTCTCTCCCTCTCTCTACCCCTCCCCCACAGGTGTGTGTGTGCTTTCTCTCTCCCAAAATGAATTTTAAAACCTTTAAAAAAATGTTTTCTTTCCATTATTAAGAGAGTCAAAAAGTCACCCAGGCTCCCCTGATCTCTTCTTACAAGGACAACAGCACGCTGGACCAGGGCCCACCCCTACGACCGCATTTTATCTTGAAGACCTCTTCACTGCTGTGTCTCTGAACAGTCCTGATCTGAGGGACTCAGGGTTAAGATTCCAGCAGATGAACTTTAAGGGTCACAGCTCAGCCCATAGCAGGCCTTGTGTTGGTGAGAGGGACGTGGTGGATGAGCTCACAAGAGCCCTGGAAGGCAGGAGAAGTCAGGCCGCAGAGATTGGGTGCAGTGAGAGGTGGTGGGGGGGAAGGGGCAGCAGCTGGAGGGGCCACCAAGGTGGAGGCTCAGGAGACACGAGCATGACGAAGGCTGAAGAGAAGCATCCACAGAGGGTGGGAGGCACAAAGGGTCCCTCACTGGGTATGGAGCAGTGGGAGCACTCCAGCTGTGGAACATGTGTCCACCTCGGGGCCAGGCTGGCCCACTGTGAGCACCCTGAGTCACAGTCCCCTGAGAGGAAGGCATGGGGCCTGCTCAGACCTTCAAACCCTGAGTCATCTTGACTCCCGCCTCCTCAGGAATGGTGACTTGCCCCAGATGACCAAAAGAAAAAAACTGGTCACCTGGGGAGAGTCCTAGGAGACTTTGCCCGGTGATTTGACAGAACACACATGTGTTATGTGTATTTTACCACAATTTAAATAAATAAATAGGATTTTTAAAAACATTTTCCATACAGTTTCTTTCCTCCTTGATGTGGATACTTAAATATTGGAGGCAAAATGTCTCCAATGCTCTTCACTGGAAGAAGATTGCATTTTCTATAGCATCAGGCAGGAGACTTGCTGGGCACGGAGTCTCCCAGGGACAAGTACTGGCCTTTCCAAAGCATGAAAGGAGAGCTAAGGAGTTCGTACATCAGCAAACCCTCCTTTTCGACAAGCAGTTGAAGGCGACCGTCACTCACTGGCCACCAATTATGTGTTTGTATGATTTGCATTTTTTTGTGCTTTACTTTTCCATGAATGGCATCTTGTGTGTCGGACAGACAGCTGGGTGTCAGGGAGTGACACAACTTGGGTGCCGCCTTGCCCTCTGAGGCACAGGCCCCTCCCCTGAAGAAACTGGAAAGGCTCTCCCGGTGGCCCCTTTGTGTCTGGGGTCTCCTTCCAGTCCAAGAAGCCAATCTGCGTTCCTCCCATGTCCTGCTGCAGAGGGCCAAGTGCCTTGCAAGTCTGAAGACAAAAACAACAACAAACCTGCTGTGGCTGGCCACTGGAATTTCAGAAAATTCTGAATGAAAACAGCAGTTGCAAAATGCAATGGGTTTACAAATTGCAGCTGATTATTCACTGGCTGTCGGGTTTGGCAGGAGCACGGTAAAATCTGCTGCTCAAGGACCCGAAGGCAGCAGAGGAGCGGTGGGGAGGCGCCGGGCTGGGCTGCGCCGCTGGCTCCCAACCCATCCCCCGCACAACCTCGGGCCCTATTTGGCTGACACTGAGGATGGTCAGGCCCCGAAGCGACAGCACGAAGCAGAGGCTGAGGGCAGTTCGGTGTCTGCTGGTTTTGAATCTGCGTTACCCTGGGACTCGGGGAAGCTGTCCCATACTCTATGCCAGTTACCCAGTTACGGCTTCCGGCCCGGGGTCCTGGGGAGCCCAGGCTGTTTTACAGGCACACCAGAAATGTCTGCATTATTCTCAAACGGGTCAGCAGACTGCTGCGGGTGCCAGGTCTTTGATGGAATGAATTTTGGATGCAAATCAAATATTTAAATTGATGTTTTCCTTCTCTGGCAGGACCATTCCACTGGTCCAGTCAACTTGTTTTTACATAAAATTCAGGCTTCATAAATATGCATCTTTCTTCTGGAAGATGCCTGAGGCAGGACAGTGGCTGCATTTGAAAGCCCGGAGGCTAATGGTCTCCCTAGAGAAGGGAGCAGGTCCCCATCAGCTAATTCCCACCGCCCCTCCCTTGGCTAAAAATGTTCTTGTCAGAAAACCTATTCATTCGCCTGTTGATTCCAAGTGGTTATATATTGTTTAATCACAGAGGCCTTGGATTTATGCCAAGCAGCCAGTTGCTGTCTGCTATCTGTTAGGAAAGAAGAGGTAAGACAAATTCATTCACTTCTGTCTCTTCTTCAGTTTCCTGGGCTACGTGAAACCAAACGATGTTTATGAACATCTCAAAGTGATGTAAAATATCCATCTTGGTGAAAATAAATATCGTGCTTCCTTTTGAAAAACAGCCTTTTGAAGAAAGAAAAAAAAGAAAAACAGCATTTTGTGAAAGGAATCTTTACCCATGAATCTACCTCAGATAATTCTAGATATTTCAAGTGGCTCCCTTCCTGCCTCCCCTTCATATACATAGAGAGAGAGACTCAAGAAATGTGAAGTTGCTTTCTCCAAAACTTGCTCAGGGAGCTGGGATCTGGGCCTGGACCTTGAGTCTCCACACTCGGCAGTTAAAGTGGACAACGGGGACACAGTGGCTGATGGAAGAGAGGCATGGGTAATTGATAACCTCGCTCCCAAGCAATCCAAGAAACCCCAGGGCCAGAACCTACCTGCTCAGCTCTTGGAAAGAGCGTGTGGGTATTTTCCTCCAGCGATGAGACCCAGGAGGGGCAAGTGCCCCCACCCTCCCACCCCTAGGATGCTCCTGTATTGCCCTGCTGTAGGGCTGGAGCCTTCCCCAAGCAGGACCCAGTCTGCCAGCCCCTCAAGGGACCCTAATCCAAGAGCTCTGACCCCCAATACCTTCCTTTATCCTTCCATCTTCCCACCCATGCGCAGTGGGGTGTCGAATTTTCTTACTCCCTACTTTGTTTTTCTTTGCTTCATTCATTGAATGTGGAAGAATACACAAGCCCGGGGCCCCCTTGACACAGGCTCTGCCATTGGAGCATCAAATTGCTCAGTGTGTGCACTTACTACCAGCTAAGGACCAAGCCCTGCTTATGTCCAGAGTGAAGGCTCAGCCCATTCACATGAGTCAGGCTCCTCGGAGCACAGCGCACAAAGTGCACCCACCGTCCCAGTGAGGAAAAAGGACAGAAACCTATGGCGTGAGAATAAAAGCTAATGAGAAGCTCAATGCACACTTGCTGAAAAGGGATATAGAGCCACTGGGAGAATCAAGAGGGTATAACACTTACGGGTGCTTAGCACCACCTGGCACACGGTGTATTGTTATTTTAATCTCCTTGTACTGCAGGCACTGGTCAGAATTCAGTCCCTAGGTATCACATGTGGATCTGCACAAGGTACAGAAGAAAACTCCAAGAAGATGCTTCCCCCGGGGGAATTCTCAGGTCACCAGGTTCTCCCTTTGAAATCTGAGGGGGAGGGGAAACTGAAAGTTAATTGTTCAGTGGGTGTAGGGTTTCAGTTTTGCAAGAAGAAAAAGTTCTGGAGATCTGTTGCACAACAATGAGAACGTGGTTAACGTTACTGCACTATTCACCTAAAAGTGGTTAAGGTGGTACATTTTATATTACAGGCAGACCTCTTTTTTTGCACTTCATAGGATTGTGCTTTGCAGATACTGCTTTTTTTTTTTTAAGTTTGTGTCAAGCAAGACTTCTGGCACCATTTTTTCTCAACAGCATTTGCTCACTTCATGTCTCTGGGTCACATTTTGATAATTCTCGCAATAATTCAAACTTTTTCATGATTATTATCTTTTTTATGGTGCTCTGTGGACCAGTGATCTTTGATATTAATACTGTGATTATCTGGGGACGCCACAAATCACGTCCATATAACAAGCAAACTTAATAAATGTTGGGTATGGGGGGCCCCTGGGTGGCTCAGTTGGTTAAGCGTCCAACTTCAGCTCAGGTCATGATCTCACAGCTTGTGAGTTCGAGCCCTGAGTCAGGCTCTGTGCTGACAGCTCAGAGCCTGGAGCCTGCTTCAGATTCTGTGTCTCCCTCTCTCTCTGCCCCTAACCCACTTGCACACTCTGTCTCTGTCTCTCTCAAAAATAAACATTAAAAAAAATTAAAAAAACAAAAACAAGAAAAATTAAATGTTGGGTGTGTTCTGACTATTCTTGCTCCTGCTCCTTGGGCCTCCCTATTGTCTGCAACACAGCAATATTGAAATCAGGCCAATTAATCACCCTACAATAGCCCCTACATTTTCAAGTGAAAGGAAAAGTCAAGGTAGGGGCACTGGAGTGGCTCAGGAGGTTGAGCCTTTGACTCTTGAGGGACATTCAGCTCAGGTCATGATCTCACGGTTCCTGATCAGTGCGGACACTGACAGCATGGAGCCTACTTGGGATTCTCTCTCTCTGGCTCTCTCTGCCCCACCCCTGCTCTCATGCATGTGCACATTCTCTCTCAAAAATAAATAAAGTTGGGTCGTCTGGGTGGCTCAGTCGGTTAAGCGTTCGACTTCAGCTCAGGTCATGATCTCTCAGTTCGTGGGTTCAGACCCCGCGTCAGGCTCTGTGCTTACAGCTAGCTCAGAACCTGGAGCCTGTCTTCAGATTCTGTGTGTGTCTCTCTCTCTCTCTGACCCTCCCCTGCTCGCGCTGTCTCTGTCTCTCAAAAATTAAAAAAAAATTTTTAAACATAAAAAAATAAAGTTAAAATATATGTGTATCTATAAAAGTGCTACAGATGAAGAAAGGTTAAGACCAGTCCCCCTAGTTTAACACATCAGCACAAAATGAAACAAAGCCTCCAGACTTGCTTCCGTGAGCTTCCTCTTCCACTTGATTGCAATTGCTTTTAAAAAATCTTCCCCCCTGGGACACCTGACTGGCTCAGTAGGTAGAGCATGTAACTCAATCCCGGGATCATGAGTTCAAGCCCTGCATTGGAAGTAGAGCTTACTTATAAAAATAAATAAAGAAAGAAAGAAAGAAAGAAAGAAAAGAAACTTCACCCTTCCTTACAAACCTGTAAGTGTCCTGTGTTGCTAACTTCTCAGCTCCCCAGATTTGCATTCAACACCAGAGGTGGACTGGGGAGGAGGAAGGAACATGGCTTTGGAGTCCAGCGGTGCCTTAAAACTAGATCTGCTAAGAACCAGGCGTGTGCCCTGGGTCAAGTTACTTCCACTTCTCATCTGTAAAGTAGAGATCATAATAGCAGCACTTTCAACAATAGCCAAATCATGGAAAGAGCCTAAATGTCCATCAACTGATGAATGGATTAGGAAGATGTGGTTCATCTATACAATGGAATACG
>CM053577.1:120249632-120296601 GCA_028646485.1 Cryptoprocta ferox
CATGCTAAGCGAAATAAGTCAGGTGGAGAAGGACAGATACCATATGTTTGCACTCATAGGTCTAACAGGAGAAACCCAACAGAGGACCATGGGGAGGGGAAGGAGGAAAAGAGTTAGGGAGAGGGAGGGAGACAAAACACGAGAGACTCTTGAATACTGAAAACAAACTGAGGGGGGAAGGGGAAGGGGGAAAGGTAATCGGGGGTGATGGTCTTGGTGGAGGTCAGTTGTGGGGAAGAGCACTGGGTGTTATATGGAAACCAACCTGACAATAAACTATAAAGTTTAAAAAAAAAAAAAGCAGAGAATATTAAACTAGTAAATGAACTTGCAATTATTGACTCATTTAACAGCCTGAATACCACCATTACCATGATTCAGAATTTCTGTTTTTTTAATTTTTTTATGTTTTATTTATTTTTGAGAGAGAGAGAGAGAGACAGCATGAGCAGGGGACAGACAGAGAGAGAGAGAGAGAGAGGGAGACACAGGATCCGAAGACAGGCTCCAGGCTCTGAGCTGTTAGCACAGAGCTTGATGCAGGGCTCGAACCCACGGGCCGTTGAGATCATGACCTGAGCCGAAGTCGGATGCTTAACCGACTGAGACACCAGGTGCCCCTGATTCAGAATGTCAAATTTTATATGCAAATGGCTATAAATGTAATTTGAAACTCGGATGAGTGAACCTGAGAAGAAGAGAAGGATGCTTCTCAGGTAAATAAAATATTACCACATAATGTCTGTTACCATTACTTTGGTGACGCCCAATTAACCATACCTTCTAAGATCCATGCCCTTGTATAGTCTCCCACATTGACTCAGGGTTTGACCATAAGCCTAACTTTGACCAATGGCAAGGGTACTAAAAGTGGAGTCTTGATAAGCACTTTCACAATGGGGCTTGCCTTCTTAGAATGTTCCTTCTTAGAGCACAGTCACCATGCTGTGTGGAAGCCCAAGCAGCCACACAGAAGGGCCCTTGTAGGAGAGAACTGAGGCCTCTAGCCAACAGCCCCAGTTGACATCTAAGTCAGTAACCACATGGACTGCCAGCCATGGGAGTGAGGTCATTTTGGACTGTCCAGCCAACTCACCATCAGGTAAAACAGAAGACCTCCTGGTCAACTGGCAGTGTCATGAGAAATAATAGATCATTGTTATTTTAAGCCATTAAGTTGTAAGGCTGATTTGTTACCTAACAATGGATAGCTGAAACAATTCCTTTTCATCTTCCCAATCTCATTTTGGTAATCACAGAGAAATAAGGGAATTTGTAAGAGACAGCATGTCTTAATGTTTAAAACTTCCAGCTATGCTATCAAGCTTAATTTGTACTTTTGGTTTCACTGCTTACTTAGCCATGTCACCTTGGTAAGATTATTAATTTCTCTAACCTTATCTGCAAAATGTGAGTAACACCTGCCTCAAGCGTCCTTAGCGGGCATTCACAGATGGAATGTATATAAAATGCTTAGCCTGTCTGAACACAGAGTCAGCTATTATCATGATATCAAATACACTGGCTGGTACTTTTATTCTGAAAGCTTTAGAATGAATCCAAAATGAAATAGGGGCAAAGTTTACCAGTTGAGAAACAGAGACAAGCACTGGAAGTTCAGAAGGCATTATCTACCCACAACTTTCCCTCCCGAACAAAGATATTGAGGCATGTTAGAAGTCTATGAGAAACATCACAAATTCTGTCTGCTTATAGACCCAAGAGACTGCCCTACATTCTCAAACCCTCCAAATCTTATCTGGGTCTCTCACCCAGAAGAGTATCAGACAGCCTGGCCTAGAAGCCAAGAGACTTACTAAGATTTGCAGAATGCACTGCCTTGAAGCTGCCAATTGTTATCTGAAATAAGAGCCAGATGTGAGTTCTTCATAAATGAAAGGGCTCCAACTTACCTCATTAGTTGAGGAAAATAAAGAAAGTCTGCAGGAATATACTTTTTTTGTGTGTGCTTGTTTTTCCCTCAGAAAGAGCTCACGGATGCTAATTGAGTGATAGCCCAGATTTCCAGTCCCTGAATTTCTTTACATTTCCACCTTTTTCACAGAGGATTTCCCTGCTAATGGTGCTCAAGTGATTGTGATTGATTGAGGCAGTTCCTTCACACTTGGCTGGCTGCCTGCCTGCAACCTTCTACCCTGACTCCCCTAATATGGATGTTAAGAGAAAGAAAAAAATCAATCCTACCCCAAGCCCTATTGCCTTTTCCAGGAGTCTTTCCTGTCCTAAAACAAGGAGAGTCACTCTATAGAAGCAATGCATGAACAACTAGCCCACGAATGGGGTGCTGGGCTATATTTAAGAAAATGGTTGTTTCTATAAAGTACTGCATTCTCCTATGAAAACATGTCTACTTATCATTAGAGGAAAGTGGCTCCTACCAAGCTCTAGCCAAAGACAGCTGGTGTCCTGTTAAGCGATGTCTTCCCAAACTGGCAAGTTGGGGCCCAGGGGGTGAAGGGGTGGGGCTAAAAGAGAGTAGCTCCAAGACCAGGACATTCCCAAATGGCTTTCCTCCCCAGGGGAAGAGTCCTAGCTGACCTGAAACTCCATCCCTCCCAGAATGTTGATTTAGCTTCTTCAGCAGTAATAGTCTATCATGTTAGCTTAAGTCAAGAGCTAATGAGGTCAAGGTAGAGACAACACTCCTCCTGAATAACTTTTCCTCAAAAAAAGAAGGAAGACACACCAACAATCTGTTCGGTTCTCACAGCCCCCTATGAGTAACTACTGAATGTAAATTAGATGCTCAATAAACACCACAACAGACTAAAGTAATTCATGAAGGAGTGTGATGGTTCATTTTGTGTCAACTTGACAAGACTATTGCAGTATCCAGATATTTGACTAAAGATTCTTTCTGGGTATGTCTGGGAGGGAGATGTCAAATGAGATTAGCATTTGAATCAGTGGACTCTCTAAAGCAGATTGCCTTCCTCAATGTGGGTGGTCCTCATCCAATCCCTTGAGGGCCTGAATGGAACAACAAGGCTGAGAAAGGGAGAATTTGCACTCTCTCTGCCTGACTGCTGGGCGAGGACACCTGTCTTCCCCCCCTGGACTGGGACTTATACCATTGGCTCTCCTA
Organism: Cryptoprocta ferox; assembly: GCA_028646485.1. NCBI lineage: Eukaryota > Metazoa > Chordata > Mammalia > Carnivora > Eupleridae > Cryptoprocta > Cryptoprocta ferox. The sequence continues at coordinate 120,252,739 of CM053577.1, forward strand.
GTCCTCAGGCATTTGGGCTGGAATGAACTATACCATCAGCTCTCCTGGGTTCCCAGTTTGCAGAGAGCAGATATGGTGGGACCACTCAGCCTCCATAATTGTGAGCCAATCCATCATAATAAACATTTGTAATATATAACAATGTATTTATTTTATAAATATAAATACATATTCTATTGGTTCCGTGTCTCCGAAGAATCCAGGGAGCTTTGTGGTGAAAATGGCACATGGGTTTAGAGGCAACACACCAGAATAAGGAGGAAAATCCCAACCTTGGGCAATAGGAAAACAAGACAAATATTTCTTCAATTACAAGAGATGAAAATAATCATCTTTAACCTCTGGTTGTTTCCTCAGAAATGGGTGGGTCACACTTGGCTTTCTGTCAAATAATTTAATTTTATTTATTACGTTGAATACAGCAGTAACTTTGCATCCAAAGGGTAACCTTTTCCCCTAATCTGCATTCCTAGGAATATGCTTGCAGTAGTCCCTCTGGTCCCCAAGTCCCAGCAAATGACACTAAAAGAATTTGAACATGATCTTAGCTCCTTAAAAGGGATGCCTCTGGCACAGGTTTTTTTTGGTTGGTTGCTGTGTTACCATGTCCCTGTTCTAAATTTAAGAAAACTGCCTTGGTAATTTGTAGGTCTGTCTTTCTTTCCTTCTTTCTCTCTCTCTCTCCCTTTCTTATAGAAACCTCTTGACATTTGCTCCTTGGAGATCTACAAGTCTATTTTTCTATGAATACAAACTCATCAACTCAGTCTTTAAAAAATCCTTTTATATCAGATTTTTTATTTTAATCTTATATAGCAAATAGTTGAACATAGTATTAACTGAAAGACGCAGTTTGAAAACACTAATCAACCCCAGATTATTCCAAAGAATTAACAGCAATAAATCTTATTTCCAACTTCAATTGACACTTCCTAAATTAAGTTCCTTATTATAACACTTCCTCTCAGTTGGCATGCACTCTTACAGATAAAAAGAGGGACATACTGAAACAAAAACACCTTCTGACTTCCTGCTTGGGCTGGGGTTTTACATCTTGTGGAGGCAGAGAATGGAGCAGCTGGAAGCTTTTTGTGATAATATTGTCAAGTTCTAAAGCAGCCCTGGAGGCTAGTGTAGGTCCACTGCAGTAGTACAGACATTTTAGAATCCACTAGTCAATTTATATACATACATACCCCAAATAAGCTGCTGGGATTTGGACTGGGATTGTATTGAATTTATGCTGAATCTGTATTTTGGAATTATGGTATCATAACAATACTGAATCTCCTGACCTACAAAAAAGGTATATATGATTACTTACTTAGGTCTTATCATAGCGATATTTTGTAGTTTTCAATGTACAGGTCTTCCACATTTTTGTCACATTTATTCCTAAGTACATTTTTAAGCTGCCGTAAATATGGATTTTTAATTTCAATTTCTAATTGTTGCTACATACACAAACATGATTTTTGTACATTGCTTTGTATCTTACAACCTTGATGAAGTCACTTACTAGTTCTAATGCATAGTTTGTGGACTCCATTGTCCATTTTCTACGTGCCTGAAAATCATGTCCTCTGTAAATAAAGGCAATTTTATGTTTTCCAATCTGGATGCCCTTTGTTTCTTGCCCAGATGTGCAGTCTAGAATCTCCTGTATAATGTTGGATAGAGACATCCTGAATTTGTTCCTGATGTTAGGGGGAAAGTATTCATTCAGTCTTTCACAATTAAATATGATGCTAGCTCTATGGTTTCTGTAGATGCCCTTTAGCAAATTGGGCAAGTTCCCTCTATTCCTAGTTTGCCTGAGTTTTTTTTCAGAAATAGATGGTGGATTTTGTCAAATGCTTTTTCTGTATTGATTGAGAGGATTGTGTGAATGTTAAATCAGCTTTGCATTCCTAGGATAAATCCCATGAACATATTATCTTTTTATATATTCAATTTACTAAACTTTTCCTTAGAACTTTTGAACTTATGCTTATGTGGAATATTGCTTTGTAGCTTTTCTTGTAATATGTTTGTCTGGCCAGGGTACCAGGATAATTTTGGTACCAGAGTTACGCTCGTCTCATAGAATGAGTTGGGAAGCATTCCGTCTTTGATTTTTTGGAAGTTTGTATAGAATTGGTATTATTTCTTCCCTGTTTGGTAAAACCCACCACTAAAGCCGCCTGGACCTGGATTTTTGTTACAGGGTCTTAAAACTGCAATTTTAATTTCTACTGTAGTGCTGTTCAGGTTATATTTCTTTTTTATTTCAAGGAATTTGTTGGTTTCATCTAGGATGTTGAATTTATTGGCATAAAGTTTCTCCTAATATTCCTTTTACTATCTGTAGAATCTGTAGTGATGTTACTTCTCTCATTCCTTGTATTGGTAATTTGTCTTCTTTCTTTTTCCCCTCACCAATCTGGCTGGAGATTTATCAATTTTATTTTTTTTCCCAAAGAAGCTTTTAGAGTCACTGATGGTTCTCTATTGTTTGTTTTGTCTTGTTTTTAATGTTTACTTATTTTTTGAGAGAGAGAGAGAGAGAGAGAGAGAGAGAGAGAGAGAGAGAGAGAGAGAGAGCGCTCGCAAGCAAGCATGAGTCGGGGAGGGACAGCGAGAGGGGGAGATAGAATCTGAAGCAGGCTCCAGGCTCTGAACTGTCCGCACAGAGCCTGACTCAGGCCTGAACTCACAAACCAAGAGATCATGACCTGAGCAGAGGTTGTTGGAAGCCCAACTGATTGAGCCACCCAAGTACCCCATGATTGCTCTATTATTTTTCTTTTATTTCATTGATTGCCACTTTGATCTTTATTATTCCTCTTCTTCTGCTTCCTTTGTATTGAATTTGCTCTTCTTTTTCTAGTTTCTTAAAGTGGAAATTCAGGTCACTGATTTGAGACCTTTCTTTCTTTCTAATATAGGTATATACTACTACAAGTTTCCCTCTTAAGTATTGCTTTAGGGGCAACCCACAATTTTTTTATTTGCTTCAAATTACTAATTTCCCTTTAGATTTGACTTTGTGAGTTAATTTCCAAATATTTGAGGATTTTCAAGGATCTTTTTGATTTTTTTCCTCTTATTGATTTTTAATGTAATTCCTTTATGGCCAAATAACATAATTTGTTATGATGAATACTTTCAAATTTGAGATTTTTTAATGGGTTATAACATGGTCTATCTTGATAAATATTCTATGTGCACTTTTGTATTCTGCAATGTTAGGGTGGAATGTTCTACAAATATCAACTAGGTCAAATAGGCTGATATTGCCATTCAAGTCTACTATATTTTTATTCTGCCAACTTGTTCTATCAGTTTTAGAAAGGGGTAATAAAATCTTTGATAATTGTGTAATTATCCATTTTTTCTTGCAGTCTGATTAACTTTGCCTCATGTCTTGAAGCCTTGTTACTAGGTACAAAAACATTCAGGATCATTGCCAGTTACATCCATCAACTGATGCCATTATCATAATGAAATACTCTTTAATCCCTGTTAAGATTCCTTGTTCTAAAGTCTATTTTGTTACTAATATACCCATTCTAGCATTTTTGGACTACTGTTAGCATGGTGTATCTTTTTCTATCCTTTTATTTTTATCTTATTTTTTATCTTTAAAGTACATTTCTTGAAGGCATAATATAGGTTTTCTTGTTTTTGTTCTTAATTTGAGACAGAGACAGTATGAGTGGAGGAGGGGCAGAGAGGGAGGAAGAGAGAGAGAGAGTCTAAAGCAGGCTCCACGCTGCCACTGCAGAGTCTGATGTGGGGGTCGAACTCACTTAACTGTGAGATCACAACCTGAGCTGAAATCAAGTCAGACGCTTAACCAAATGAGCCACCCAGATGCCCCAATGTAGTCTTTTATTTTTTTTTATGTCTTTATTTTGATAGAGAGAGGCAGAGAACAAGCAGGGGAGGGACAGAGAGAGAGAGAGAGAGGGAGATACAGAATCCAAAGCAGGCTCCAGGCTCTGAGCTGTCAGCACAGAACCCTATGCGGGGCTCGAACTCACAGACTGCGAGATCATAACCTGAGCTGAAGTCAGACGCCCAACCGACTGAGCCACCCAGGTGCCCCTGTAGTTTTAAAAAATCCAATCTGACAATTTCTGCGTTTTAATTGGGACTATTTACATTTAATGTGACTATTGGTATGGTTAGCTTTGAGTCTATCACCTTGCTATTTTTTTTTAATATTTATTTATTTATTTTGAGACAGAGAGCACAAGCATGGAAGGGGAAGACAGAGAGGAGTGAGAGAATCCCAAGCAGCCTCCAAAATGAGGATGGGAGCCCAACACAGGGCTCAAACCCATAAACTGTGAGATCATGACCTGAGCCAACATCAAAAGTCAGGCACTTAGCCAACTAAGCCACCCGGGTGCCCCCCCCTGCTATTTATTTTCTATTTATTCCATTTGTTCTCTACTCTTTTACCTCTTTTGTCATTTTTTAAATTAATCTATTTTTTATTGTATTTTATCTTTTGTTACTTTCACATCTATAATCTTTTGCTTATTTTAGTGGTAGTTTTACGGTTTATTGCATACATCTTTAATTTATCATAGCCTACATTCAAATTATATTTCTCATTTTACATCTAATACAAGACCCTTATAAGAAGTATGCTTATAGTATACTTTTCCCTTTGTTTAGTCTTTCCTGTCATCCATTTTGCTTTTACATATATTACAAAGTCTATGCTACTTTTCTATAATTGTTTAAACAATTATCTTTTAAAGAGGCTTAAATAATAATAAATTATACATTTACTCATACTGTTACTATTTCCTCTGTTCTTCATCCCTTTGTGTAGATCTATATTTCCATCTGGTATTATTTGCCTTCTGTCTGAAGAACACTCTTTCGTTTTTCTTGTAGTGTATCTGCTGGTGATAAAGTCTTCTGCAAGTCCAAAACATCCTTAATTCTTCCTATTCTTTTCTCAGTGGTACCTAGTCTGCTGTTATGTTAGCCAATCCACTTAACTTTCAATTATGGTGTTCCTCATTCCTAGATTTCCATTTGGTCCTTTTTCTAATCTACTATCAGGCTCTTTAATCTCTCATTTCTTTAAATATAAAACAAACTCTTATGTCTGATTAAGTCTTTTCTTTTGTAAGATGAAGTGCGTACACACGCACAAGTGGGGGACAGGCAGAGAGAGAGGGAGAGAATCTCTTGCAGGCTCCATGCCCAGCACAGAGCCCGATGCGGGACTCAACCATGAGATTGTGACGTGAGCCGAAATCAAGAGTCGATGCTTAACTGACTGAGCTACCCAGAAGCCCCATGTCTGGTAAGTCTGAATAGCTTAAGTCTTTGTAGGTAGGCCTGCTTCTTCTGTCCACTGTTTCTGTTGGCTCTTCTCTTTCTTAAGTGTCTGTGATTTTTGGTTGTGAACTTCTATTCCTTGAAACTATTTCTGAGTTCCTCCAAAGGGAATGTTTTGCTTCCGTTACCTGGAAGGCACTAAAAACTTGGTATCACTTTAAATTTCTGGCATGAGACTTTTTTAGACTACCCAGGCTATAACAAACAAATCAGCTTCTGGGATACTTGCGGCAATACATATACATATCCTCAGGGGAGATGTGTTCTCAGGATAAGCAATCTTCGTTGAAATCTGGGGGGAGTGAGGGAGGGCAAGGAGAGATGGGAGAGGGAGGAGACAGACAGATTCATTCACCCTTACACTAAGTCTATCTTTATGAGGTCTCAGCTTTGCGAGGTCTCCTATCAGTCCCCACACCGTGGGCAGGCCCTAAAGCTTGTCTACTGTGCTACTGCCCCTTCCCCACCCCAGGTGCTGAAAAACAAAGTTCAATTTGATATTTGGCAAATATCCTAAGGGTGAAAAGTGGCACAAGTATCCTAATTACCTCTTTATGTTTCTACTTCCATTTAAAATTAAAAAAAAAATTTTTTTAATTTATTTATTTTTGAGAGACAGAGAGAGACAGAGCGTGAACAGGGGAGGGGCAGAGAGAGAGAGACACAGAATCTGAAGCAGGCTACAGGCTCTGAGCTAGCAGTCACCACAGAGCCCGACACGGGGCCCGAACCCACGAACGGTGAGATCATGACCTGAGCCAAAGCTGGATGCTCAACCAACTGAGCCACCCAGGTGCCCCCATTTAAAATATTTTGAGAATTTTTGGGGCACTTAGGTGGCTCAGTTAGTTGAGCATCTGATCTTGGCTCAGGTCATGATCTCATGGTTTGTGAGTTCGAGCCCTGTATTGGGCTCTGTGCTAACAGCTCAGAGCCTGGAGCCTGCTTCAGATTCTGTGTCTCTGCCCCTCCCCCACTCACGCTCTGTCTCTCTCTCTCTTGCTCTCAAAAATAAACATTAAAAAAAAAGAATATTTAAAATTTTTTGAGAATTCTTAAGGTCATTTGCAGCTCACCGATCCATTTTTAAAAACGGTTCTTGATATGTATTCCAGAAGTTTTAGTTGTTTTCAGCTGGTCCTTATCAGCCACAGCTGGAAAAAAAATTCTTTCTATTTGTGCTTTACAATATACTATGTCCAAGTACTCCTCTTTGATCTAGAGGCAAGAGTGAGAACACACGCTCAGGAACCAGCTGGCATGAGGTCAAGTCTCAGATCCACAAACAGAGTGACCTTGCTAGCTTGTTCATACTCTGTGCCACTACTTCCTCCCGGGTTGATGCGAGAAATAAATGAGGTAAAACACAATCAGCACTTACAGCAGGGACTGGCCCTGAGAAGTACAATATAAGTGCTTCTTTGTATTATTATGTGAAAAAGTTATAATCATGCACCTGAGTAACAGCACACATCTTACCCTGTGCCAACAGCGTCTGTTCCCTGGCCATCCTGGTCCGCTCTACCGTGTAGTGACCCACACCTCTGTACTTACACTGACGCTGACCAGGGGCAATCAACTATGCACTCTGCACTGGATGTCAGGCCCAACTGCACTCAGGATTGGCCCTAAGTCAAAGAGCAGAAATGCTATCATCATACAAGCCTGGGCGAACACACAGTCCTTTACCATTAAGAAATCTGAAAGGAAACAAACATACACAAACGTGATTTGAAGTTTTGTAGTTTTTATGGTGGACAGTCATCATTCGCCCCAACAGCCATCTGAAGCCAATAGTCTTGATTATTAAAAATCACGAAGTTGTATAAATGTTCTCCTCCTTTTCGAAAACCATGTTCATTTTCTCTCCACGAAACAGGACTGTCTGCGAAGCCTTGAACTGACAACGTAACCCAAGGAGCTAACTTTGGCTCATCAAAGTAGCGACTGAAAAAGAAAGAGGAATCTTACCAAACTGGGAGGGCTAGGAATGTTCACATTTACATTTTCACTCATTCAGGATGAGTGGTATTTCTGATGTTCCAATGAAGCTCACACTTTAGCTTTTATTGATAAAAAAATTAAATATGCAAATTACATTCAAATCACAAATCACAGGTGAATTCTATACCTGTTAACCAATACAGAATGCACAAAACAAACTTCAGCAGTTCCTACACTTACTGTGGAGCATCATGTAAGATGCAAAGAAAAAGAAAACACAAAGTGTATAAGAATAGTTTCCCTCCATTTAACAGTGCTGTTCACTCAAAAGTCTGTGTTCACTGCAACACTGCAGAATAATTTACTGAATTTAAATAAAACCCAAACTTCTTTAAAAAAAATTTTTTTTAAATGTTTATTCATCATTGAGAGAGAGAGACAGACAGAGCTGAGCAAGGGAGGTGGAGAGAGTGAGAGGAAGACACAGAATCCGAAGCAGGCTCCAGGCTCTGAGCTGTCAGCACAGAGCCCGACACAGGGCCCGAACTCATGAACTGCGAGATCATGACCTGAGCTGAAGTCGGCCGCTCAACTGACTGAGCCACCCAGGCACCCCTAAAATCCAACTTTCTTAGGAAAATCAAAGTTCTAAACTAATAAGTGAAAAAGGGTATTAGGCTTATAAAAGAAAACCCTGAAGACTTAAATCTTAGACCTTTAAAAGGGAAGACTGCGAAGGCATTATGTTTACTTCAGTCTTTTCAATACAGGAATGGAGTTTCCTGACATTAGATACAATGTGGCGTTTTATCTAGTGAGTACCTTCCCCGACCCCAGACCCCAAGGACACACGCCATTCAGTGTGTCCAGTCCCTGGCATGTGAACCCGAACCAGAACAGATATTAGACATGATTTGGCTTCAAAGATGGTCAACTTTCTCATCCCATTTCAAAATCAAACATTTGCAGAACACTAGCATTTCAAACAGAACAAAACGTGTCCCGTAGGGTATCACCGTTTCCTGATATATAACTTCTGGGGCACAACCCGAAAAACGAACAGCCTGTTTTCAAGAAGTCTAATTAAACTCTGCTCTTTTGTCTTTTCGTAAGGACAAGTATTTAGCAACAGAATTTTCCTCTCACCAGGGATAATTATGTCATTTAAGATGATAATGTTACTATACTGTGCGCCCAAGCGAGGAGAAAAGGGGAGACAGTGAGAGAGAGCCCTGAGATCTACAACAGTAGCCCTGCCCCTGACGTGTCGCGCTGGCACAGACAAGCACGGACAAGCAAGACCTAAAAGGCAAAAGGCGTTCTCACCACAGCTGTTCCAACAGGAGACATATCTTCTCTGGAACTATGAACCCAGTGATTGTACACAAATAAGCTTTTGCCACCACCGTGCTTGGCTGAGGACAGCAATAGGTTGATATGAAATTATTCGGCTCATTAGTTCTGTAGCACACACACACACACACACAAAGAGAAAGAAAGAAAACACCTTTGTTATCTCCCACCTGATCATTGTCAAAGCATAAACCCCCACGAAGACCTCGGAGCCGGCCAGGCCCCAGCCCAGGGGCCCCGGACGCACAGTTGGGCATTACTGAAGACGGCACCCAGCCAGTCCAGGAGCTCGGGGGCGCTGCAGGCGGCCCCCGGGACTCCCCCCTGCTCGCCGCTCCGCAGCACCGGGCACTGCAGCTCGCTCGCCGTGCTCAGGGCTACCTGCGGCTGCACCTCCTGAATTCCGTAACTGGAAAAGTACGACATCATCGTTGATTCTTCTGCACCTTAAAACACACCATAAAAGGCCATGTGAGTACTGGAAACAAGTTCAGCGAATCCCTGAAACCACCCCATTCCCTCCTGACAGTTCTGGGGAGCAGGCAGGATGAAGTAACACAGAAGGAGGGTGTGCAAAGCTGTATTCAAATTAAAATCATGTAAGTTGCTTTGGGCTCCTCCGTGCCAAAGTTCTGTAAACATTCGCTTTCACTTTTCCTGCAAATGCGTAACCCTTTCACGTCCAACCCACAGTAGTATCATAGGTGCCCTAATCTGAGAATTTTGACTGGCGAATCAAAAAAAGCACCACTTGTGTATAAATAAAATCAGTGAACTCTATAGAGAGGAGCTTATTTGCATAATCTCTATAAAGGAAGCACAAGATGAACTGAACGATGGCAGCATCTCATTCGAGCTTGTCTTTAAAAAGCCAGTAAAATCAGTGTATCTTCACGGATTTTCCAACAGCCTTGGGAGACAGAAATAGTGGCCCCCTTGGGAGCAACGGGCAGGCTTGCTTACTATCTAGGGCAACAGAATTAATTTGCCCTCCATCTCCACTCCATTCACCCCCATCCCCCACCACTAGGGGCAAAGGTCAGCAGGCTTACTGGCCAGTATAAAAGAATGGAGCTCTGTAAGCTCAGGATTCTTCTTCTGTCACGCAGCCCACTGCTTGGGCAGCTGTCACCTGGCCCACTGTGTATTGTCCTGTAGGTACCGGGACTTGGTGCACTCCCGTACACGCTGATCGTCTGGCCACTGCCACTGTAACTAAATCCTTTGCCTCTGACCTGAGTCTCGTACCATCTGCCAGCATCCATGAGACTGTGCAGGCTAACTTCTTAGGAAAATCTCAGAACTTCCCCAGTTCCTGATAAGCCCATAGAATAATTAGGAATCTTAGGTACACAGAGCTCTCCAGAACCCAATACACCGATGATCCTCAATGAAGACTTTGTGCAAGAGACTTTGTCTCTTTGCCCTCTTTTATCTCAGCCATAAGTAGGAGAAGCAGTGAAGCATTACAGACCCACACAAGCAAACCTATAGTACCCAGTGACCAGAAACTTCAGAGGAAGAGCAGATGGATAGGCGTGATCTCCAATGGACCTACGTGCCTCTCTATTCTCCAAAAAAGAGTACCACACCATCATAACTGTGATGATCTGACTCATTACAATCTTGTGATGGACCAAAGATACACTCTAAAAAGGACAAAGGTACATGGCAGTTGTAAGCAAATCAACATGTCTGGGGACTCCTGAACTAAATTTAACATACTAATCAATTCCAAGTTATGACAAATTTAACCTGACAATTTATGGACTGCCTGATTATTACCTTGTGATAATCAATAGTTTGTGTTTAGAATCTGTGTTATTTAAAAACATGCAGCCAAGGCTATTTGAGGTAAGCTGCAGGAAGGAAGAGGAGAAACAGGTAAGAGTTAGCTGCTCTGAAGCCATTCTCAAGATCTCTGGATTGACACATAACCCAAGGTTGGAGGCAGATGGCTGGGGGCCTAGATCATCCTGAAGTATAGCTCTCAGGGAGGGGGAAGGGCTGCAAGCAGTTTCCTGACTAATGTTTATGCATATATGTACACAATATCCTAGACCATAGGGATGAATCACCTGTTTCAATCCTCTATTATTCTCCTATAATCAATAATTGGATTTCCAAGTCATGGTATTGTTACATATTTTTCATACCTGTGTGATGCCAAGCCAAGAGAAAATCAAATTTCAATGGCTTCTTTTCTCTGAAGGACCAAGAAACTCTTTCATACTTCTTAGAACCCAGGTTAAGGGATAAATCCATCAAATCAATGGAAACAACTTAAAAAAATGGAAAGAGGAATACATAGTTCATTCACATATATTATAGCCTGCACTGTGGGAAAAGTGTTGTATTACAAAGCATCAGAATTTTTGGAAATTTTGTGGATAGTAAAAATTATTTTGTTCTTCTTGCACTCCTCTGGTTTACCAAATCAAAACTCTGCCTTGTTTTAAATTCATACTTTTTCCTAGGTCAAAGACCAAGAGCAGAGGTCTTTGGGAAGTCAATCCTAATCTACCTATGGATGTGGAAGCCTCACTTATTCACGTTCAAGCCGGGCACTATCAGCACAACCATCTCTCTTCACTCACAGGTGAATCTCTACTAGTAATCATAAAAACTTGGTGAAAGTAAAGGAAATTCTTCATTAAGAATAAGTTGTAGATTCTTATGTTGGGTTCATTACTTCGAATTCTGGGCCCAAAACATATATATTTAATGGACCATTTCAATTCTGTGATCTGTATAAGGTGCAGCCTACAGCTGCAGAGAAATAGATAACAACAGCAGTCTTATTCTCTCCAAAGCTCAACCTAGGGCCCCTTGAATCAGAAGTTTTAAAGACAAGAAAAAGCCATAGTTCTTCTGAACAAAAAGAACAGCAGCAATTTGAACATTTAACTTTAAATAGGTACAGGACAATTACTGACTTGTTAGAAACTGATGGAGCGTAATACTTACTAAACTTCATGACTTTTCTGCCAGAATACTGAGATGGACGACCTTGAAGTCCAGTTTCTTCATAAGTATCTTTATCCAGTGATAAAATTAATTTCCCTATAAATCAAATAATTCCCATAAAAGAGATGTGAAAAATATGACATGTTCTCTGACTGTAAGAAAAAACAGCAAATTCAGCAGTTAGATATGAGGGTAATAAACTACATACAAGGATCTTCTTTACGGTACAAAGATATTATTTATACTTACCTGTTATTTATATAGGATATTTTAATATATTATACATACAAAGATATTATTTATGATGGTGAAAACAGAAATTATGGACGTTTTTATTAAAGAAAGGATAAACAAATCGTGGTATATCTACTCACTGGAATACCTTCAAAATATTAAAAATAGTAGATCAGAACTATATGCCCTGATATGCCTTGATATGGAAAGATGTCTATGACATATTGGGGGAAAAAAGCAAATTGAGAAACAATGTAATACAATGTAATTTATGTTAAAAAAAAAAAAACAATGGGGCGCCTGGGTGCCTCAGTCTGAAGTGGCCAACTTTGGATCAGGTCATGATCTCATGGTTCATGGGTTTGAGCCCTGTGTGCTGACAGCTTCACAGATTCTGTGTCTCCTTCGCTCTCTGGCCCTCCCCCGCTTGCTCGCTCGCTCGCTCTCTCTCCCAAAAATAAATAAACAATAAAAAATTTTTTAAAAAAAGAACAAGCCTTATGTATGTTTATAAATTTATAGAAAATGTCAAGAAGAGGGGGCCTGGGTGGCTCAGTCAGCTGGGATCCCAATTTCAGTTCAGGTCATAATCTCATGGTTCATGAGCTTGAGCCCCACACTGGGCTCTCTGCTGTCAGTACACAGCCCACTTCAGATCCTCTGTCCCTCTCTCTTTGCCCCTCCTCTGTTCACTCTCTCTCTCTCAAAAATAAAATAAAACATTAAAAAAAATAAAGAAAGAAAATGTCAGGAAGAATAAACACCAATCTTCCAACAATAGTTCCTTCTAAGAAGGGGAATGAATCTGGAGATTTGACTTTTTTTTTTTTTTTACAGTATTTCTTTTAAAATCAAAGAAAAGAACGAGTGTTGTTACCATTTGGCAGCAGGGCAACGGTATTATCTTCATCAATATTTGTATTGTATGTTAGTGCATAGCACGAACCTATAAGAGAAGGAGCCCAGACCAGAAATTAAGGGGGGAAAAAATCACACCTGCAAAAATTTAGCAGATTATCTTTACACTGTAACAAATCTTTCAGGTGATTAAAGGTCAGTATCCACCACTGCTCCAGCTCAACCAACCTCAAACCTGCCAAGGGTGAACTGGAGGCCACGGAGGCCACACTCTAGCTGTCCACGCCCCCCGCCCAGGGCCTGTTTGTGCTAGGTGACTACCATCAAGCAGAAATTGAACTCAGGGTGGAGTGCATACCTCCGGGGATGCTGGCAGAGGCACAAAGCAGAACATTAGGTAAGTGTATACACCTGAGAGGAAGAGTTCCAGGTAAAGTTTCAAAATGTGCCAGGAACTTGTGTGAGGTTAGGAAAGCCATGCAGCCTCTCTGAACCTCAGTTTCCTCACCCGTAAAATGGGGATCACAGGTCTAATTCATAGAGCTTTCGCAAGAGTTCAGATATGTAAAAGTGCCTGTGGCAGCTAGTGTCCACACTATTAACAAAGTAACTGTGATATGTTAATAATCCGAACTTCAGAGCAGATGAAAGCAATAAAGTTGATGGGGCCAGCGACAACATGGCCAGCTTCGGGAGCAGTGCCAGCACCTGAAGGTCAGGATCCGAAAGGAACTGGGTTCTTCACAGCTCCATGCAGAGGACGGACATAGGGCCGACAACAATATAAGGGGTTTACTCACTTACAAACACAGTGACTCACATAGTGAGGGTGCATTCCCTAAAGACACTCTGAAATACAGTTTCAAACAGGTGGCCCCTATGAGACAACTAGAACAAAGCAACACAGCAGACACGAATGGAAATGGGATGAGCAGAGGAGGATGAGCCACAAAATCTAAGCAGAAGGCACTGAACCATAATGGGCATGATGCCTGGTGAACAGCCGCTGTGGGTGCATCAGGAGATGAATGCTTTGAGACCGCTGAGTGGGGACTGCTGGGAACACAGTGGTCTCTGCAGCCACACATCCAAACGCAGTGTATCTAAACACACAGATCCCAAGACCTTCCTCTCCCTGAATCCGTGTTCTAAGATGAAGGTATCCCTCATCTTGTAAAAAGGATACCTTCATCTTACAACACCCCCATGTCACCCTTGTAGACAAGTATAATCAGAAACCACCACCTAAAGAGAGCAGAAAGCGTAGGGTGAGAATACTGAGGGCAGGGGAGTGATGCATGCACTTGACCATACAATCTCCGGAGGCCTTATTAAGACAAGAGAAGACCCCTAGAATTGTGATGTGATCTAACTAACCTTCCTCAGCTTGCCACATTCATGGATATGATCAGGTTTTCCTCACCTTTCTTCACAAAGGCCTTAATGAATTCGTGTGTAATTAACTCATGAAGAGGTAAGTTCTTCACAAAGTAATAGGGTCCGGTTTCCATGACCAAGTTTTTCAGTTCTTTTGATAGTATCCCACATTCAGGAATCAGAAATGAAACCTATTGGAATGTGTAATAATACAAACAAGCCTTATTTTCATGTAGATCAACCCCCAGCTTTTTAGGGGTGCTATACCATATGAAGGCTGCTAACTATTCCCCCCACAGATTTCTATAAAACTCTTAATTTACCAGACTCAGGAAAAGAGAAATTTGACAATTCATGGTCTTTATTTTTGTATTCAAACATTATAGGAAAGCTGAATAAGCAAAAAAAAAAAAAAAAAAAAAAAAAAAAAAATTAATAGAAAGCTCTTGCTTGCATTTCATCGTTTGCAAATAAGCAATATATTTTACATCCTGTCCACTACTCTAATTTTTAGGGAAACCTAGTACACTAGAATATCCTTAGATTTGTTTATCCTGGTACCAGCTGGAATCAAAGGGACTGTCCCTAGGGCTTACAGAAATTAGAGACGTCAATCATTAAGAAGCTCCATGGAAGCAGAAGTGCTCCTGGCTGTTTCCATTTTCTAGACAGAAGAAGTCTACAGATCAGCCTAGGTGAGATAAGGCACACACACACTGAGTGCTGCCTGTGATGAGCTTTCCATCTAAAGTGGAGATGTTAAGCCTAACCGGTTTCAAATGTGGCCCCAGTGCTCCACACCTTGAAAAGTGCTCTCCCAAAGTTCAAACACCAGTCTGTTTCTGAGGGACCAAGCTCACCATTTGGGTCTCTCAGAAACTGCCAGTCAGACCCGGGCGGAGCTCAGGCTGATCAATTTCAAGTGGAAAAGACTTAAACCAGTTTTAGTCGAGTAAACGTTTGGAGGCCTCACCACTTAACGGGGTCGGTGAGAACGGGCCATTAGACCCTTGACTGACATTTGGTTTATTCTCTTCTCTTGCCAGATGCTGGATAAACCAATAATTAACCTCACTGATGCCTCAACTTACACATCTGCGGAAAGGCGCCCCACGAGGCTGACATTTTTACGAAGCAACAGCCGATGTTACCATCCCTGTAAAGCTCTTAAATTGTGCTTGCAAACAGGAACTACCTCGGCTCATTTCACTCCAAAGCTGCCAAGCTAACGCGCTCTGGCTGGAGACCGCAGAAGGTAGCAGGCAAAGTGGAAATTTTCTCAAAGATGAAACTAGTTCCCCTAAATAGTTTAGGAAAGCACGTGTTTCTTGGGTCTGGACTCGGCAAGATGCTCCCATGAGGTGGGAGAAGGAATCAAGAGATGGGGAGGGGCGCGAATCCGGCCCCAATTTCGGGCCAATACGCAGCTCCACGTGGCATCCGTCACAGCTTTTCAACTCCCGAGGCGAGTGCCTGACTTTTCCCTCCCAGGACAGAGTTCCACCGGGGGCGGGGCCAAGCGACGCTTTGGAATCGGCCTGGAGCAAAGCGCCCGCCCTTCCTTGCGAGAAGAGGAAACTGTCCCCGCTCCCGGCGCATCCTGGGGGTTGTAGTCCTGCAGCTCTGCTAGCTACCAGCTCGGAACAGTGAAAAGACTACAGCTCCCGAAATGCCTAGTGCGGGGCCCCGCCCCCCTTCGCGCTGAGGGCGGGCTCCTCACTGAACGCGACTTTCCCCAAATCTCTCCAGCTCCCGGAGGCGGGGTGCTTCCTGAGTGGCCCCACGACTGCCGGACTCACCCTGTAATTGTGATAGTGCGTCTCCACAAGATGCCGGTGGCGCGACTTGTCATGACCGAAGTTGGATTTCTCGCAGACCAGCAAGTGTCGGGGAACCTCTCGCAGCCTGCGTAGGGTGGCCATGCTCTCTCCGGCGCAAGCCCTGAGCGACCGGCGCGCGGCCCGCCCCTCCACTTTGCTCCGCCTCCCCGCCTCGCCCCTCGGGCATGCGTAATGCGGTGGCGCCGAGCCGGTTGAGGCGGCCTGGGATCTATCTGTGGCCCATTAGGGGTGAGGGCGGGCCTGCGTTTCTTCGGAACCTTAGCAGAAGCTCAGCCTTGGGTATCTGAAACCGCAAATTCATTGCCTAAAATGGAAATACCTGGTACCTGGAAACCTGGAACTTGCTTTTTCAAACCCACCTTTCTCGCCATGCTCTCCGTCCCTCCCTGCTGCTGTCTTGCCGTATATCCTCTCTCTGATCCTCCCCAAAGGTTTAGGAGTTTTGGCGGGAAGATAATACACAATTTCTGTTTTCTGCCCAACAGTACGACTCCTTCGGAACCACTTTAAGATCCCTTTTTAAAAATCCCACCTGAAAGACTTTAAAACAATTGTTTCTGCTGCTGTTACAATGTGAGAATTCGTTTTTCCATTTTTATGATCAAGTGCACGTTTCTCAAGCTGGAGTATGCACAGCCCCAATTCTGTGCAGAGAGGATGCAAAACAGCAGACTCTGTGGTACAACTTTCTGGAGCATCAATTTTACTTTAAGATTTGGAACAACCGAAGTTACGTAATTTACAAGGTAAGTATTTAAAAATTTTGACGGATATCAGGCCAGTAACCTGTGCCCCAAATGTCAAACTATCTCTGAGAAAACTAAGAAAAACATATTAACCATTATTTTAAACAGGAAAAATTATAAGGAATAGCAGGTCAATTGAAAGATTCTGCCAATTTTCTGAATCCCAATATGGCACCTAGAGGTGTTACAAATGTATTAGGATATAAAATGCTTAAAACATTACCTATTGGTCACCTCACAGTTAAGTGGCAGTGGCTTTCTTAGACCACCATCAGACGTGTACACACACCTTTGTGGATACTACAAAATTTGCAAAGTGACTGCTGTGATTTTATGGTCTACCAGTTGTATTTGGAGCCGATGTGAAGGTTTTCTTGCAAGCCATTTAGTTTAAAATGTCTTATTAAGTTTTGAAAATTCAATATAAATTGTATCAGCTGAAAATAGATAAACAGCCACTATACCGTTCTGGTATTCATTACTCAGTCTTCTTCCAGGGAAACTGTACTTGAGGATATGTTCTGTGGGGGTGTGCCTGTATTATGAAATAGAAGGCAAAAATCTCATTTATTTTAAATGCTTATTTTTGAGTGAGAGAGCACCAGCGGGAGCTGTCAGCACAGAGCCGGACGAGGGGCTCAAACCCACAAACTGTGAGATAATGACCTGAGCCAAAGTCAGACACTCAACCCACTGAGCCACCCAGCTGCCCCTAAAAATCTCATGTATTTTAAATGCTAAAGCTGTAACTTCATGTAAGTTTGGGACTGCAGAATCCTTTCAGCCTCCGTCCACAGTGTCCTGGAGTTCTGTCTGTAATGATTCATTCATTTCTCCCTGCCTGCTGGGTCATTTCTATCAGTATACAAACGTGCTAATGTTGTGCATTAAGCAAAGGCACTTGCTCTGACCCTGAATTCCTCTGCATTCTCAGCATTGTTTCTCTGCTCTGTTAAAGCCACTTCTCTGCACATTATCTCCTGAACCCAATATATTTTAGCTTTCCTCCATACTACTTCACTAAAGTAGCTTTCATCAAATCTTTCCACTTGCCAAATCCAAGGCCAAGTTTCGGTTCTTATCTCAGTCATTTAGCTGCATTTGATGCTGATGATACAACTGAGCACTTCTTCCTTGTATGAATTATATTTTCTTATCTTCTGTATTTTAATTTCTCTGATGCTCTGGCATCTGGGGCCTCACTGACCAGGGTGGGACAGCTCCTTCCGGGGTTAGCTAATAGCAAATGACTTGTGCAGTGAGTGTGTCTTTGATTTGCAAACCACCTAATCCAGAGTTTACACCCTGTCACTTCTTCTGTAAACTGTTACGCTCTAGGCTAATGTTCCCCTGCCCTAATAACCCCAGGGCCAGGTCCTAGATAACTGGGGACAGTCCGATACTCCAGAGCCCACTGAAACTATTCAGACTAGCCACTCCTAAACCTCCATAGTCTGTCTAGCCTGCTTCAGGCATTCTTTTCCATGATAAAAGCTCCGACTGATGCTCTCCCCTCACTCCCCTGCCTCCTGACGAACCTAGAACCTTCCTGTTGTAGCTCCGGATTCTAGGGAGCTGTGAGTAAAAAGTTCTTCCATATTTATGACAGTCATTTCTGTGCATGCCTGCCATCCCTGTCAGAACAAATCTCTGGGTACATTTGAAAACACTCCTTGGAACACTTCCCTGTGGATTTCTGAGAACCTTTTGGACCTCCACTCATCTTACTCTACTTCCTCCTGCTCGTCCTCCTCCACTAGATCTCTAGTGATCCTTACCTTCCCTGCTACTCTTTCCTGCCCTCTCTTCTCAGAGTGATCCCCATGGTCTCAACTTTCAGAACCATCTACCAACCACCAAGCCTGGGTCCTCATCCCTGGGATAGGGGACACCCAGGCATCATTCTTGACTCTTCCACACTCCTCACCCCATGCGCGATCCCGCTGCAAGTCTGTGGCTTGTTGGCTTGGCCTGCAACATGCATCCTGGTTACCACCTCATCTCACTGTCTGTTTCTATAACCAGTTTCAGCCACCTTCCCCGCTCTCAGTTGACTGCCAAACAGGCTCCTGACCACCTCCCTGCCTCCTGTCTTCTCCTCCTGTGGTCTCTTCTCCACTCAGTATCCAAACTGATCTCAAAAATGTGAGAAATGTCATACAGACATACCTCATTTTATTGCATTTTACTTTACTACACTCTGCAGATACTGTTAAAAAATTTTTTTTTAATGTTTATTCATTTTTTGAGAAAGAGAGAGACAGAGCACAAGTCGGGGAGGGGCAGAGAGAGAGGGAGACACCAAATCTGAAGCAGGCTCCGACCTGTCAGCACAAAGCCTGATGCGGGGATTGAACCCACGAACCGTGAGATCATGACCTGAGCCGAAGTTGGATGCTTAACCGACTGAGCCACCTAGGTACCCTGCAGATACTGTTTTAAATGAACTGAAGTTTTGTGGCAACCCTGTGTTGAGCAAGTCTATTGATGCCATTTTTACAAAGGCATCTGCTTGCTTTGTGTAACTGTGTCATATTTTGGTAATTCTTACACTACTCCAAACTGTTTTATTATTACTATATTTGTTACTGTGATCTGTGATCAGTAATTACAACTCAGAAAGCTCAGGTGATGGTTAGCATTTTTTTGGCAATACACAATTTTTTAATCAAGGTATGTACATTTTTTTAATGTTTATTTCTGAGAGAGAGAGAGAGAGAGAGAACAGGGGAGGGGCAGAGAGAGGAGACACAAAATCTGAAGCAGGCTCCAGGCTCTGAGCTGTCAGCACAGAGCCTGACTCAGGGCTCGAACTCACAAGCTGTGAGATCATGACCTGAGCTGAAGTTGGACGCTTAACCAACTGAGCCACCCAGGGGCCCCGGTATGTACATTTTTAAAGACATAATGCTATTGCACACTTAATAGATTACAGTATAGTGTAAGCGTAACTTTTATATGCACTGGGGAGCCAGGAAATTTATTTGACTCATTTCACTGCATATTCACTTTATTGTGGTTGGAACTAAACTGCAGTATATCTGAGGCAGGCCTGTATATGCTACCCCCCCCCACCCCCGCTTAAACCTGGCCTGGCTTTAACCTGGGTTTTCATTGAGGTAGTATAAAGCTTAGATAACCTGGCCCTTGCCTACCTCTGCAGCCTCATCTGCTACCCTTGCTTGTTCATACTACTATTTGTCTGAATTTCTGGTATCTAGAGCTGAAAGCAATCTTTTTGTTTTTTTAATGTTTATTCATTTTTGAGAGAGAAAGAGCGTGAACCAGGAAGGGGCAGAGAGGGAGACACAGAATCCGAAGCAGGCTCTAGGCTCCGAGCTGTGAGCACAGAGCCTGAGGCCAAGCTCAAACCCATGGACTGTGAGATCATGACCTGAGCCGAAGCTGGACTGAGCCAGCCAGGTGTCCCGAACTGAAAGCAATCTTAATTGACAAATGGATATTAGATCATAGATTTGAGAGCATAGCAAAAGTCTAAGGATGAAGGGCCAGGAATGGCTTTAAAAAAAAAAAAAAGAAAGAAAAAGAAAAAAGAAGAAAGAAAAGCACAGGAAGCAAAACATAACTGACTTGTATGTATATACCCAAAAGAATATAGTAGCAAATATGAATTTTTAAGAGACCACACCAACAGACTTACAAGAAAAAAATACCTTTGATTGTATTCTAAAAACACAAAAATATACTTACTAAATCTAAAAGGACAATAGTTTTACACATCACATTTTGGGGCTACAGACAATAAAATTAGAAATGCAAAAACAATTTAAATATGCTCAACTCGGGGCATTGAGGTGGCTCCATCAGTTAAGCATCCGTCTCAGTTTTGGCTCACGTCATGATCTCTCAGTTCATGAGATTGAGCTGGGGCTCTGCGCTGACAGCACTGAGCCTGCTTGGGATTCTCTCTCTCTAGTTCTCTGCCCCTCCCCCGCTCGCTTGCACACTCTCTCTCTCAAAATGAATAAACATTTAAAACTAAATAAATATGCTCAACTCTGAAAACATTAGAATATTATTTTACATAAATTAATGCATGCATCAGTGTGCAAATTCAAAGCACAAATACAGTGCCTATAAATATACAGCTGATCTTGAAACACTGAAGTTGGGATGCTGATACTCCTCTATCCCATGCAGTCAAAAATCAGCATATAGCTTTTGACTTCCCCCAGACTTTATTACTGTTGACTGGAAGCCTTACTGATAACATAAACAATAAATTACCACTTATTTTATATATGTATTATATACTATATTCTTACAGTAAAGGAGAACAAAGAAAAAATGTTAAAATGAAGGAAAATACATTTACAGTAGTGTACTGTAATACTGTAAAAACTCCACATATAAGTAGACCTGCACACTTCAAACCTGTGTTATTCAACTGTTCATGCAAGTATATTGTTATCTGTACTGGTGAAAGGAGAGAGCTTTCCATCTGTGAAGCTCCTGGGTATGTTCGTTCAGTAGGCAGCCAACCTGAAATCTATTAACATCATCCCATTACAGGTGGGAGCATCAGGAAAGGTGGTGCTGGGAACTACAAGTATTGAAGACGCCGGTAATAAATCAGAGGACTCCCTCCTGCCAAGCCTAAACTTGACCTCACAGTCCTTTCCAGCACAGGACTCCAGGCAGCTGCCACGAATGGACGGGTGTTGGCGTACAAGATCAAATCTACCCTCTGATGGCAGGCAGCCTGGGAACTGGATCCAGCAGGTGCAGTGGAAAAAATCAGCAGCCCCCAAGAATATGTGATGCACCCCGAGCGAGGTCTTGAATCCCTGGAGTTTTGGGGAAGGGCTCAGAGTCAGACTGCTTCATGTCCTCTCCCTCTGACTGGGTTGGGAATCAGTGGAGCACGCAAACATTAACACTGGCAACTGTGTGGACTGTGTCAGCACATGAAAGTGCACAAACAAAGGAGTATTTTAAAACAGAACACAATGTTATATGTCAATTGTATCTCAATAAAGCTGGGCGGGGGAAAGCAGAACACAAAACAGTCACACCGTCTGTCACATATGTTCATAACAATTTTGGAAGATGATTTGGAAATGGTTGACATTTTTCATAAAACTCATTCTTTTATTTTGTCTAAAGTGAAAAACATATGTTTAGAAGTAAATTGGTACATAAAAAAATTTAAATCTTAGCTATCTAGGGACTTCAGAGCTCTAGGATGAGGCATTTCTGTGTATCTTGGATTTCACTATAATGTGAAAACTATTAATCCATAATACAGTTAATGAAATAACATACATTAACAGAAAGGAGCAATCACTATAATTTAATATATAATTCTCAATAATTGTATAATATTATGTGTAATATTACATATGCAGTATTGAACACCTGTAATGAATCAGGCACTAACTACCTCAAGCACTTTATATTAATTATCTCATAAGACTCCTTTCTGAGGTAGGTTTTAGTACCTTCAACTTAGAGGCTAATTAATTAGTAAACAACACATAGAATCGAATAAGAAACTTTAAAATGTGAAAGGCTCTCAGGGCGCCTGGGTGACTCAGTCAGTTTAAGCAGCTCACTTCGGCTCAGGTCATGGTCTCACTGCCTGTGAGTTTGAGTCCCGCATTGGGAGTAATATTCTTTTGTATATATTAATACCACATCTTAATGCATTCATCAGTTGATGGACATTTGGGCTCTTTCCATAATTTGGCTATTGTTGATAATGCTGCTGTAAATATTGGGGTGCATGTGCCCCTTTGAATCAGCATTTTTGTATCCTTTGAATAAATACCTAGTAGTGCAATTGCTGGGTCTTAGGGTAGTTCTATATTTAATTTTTTGAGGAGACTCCAGACTGTTTTCCAGAGTGGCTCCACCAGTTTACTTTCCCACCAACAGTGCAAAAGGCTTTCTCTTTCTCCATATCCTTGCCAACATCTGTTGTTTCCTGAGTTGTTAATTTTACCATTCTGACAGGTATGAGGTATCTCATTATGGTTTTGATTTATATTTCCCTGATGATGAGTGATGTTGAGCATCTTTTCATGTGTCTGTTAGTCATCTGGTTGTCTTCTTTGTAAACGTGTCTGTTCATGTCTTCTGCCCATTTCTTCACTGGATTATTTGTTTTATGGGTGTTGAATTTGATAAGTTCTTTATAGATTTTGGATACTAGCCCTTTATCCAATATCATTTGCAAATATCTTCTCCCTTTCTGTTAGTTGCCTTTTAGTTTTGTTGATTGTTTCCTTCCTTAACAGTGCAGAAGCTTTTTACCTTGAGGTCCCTGTTCATTTTTGTTTTTGTTTCCCTTGCCTCTGGAGACATGTCTAATAAGAAGTTACTGTGGCCAAGGTCAAAGAGGTTGTTGCCTGTTTTCTCCTGTAGGATTTTGACAGTTTCCTGTCTTACATTTAGGTCTTTCATCATTTTAAATTTATTTTTGTGTATGGTATAAGAAAGTGATCCAGGTTCATTCTTCTGCATGCTGCTGTCCAGTTTTCCAACACCATTTGCTGGAGAGACTGTCTTTTTTCCACTGGATATTCTTTCCTGCTTTGTCAAAGATTAGTTGGCCATACATATGTAGGTCCATTTCTAGGTTCTCTATTCCATTGACCTATGTGTCTGTTTTTGTGGCAGCACCATACTGTCTTGATGATTATAGCTTTGTAATACTGCTTGAAGTCTGAAATTATGATTCCTCAAGGTTTGGTTTTCTTTTTCAACATTACTTTGGTTATTCAGTGTCTTTTCTGGTTCCATACAAATTATAGAATTGTTTGTTCTAGCTCTGTGAATAATAGTGCTGTTATTTTGAGGGGGATTGCATTGAATGTGTAGATTGCTTTGGGTAGTATCAACATTTTAACAATATTGTTCTCCCAATCCATGAGCAATGAATGTTCTTCCATTTCTTTGTCTTCTTCAGTTTTTCATAAGCGTCCTATAGTTTTCAGCAAATAGGTCTTTTACCTCTTTGGTTTATTCCTAGGTATCTTAAGGGTTTTGGAGCAGTTGTAAACGGAATCGATTCTCTTTCTGCTGCTTCATTGGTGTATAGAAGTGCAACAGATTTCTGTACGTTGATTTTATATCCTGTGACTTTGCTGAATTCATATATCAGTTCTAGCAAATTTTGGTTCAATCTTTCAGGTTTTCCACATAGAGTGTCATGTCATCTGTGAAGAGTGAAAGTTTGACTTCTTTCTTGCCAGTTTGTATACCTTTTATTTCTTTTTGTTGTCTGATTGCTGAGGCTAGGACTTCTAGTCCTGTGTTGAACAACAGTGATGAGAGTGAACATCCCTGTCATGTTCCTGACCTTAGGGGGGAAGCTCTCAGCTTTTCCCCATTGAGGATATTAGCTGTGTGTTTTTTGTATATGGCCTTTATGATGTTGAGGTATGTTTCTTCTGCCCCTACTTTCTTGAGGGTTTTTTTATCAAGAAAGGATGCTATATTTTGTCAAAAGCTTTTTCTGCATCTATTGAGAAGATCATATGATTTTTATCCTTTCTTTCATTAAGAAAGGTGTATCATGTTGATTGATTTGCGAATATTGAACCAGTCCTGCTGCCCAGGAATAAATTCCAGTTGGTCATGGTGAATAATTATTTTAATGTACTGTTTAATTCAATTTACTAGTATCTTGTTGAGGATATTTGCATCCAGGTTCATCAGGGATAGTGGCTTGTAGTTCTCCTTTTTAGTGGGGTCTTTGACTTTGGAATCAAAGTAATGCTGGCTTCATAGAATGAGTTTGGAAGCTTTCCTTCCATTTATATTTTTTGGGAACAGTTTGAGAAGAATAGGTATTTACTCTTCTTTAAATGTCTGGTAGAATTCCCCTGGGAAGCCATCTGGCCCAGTACTCTTGTTTTTTGGGAGATTTTTAATTACTCAATTTCTTTGCTGGTTATGGATCTATTCAAATGTTCAGTTTTGGTAGTTTGTATGTTTCTAGAAATTTGTCTATTCCAGATTGCCCCGTTTGTTGGCATATAATTTTTCATAGTATTTTCTTATAATTGTTTGTATTTCTGTGGTGTTGGTTGTGATCTCTTCTCTTTCATTTGTGTTTTATCTATTTGGGTCCTTTCTCTTTTTGATAAATCTGGCTAAGTGTTTATCAATTTTGTTAATTCTTTCAGAGAACTAGCTCTTACTTTCATTGATCTGGTTTTTTTTGTTTGTTTCTGTATAATTTATTTCTGTTCTAGGTTTTATTATTTTCCTTCTATTGCTGGCTTTAGGGCATATTTGCTGTTCCTTTCCTACCTCCTTTAGGTGTAAGGTTAGATGGTGTATTGGGGATCTTTCTCGCTACTTGAGATAAGCCTGAATTACAATATGCTTCACTCATAGGACTGACTTTGCTGCATCCCAAGGGGTTTGGACTGTTGTGTTTTCATTTTCATTGGGTTCCATGTATTTTTTAATTTCTTTTTTAATTTCCTGGTTAACTCATTCATTCTTTAGTAGGATGTTCTGTAATATCTGTGTATTTGAGGCTTTCCAAATGTTTTCTTGTGGTTGACTTCAAGTTTCATAGCATTGTGATCTGAAAATATACATGGTTAGATCTCAATCTTTTTGTACCTGTTGAGGGTTGATTTATGACCAACCATATGATCTATTCTGGAGAATGTTCCATGTGCACTTGAGAAGATGTGTATTCTGCTGTTTTAGGGTGAAATGTTCTGAATGTATCTGTTAGGTCCATCTGGCCCAGTGTGTCATTCAAAGCCATTGTTTCCTGTTGATTTTCTGCTTAGATGATCTGTCCATTGCTGTAAGTGGGCTTCAAAGTCCCTTACTATTATTATATTATTACCAATGGGTTTCTTCATGTTTGTGATTAATTGATGTATGTATTTGGGTGCTCCCAGGTTGGCAGCATAAATATTTACAATTGTTAGATTTTCTTGATGGATAGACCCCTTAATTATGATATAATGCCCTTCTTCATCTCTTGTTACATTCTTTGTTTTAGAATCTAGTTTGTCTGGGATGCCTGGATGACTCACTTGGTTAAGCATCTGACTTCGGCTCAGGTCATGATCTCACAGTTTGTGAGTTTGAGCCCTGCATCAGGCTCTCTGCACAGAGCCTGCCTCTGATCCTCTGTCCCCTCTCTCTGCCCCTCCCCCACTAACACACTCTCTCTCTCTCTCTCTCCCTCTCAAAAATAAACATTCAAAAAAATAAATTCTAGTTTGTCTGATATAAGCATGGCTACACCATCTTTCTTCTGACATTCATTAACGTGATAGATGGTGCTCCACCCCCTCACTTTCAATCTGCAAGTGTCTTTAGGTCTAATGAGTCTCTTGCAGGCAGCATATAGATGGATCTTTGTTTTTTATCCATTCTGATACCCTATATCTTTTGATTGGAGTATTTAGTCCATTTACATTCAGAGTGATTATTGAAAGATAGGAATTTAGTGCCATTTTGTTACCTGTAGAGTTGGTGTTTCTGGTGATGTTCTTTGGTCCTTTGTAGTTTTTGTTGTTTTGGTCTCCTCCTCCTTCTCTTTCTTTTTCTTCCTCCTCCTCCTCCTTCTCTTCTTCCTCTCCTCCTCCTCTTCTTCCTCTCCTCCTCCTCCTCCTCTCCACTCAGAGAGTCCCTGTTAAAATTTCTTGCAGGGCTGGTTTAATGGTCACTAACTCCTTTAGTTTTTGTCTGGAAAACTCTTTATCTCTCCTTCTATTCTAAATGACAGCCTTGCTGGATAAAGTATTCTTGGCTGCATATTTTTCACATTCAGCACATTGACTATTTCCTACTACTCCCTTCTGGCTTGCCAAGTTTCAGTGGACAGGTCTGCTGCTAACCTTATGGGTCTACCCTTGTAGGTTAAGGGCATTTGTCTCTCACGGCTTTCAGAATTCTCTCTTTATCTTTGTATTTTGCAAGTTTCACTATGATATGTTGTGGTGTTGACCTCTTTTGATTTTAAGGGGAGTTCTCTGTGCCTCTTGGACTTGAATGCCAGTTTCATTCCCCAGATTAGGGAAGCTTTCCATAATTTTAACTTCTGTTAAATTTTAACTTCAGAACATCACCTATTCTGTCTTCTGCTTCTTCAATCTTCATTGTGACTGTATCCAGTCAGTTTTACGCCTCAGTTATAGCATTTTTTATTTTAGCCTGACTAGTTTTTAGGTCTTTGATCTGTAGCAAGGGTTTCTGTGGTATTTTCTATGCTTTTCTTCAAGCCCAGCTAGTAGTTTTATGACTGTTGTTCTAAATTTTTGTTTAGATATATTGCTGAACAATATTTGTTATTTCTTTTCCACCTCCCCACAGTTACTACAAATGTATTCGTCATAGAATGGGCAAATTGCAACTATTATTAGTAATTGAAGAAAGGAAGCTTTTTACATTGAGTTTTTACAAAAATGGAATATGTAAGATGTTCAACTATATATCTTTGGCTTTAAAGTATACAAACAAAATTAAAAAAATGAAAAACTAATTGTATAATATTAAATGTTCACATTGATGTCAATGGGAATTTTTTTTTCTCATAAAGAATATACTTAGGCACTTGAAAAGTTTACGAAAGGGGGAGCAGGAAGAAAATACATAATAAGTGACACATGCTTTATCATTTTCCTGCATTTCACATTGCTGTGATGATTAATATACACATGGATTTATGCATCTGAAAGTTTTTTAGTGACTCATCTGTTTGCAATTAAAATGTAGATTTCATCTCCTTTATTCCTCTTGAATTTAGTCATATCCCCAAGCACCCATCAACACACTGCTGTGTGGAGACTGAGCTTCTGTCCTTGAAGAGATTGTTTATTGGAAAAGTAAAAGAAAAAAAGTTGCCTTGCATCAGCTAACAGCCATTATGCTTGCTTTCACTGAAGAGTATTTAGTGTTTTTGTGAAGATTTGCTCTCTTCAAGCATCCCAGCCCTGTCTGGATTCAGTGCACAATCCCATTTCAATACCCGTTGATGGCACTGGGAACTGTCATAATCAAATGCTCAGTGTGGACTGAGTCCTGGGAACTTACTGGAATTGTTGGAAGTTGTGTCCCTTTTCTGTAGTGCACATGTCTGTGAAAGTTAGCTGCAGTGTGACTCTAGACTCCATTATGTTCTTTTCCCCAGCTATGGCCTGCAATTAGTATTTCTTTCCTCCTTTTTTTAAAAAATAAAGAATTTGACTCCATTTTTTAAATGTTTATTTATTTTTGAGACAGAAAGTGCAAGTGGGACAGGGACAGAGAGAGAAGGAGACACAGAATCTAGAAGCAAGGTCCAGGCTCTGAGATGTCAGCACAGAGCCTGACTCAGGACTCAAACTCACGAACAGCGAGATAATGACCTGAACTGAAGTTAGATGCTTAACTGACTGAGCCACCTAGGCACTTCGCAATTAGTATTTCTGATATTAGAAACTAAAAATGCTGGTAAACCACAGAAAGAAAAATCCTTTGGTTTGTGAGAGCTTCAAATTTCATTTCAGCCTTATTCCTTAATCACCCTGGAGGAAGAGTATCTATGAAAAATGGAAATATCGGGCCCTAGAGCCAATCTGTGAGAAGCTGTCTAAATAGTAAAGGTCTAGAGCCAAAGACAGCATCTTCACAGTGCTTCTGCAACCGTCATGCAAAAAACACCCCGAGCACAATGTTTAAATGAACATTTTATTTTGAATTTAAACCTTAAATTTAAAGCCTTATTAAATCCTTCATTCACAAATGGAAACAGTAAAACGCCAAACTCTTTTAAAATTTTAGATTTCTAACCTTCCTGTCCTTTGAGGAGGCAGCCTGGGGTTTGAAAAGGAGGCAATCCTCTAAGGCAGCAATGTCTAGTAGAAATCGGATGTGAACCACGTCTGCAGTTTTAAATTTTCTACTAATCACATTAGAGAAAATTAGAAAAAAAAAAAAAAACAATGGGTGAAATTGATTATAATACTATTAATTTAACCTAATAAATCTCAAATAGTATTTTAATGTGTAATCAATATAAAATTTATAATGAAATATTTTACCTTTTTTTGTACTAAATCTTTGAAGTTCGCTCTATTTCACACTTTCAGTACATTATAACTTAGACTGGCTACATTCCAGGTGCTGAGTACTCCGATGTGTTGCTAGGCAGGCACACTGAGTGCAACAGTGAGGACTCTGACTCCCCTTGACCTCCGGGAGGTGAAGTGCCACACCCCTCTCTCTCCTCTGCCAAAGGGGAGAAGAGACAGTGCCTTGAGAGGAAGCAGAGGGTCACAAGCAGGAAATTTCCCAAAATAGACACTGCTTTCCAACTGCTTCTCCCCAAAGGCCCATTCCCCCTTCCCAGAGATTAGACAGCAATGAAAGGAAGATGGGGCCCCAGGAGGAGGGAACTCCATGTCTTCAGACCTGTCCACAGCCTTGATGTCCAGAGTTTAGATTTGGAGGGAAAAGATTAAAGGCAAATTTTTTATTTTGCAATCTGGGCTTGGGTCCTACCGTCAAACTCTGGTCACCTATTTCCTCTTGCATTATGGGGCACTATGTGAGTTTAAGCACCAATCACATATATACTTGTCTACATGTATTTCTGTTTAACTCAGGAGATCAACATTAAATAAGGGAAGAAGTTGGGGCACCTGTGTGGCTACCAGTCGGTTAAGCAACTGACTTTGGCTCAGGTCATGATCTCACAGTTCATGGGTTTGAGGCCTGCATCAGGGTCTCTGCTTCTGTGCTGACAGCTCAGAGCCTGGAGCCTGCTTCAGATTCTGTGTGTCTGCCTCTCTCTCCGCCCCTCCCCCACTGGTGCTCTTAAATAAAACATTAAATTTTTTTTAACTAAGGGAAGAAGGAAATCAGCATCTATAGTATGTCTACTGTTTGTTAAGTAACTTATAATTAATATATCATTGAATCTTGACATCCTGTCTGCAATTAGTGTATGTATTATTAGCCATTGTATAAGAAACCACCCCAATACTTTAGCTCATGATTAAGCTGGTCAGCAGATTAGCCTGGGCTCATCAGGACCAGTCTGGTCTCTGCTGGACTCCATGCATATCTGGTCAGCAGCTGGTTTACTAGGGGGCTCTGCTTCTGGGGATGAGCTGGCTGTCAACTGGGCACCTTGGTTCTCTTCCTCATAGTACCTCATTTTCCAGCCAGCTAACATGGGCTTGGAGACAGCTCTACTCTGAAAGAAAAAGCAGAAGCATCTAAGACCTTTTGAGCCCATGCCCGGAACTGGCACACTGCTGTCATATCCACTGCTTTCTATTGGCTAGAGCAAGTAAGACCAAGTCTGATGCAAGGTTTGGAGGAAGAGAGTCTGCCTCTCAGTGAGGGGGGGCAGCTATAAAATCACATTGCAAAGGGCGTGGACCACAAGGAGGAATGAAGAGTCGCAGCTGTTTTTGCAATCAGTATCCTTATGCTTTTTCTTGCAAATGAAGTTTATGTAACTGTTCCTAGTCAAGAAATTTGTCCAAAGCCCCACAGCTACTAGATGGCTGGGCTGGGACCCCATATCATCTCCTCCTGACTGCAGAGACCCCTGCCTCCACTCCCTGCAGATCATACTGCATGCAGCTTCCCTATTACCTGAGGTTCTGGAAAGTGAGGCTTCTGCAATAGAAGCAGAATTCCTTTGAGATCCACATCCATCTCGTACTCCTCATGCTGGGAATAATCCAGAGAATACTGAGTGAATTGGAAAGACTTGGAATAATTTAGGGAAATGGCTGAGGGCTGAGTTTAGGAAATCAAGTCTTCAGCAGTATAGTTTTACTTTCTAATCATAAGAGAAATTTGAAAACATGTATAATGTACTCCACGTGTTTGCAATTCTTTTCATCCCTTTTTGGTATCTGTAGGCTATTAATGATTTTCAACACAGACTAAATCAAACTGCTGTGCCTGAAGCAAACTCTTATTCTGAAAGCAAGTGACGTAAAGATAGATCTGCTAAGAAGACATTTCCTCCTGTTGCAGTGTAGACAAAGAGCTGAGTAATCTGAAGTAGTCCTTTGATTTTAACAGGGCAGAGCTGTTTTCTAAGACTGCAGAGCACACATGGAAATCACTTACAGCAAATGCATCCCTGGCCCTGAATCTGTGACCCTCATCCTTGGCTGCACATTAAATCAGCTGGGGGGGACTTCGAAATTCACAGAACCCAAATCACAACCGATCAATTAAATCCGAATCCCTGGAGGGGGACCTGGGCATCAGCGTTTTTTTTTTTTTTTAAGTTTTTTTTTTTTTTTTATAGCTCATCAGGTGGCCACAGCGGGTGGCAAGGCTGAAACCAACATTGCTGGGTGCACTAGCTGCAAATAGTTTTATCAAGTAAAGTGTAAAAACGTTCGCTGCCAAACGTAGCCTTTCAGTCTTACCTGCCATCGCCTGCTCACTATGCTGTGCACGAACAGACCTCTGCTGCTAGCTTTGTTCCTGTCAACACATTCCACGAGTATTGTGTATACAAAGTGCAAGGTGCTGTGCTAGGTGTCCTGGTGTTGATGCACAACTTTGGAAGGGAGGACTTTTCTGGAAAAAAAAATTGGATCATAAAAAATCAAAGCCATGCGACCTACCAAACTGAAGCAAAAACAGAAAGACCCTAGGAGGTCACCCAAGGTTTGGGACATTCATACTTTGTAATATTAAAATCCATCTGCTATGCCACGAGCAAACATATTTTACTTTAAAACAAAACACAACCAAATGCTGCTATTTATTCTGAGATAGATACTGAGTGAGGATATTTATGCAAATATGTATTTAAATTTTAATTGACGTAAATATGCATACAGGAATATATGCAGAAACCATTCATGTAAACCTCAGCAAGTTATTACAGATGGAATACACTTGTGTAACCAAGCACTAGAACCAGCTTCGCTCCGGCCCCCTGACAAGACTTTCTCCCTCCCTCCTTCACAAAGGTAGCCGATGTCTTAAATGGCTAACACTGTAGATCACTCCAAAAAGTCTCTCATGCTGCCACTTTGCAGTCAGTTCCTCCCCTTCCCTTATCCCTTGGCAACCACTGATCATTTTTCATCCTTCTAATTTTTCCTTTTCTAGAATGTCATGTAAGAGGAATGATGTAATATATAGCTTTTTGAGTCTGACTTCCTTCACTTAGAGAAAAGCATCTATGATACATCCTCGTCCTTGTGTGAATCAGCCATCCGTTCCTTTTGTTGCCGAGCAGTATCCTAGGGTATGGATGTATCATGGTTTCTTCCTTCACTCACCTGGTGAAGGACACCTGGTTTACTTTCAGCTCTTGGCAATTATGGCTAAAGTGGCTATACGTAGTCACACACAAGACTTTAACATTAGTTTTCGATTCACTTCACTAAATACCTAGGAGTGGAATATCTGGGTCATCTAATGTTTAACTTTACAAAAAACCTGCTAAATTATTTTCCAAAATCACTATCATTTTGCATTTCCAGTTCTAGTCATTCCAGATGCTCAAAAGCACTTGCTATTTGCAATTTTATTTTTTATTTTAGACATTAAAAAATTTTTCCTTGATGTTTATTTATTTTTGAGAAAGAGAGAGAGACAGAGAGAGAGAGAGAGAGAGAAATAAGCAGGGGAGGGGCAGAGAGAAAGACAGATACAGAATCTGAAGCAGGCTCCAGGCTCTGAGGTGTCAGTACAGTGCCTGACGTGGGGCTCGAACCCACTAACTGTGAGATCATGACCTGAGCCAAAGTCATACCCTTAACCAACTGAGCCACCCAGGTGCCACTAGACACTCTAATAGGTGTGTGGCATCTCATTGTGGTTTCCCCTTCATTTTGAAGGAGAGTTTTGCTGAGTGAATGTGGAGTCCTCTGTTGACATTGACTTTTTTCCCTGCACTTTAAAGATATCATTTCATTGTCGATTTGTCTCTTATTCTTGATGATGTATCATCTGTCATTCATATTATCCCTTGTATGGAATGTGGTGTCCTTTCCTGACTGCTTTCAAGATTTTCTTATCATCTTTGTAGTCTGACTATGGTGTGTTAGGTTTAGTTTGATTTGTATTTTTTAACCTTCTTCGATCTAAAAATTTAGGTTTTCCACCGAATTTTAGGCTTTTAATTTTTGACAAGCTCAAAAGTAAATTCCTTTTCCATTTATCATCTTTCTAACTTTTTTATAATTTCCATTTCTCTGCTGAGTTTCCACATCTGTTCATTAATTATGAGAACATTTTTCTTTATCCCCAGGAACATATTTATAGTAGCTGCTTTTAAATTTTTTTTAATGTTTACTTATTTTTGAGAGAGACAATACAAGCACAGGAGGGGCAGAGAGAGAGGGAGACACAGAATCTGAAGCAGGGCCCAGGCTCTGAGCTGTCAGCACAGAGCCTGATGTGGGGCTCAAACTCATGAACTGCAAGATCATGACCTGAGCTGAAGTCAGATGCTTAACCAACTGAGGCACCCAGGCACCCCTAAAAGTAGCTGATTTTAAATCCTTGTCTGCTAACTGCAACATCTTGGATATCTTAGGGATAGTTTCCACTGCCTGCTTTTTGTTTTGTGTATAAAATAAATTTTCTTGTTCCTTCACACATCTCATGATTTTTAAAAATTGTATACTAGACATTATCAGTGATAGTTATAGAAACTTTGGATTTTGTTGTATTCCTTTGAAGAGTGTTAGTTTCCTAGCACAGAGTTAACTTGGGTAGGCTCAAAACCTCACCTACAGTAGGCACAGCTGAAATCCTCTTTCAGGCTGGGTCCCCTAAAAGATGTTCTGCACATATGTAGTTTAAAGATCTATCCCTTATTTAGGGAAAACTTACATATATATTTTGGAATTTACCCCTTTGTGGCTCCCTCCCTTTCAGAATTTCTCCCCTAACTTTCCAGCTACTCTGCTACTGACACCACAAGTAAGACTATGGTTTTCTGCCTACCTGGGTCATGCACAGGTTGTGAAGTACATTGAGGCAAAAAGACTCAAGCTTGCAAATATCTCCTGATGCAATTCCCATCATTCAAGGGTAGATTCCCTTTCTCTTCTGCTTGCTTTCTGGAAATATATATACATATATCTTATGTGTATTATATATAGGTACATATTTCTATATAACTATACATAATATTTCATCTGGATTTTATCATTGTTATCTGTGAGAGTGTTAGTTCGTAGACTACATCACTGTTACTGGAAGCCAGAACCTCAGTTTTTTAATTTTGTTTTTTTTTTAATATATATATATAAATGGAATTATACAGGTGTATACTTTTGCATCTGGTTTCTTTTCTGCAACATTATGATGGTGATATTTATCTATGCGTTGTATATAGCCATAATTTGTTCATTTTTAAATACATCATTTATTTTTAAATATTGTAAAATATACACAACATAAAATTTACCACTTTAAGCATTTTAAGTGTACAGTTCAGTAGCATTAAGTACATTCACACTTTTATGCAACCATCACCTCCATCCATGCACAGAATTTTTTTCATCTTGTAAAACTGAAACTTTGTACCCATTGAACAATCACTTCCCATTCCCACCTCCCTTCAGCCCCTGGCAGCCACAATTCTACTTTCTGTCTTGTAAATTTGACTACTCTAGGGACCTCATATGTGTGGAATCATACAGTATTTGGGTTTTTTCTGACTACTTTATTGTAGCATGTGTCCAAATTTCCTCTCTTTTTAAGGCTGGATACTATTCCATTGTGTGTATTACCACATTTTATCAATTCATCCATTGATGGACACTTGGGTTTCTTCCACCTGTTGGATATTGGCAATAATGCTGCTATAAACATATGTGTACATATATATCAGTGTCCCTGATTTCAATTCTATTGGCTTAATACCCAGAAGTGGAATTATTGGATCATATGATAATCTTATTTTTAATATTTTGAGGAATCACCATACATTTTCCATAGTGGATGCACCTCCTTACATTCCCACCAGCAGCACACAAGTGTTCCAATTTCTCTACATCCTCACCAACACTTCTTATTTTGTGTTTGTTTGTTTGTTTGTTTGTTTTAAATAGTAGCCATCCTGGGGTGCCTGGACGACTCAGTCAGTTAAGCATCTGACTTTTGATTTTGGCCCAGGTCATTATCTCATGGTTTGTGAGTTCAAGCCCTGCCTCAGACTCCACACTGACATCATGGAGATTGCTTGAGATTCTCTCTCTTCCTCTCTCTCTCTCTCTCTCTCTGCCCCTCCCCCACTTGCATTTCCCTAATAATAAGTGATACTGAACATCTACTCATGTGCTTATTGGTCATTTGTATATTTTCTTTGGAGAAACATCGGTTCAAATCCTTTGCCTCTTTTTGTTTTTTAGGTAGGCTTCACACGTAGTACGGAACCCAATGCAGGACTTAAACACTTGACCCTGAGATCAAGACCTGAGCTGAGATCAAGAGTTAGACATTTAACCAACTGAGCCACCCAGGCACCCCTGCCCATCTTTTAATCAAGTTTTTGTTATTGTTGTTGTTGAATTCTGATTATTAATACTTTATTATAAATTTGATCTGCAAAAATTTTCTCCCATTCTATGGGCTGCCTTTTTACTCTGTTAACAGTGTCCTTTGATGCACAAAATTTTTTCATTTTAATGAAGTCTAATTTGTCTATTTTTCTTTTCTTGCCTGTGCTTTTGGTATCATATCCAAGAAGTGACTGTGAAATCTAATATTGTATAGCTTTCCCCAGATGTTTTCTTCTAAGAGTTTTGTAGTTTTAGCTGTTATATTTAGATCTTTGATCCATTTTGAGTTAAATTTTGTATATGGTGTAATTTCTAATTTTAGTAATTTGAGTCTTCTTTTTTTCTTACATCAATCTAGCTAAAAATTTATCAATTTTGTTAATCTTTTCAAATAGCCAGCTTTTGGTTTCACTGATTTTCTATTCTCTATTTTATTTATCTCTCCTCTAATCTTTATTTCCTTCCCTCTACTAGATTTAACATGTTCTTCTTTTTCTAATTCTTTAAATTGTAATGTTAAGGTATTGATTTGAGATCTCCCTTTGTAATATAAAAATTTATATATATAAATTTCTCCCATAGCACTGGTTTTGCTGACCCCATAAGTTTTGGTATATGGTGTTCTTTGTTTTCATGCATCTCTAAGTGTTTTCTAATTTCCCTTATGATTTCTTCTTTGTCCCATTGGTTGTTTAAGAGTGTGTTGTTTAATTTCCACAAATTTGTGAATTTTCTAGTTTTTCTTCTGCATTAATTTCTAACTTTATCCTATTGTGGTTAGAGAAGATACTATGTGTGATAGATATCTTTTAAAATATATTGAGATTTATCAGTGGCTTAACATTTGTGGCTAATCCTGGAGAATGTCCCACATGTACTTGAGAAGAATGTATATTCTGTTACTGTTGGGTAGAATGTTACATATATGTCTATTACACATAGTTGGCTTATCATTTGTTCAGATCCGCTATTTTCTTACTTATCTTCTGTCTGGTTATTCTATCCATTATTGAGAGTGAGTTATTAAAGTCTTCAATTATTATTGTAGAACTCTCTATATCTCCTTTCAATTCTATCAATTTTTGCTTCAAATATTTCATTGGTTTGTTGTTATGTACATAAATGTTTGTAATTGTTATGCTGTCTTGCTGTATTGAATCTTTTATTAGTATTTTCCCTACTGATATTCTATTTCAATTGCATTGATTTCATCTCTAATTTTATTATTTCTTTTTTCCCATTTGCTTTGAATTTAACTTGCTCTTCTTTTTCTAGTTTCCTAAAATGGAAGTTTACATTATTGATTTTAGATCTTCTTTTCTAATATTAACACATTCAGTGATATGCATTTCCCTTGATACTTACACTTTTGATAAGTTGTATTTTCATTTTCATTTAGTTCAATTATTTTTAAATTTCTCTTGACGCTTCTTTGACCCATGTGTTATTTAGAAACATGCTGTTTAATCTCCAAGTATTTCAGGATTTTTCCAGCTATCCTTCTGTTGTTTATTTCCACTTGAATTCCACCATGGCCTGAGAGCATACTTTGTGTGATTTCTATTCTTTAAAATTTGTTAAGGTGTGTTTTATGGCACAGAATGTGGCATATGTTGTTGAATATTTTATGTGAGCTCGAGAAAGACGTATAGTGTAAGATCTGCTTCACCTGAAGTAGTCAATTAGAGCTAGTTGATTGATTATGCTGTTCCATAAGTCCTTACTGACAGTCTGCCTGCAGCGTTTGTCAATTACTGATTGAATGTTGTTGACGTCGCCAACTATAATTGTGAATTCATCTATTTCAATTTGCACTTCTTTCTATCAGTTCCTACCTTGCATATTTTGATGCTTTATTATTAAGATTAAGAATTGTTGTGTCTTCTTGCGGAATTTCTCACCGTGCTATCACCTATGACCCAGCTTGAGAAACATAGCCTCTTACATGGACACAAAGCACACAAAGCTAAATGGTGCCGCCAGTGTACAAGCAGCATAAGATAACATCTCCTGCCCTTATGGTAATTAAAACCTATTTTGGGATATGAAACTGGAAAAAATCTATAGGGCAAGGTGGTGCTTAATCAAGTAGGTCCTAGAGATGTTCAAAGAAGGGAAAATCTGAGGAGGAGGAAACTGAGAGATCTTAATGGATGGATAAGATTTGGTAGAGGAAATAATGGCACCTTAACTAAGGTAGGGCAATGAACATAGTCAATTTAGAGATATTGGTGAATTCATTCTAGTTTTACTTGCATTCATAATTTTGGTGTTTTTTTAAATTTTTTTAAATGTTTTATTTATTTTTGAGAGAGAGCGTGAGGAGGGGAGGGTCAGAGAGAGTGGGAGACACAGAATCCGAAGATAGTCTCCAGGTTCTGAGGTAGCTGTCAGCACAGAGCCCGACATGGGGCTCTACCCCACAAACCGCGAGATCATGACCTGAGCTGAAGGCGGATGCTCAACCGACTGAGCCACCCAGGCGCCCCCGCATTCATAATTTTGTACCATACCTCTTATGTTAGGAGAAATTGAACTCAGGTGGGTCACATGATTTATTTTAAAAACTGGTATGCTACAGTAACTTTAAAGTATTTCACAAGGCTTTCCACCCATATTACAATAGAATTACCTTCTATCAACTTGTTTGAGTTGGTTAGCTATACATTTTTTTATAGAAAATGTATGAGTGTTTAGAAATCTGTCAGGCCACATAAGCAGATGAGGCTACAGTATAACTAAAGTATAGCACTCTAATATCCCTGACTGTATCCACCACATAGAAGAGGACCATTTGGAAATGTATGTTCTGACATCACAGCCCTGACTGCAGCCCTAGAGACTTTCCCTCATGCTAACTTCTGAGCCGGGGCACTTCCTTTGTTCAAGGCCAACGGTAGTGGATTTCACCATGGCCGCCCTCCACAGCAAAAACTGGCTGGTAAAGGTTTATAAGGTAATATCTGGAAACAATAGTGGGGAAAGAAGAGCGCTTTAGCATAAAATAGCCCATCTGCAGTAAGTAAACCCCACTATTGTTGATAGATTCACAGAGCAATGTTCTAGGCCTCAGAGCAGCAGTGGAAAAAATGTTCACCAGGAGAATAGTTTAGAAATAATTTTTCCTATAAAAGGATTCCTAACTCAATATATGCCGTATCTTAAAAGCCAAGAGGGGGAAAAAAAGTAGCACCAGGACACCATAAATATGCTCGTATTAGTTATACCTCAAAACTATAAATCGACAGAGGTTTGAAGGACCTGAAGGACCAGCTTAGGAAACTGAGGCAGAGGTTGCCCATTGGCATATGGGAGCTCTTGGGACAGAGCACAGCCAGAACCTGGATCTCCTGAGTCTCAAGCTATTAATCTTTCCTGACATGATATTGCGAAAGAGCCTGAGTCAAGGCCCTGCATGTTAGAG
This sequence comes from Cryptoprocta ferox, assembly GCA_028646485.1. Lineage (NCBI taxonomy): Eukaryota > Metazoa > Chordata > Mammalia > Carnivora > Eupleridae > Cryptoprocta > Cryptoprocta ferox. The sequence continues at coordinate 120,291,314 of CM053577.1, forward strand.
AGAAAAGAAAGAAAAATGAGGGCCTCCTTCCTTCATATTACTGATGTTCAAAACACAGCAATAGGACTGCTCTGCAAAACCACACCCTTACTCTCTAGCCAGGTTCTCAAATAACTATGCTCACAATGGATTGGGGAGAAGGGGTGAGAGGGAGAGAGAAGGAGCAATCTTCTGCTAAAATTAAAATATTTTCCCACATCCTTCAACAAAAATAAAGAAAAGAAAGCTAATATGTAAATTCTTCCCCATTTATTCACCTGTAATTTGGTGGGAGGAGGGTACTTATTAATCCTGGCCTATCCTGAACTCAAGTGTAAATGGATGTCTGATTTAACAAAAATAAATATAAAAGGTATAAATTTAGTTATTTAAGGATCTATTAAGATCATGCAATATGATTTGTGAAACACATATATTTGATCACATTTCTCAGATATATTTGGTCTTTTTCCACAGTTCCTGAAAATGCTTCAGAGCCACAAATGGGTGTCTTGTTATTAATGAGGTGACTTTTGGATCCCACCCAAGGGCAGGGATGGCTGCCAGGAAGACCGACCTTGTGATTAAAGGGTTGGAATTTTTAATCCCACCTCTGGGGAGGAGAGAAGAGCTACAGCTTGAATCAGCCAATGGCCAATGACTTAGTCAATCATGTCTATGCAGTGACACCTCCATAAAAACCCAAGAGAACAGCTTTTGGGCCTTATTTTTCTTTTAATGAATGTCCCCACTTGGGAAACCAGAATGCTTCCATAGGCCACCATTCTGGGCCCCAAGCTCTATGAGGACAGAAGCTTCTTAGTTCAGGACCTTGCCCTATGGGTCTCTGCATCTGGCCGTTGATTTATATCCTTTACCATATCCTTTAATAAAATGGTAAATGTAAATTAGTGTTTCCCTGAGTTCTGTGAGTCACTCTAGTGAATTAATTGAACAAGAGGAGGGGTCACAGGAGCCTCCAATATGTAGTGGTTGGTAAGAAGTACTGGTAACAGTCTGGTGCTCGTGGCTGGCATTTTAAGTCGGGAGTGGGAGGCAATCTTGTACAACTGAATAACCCTTAACCTATGGAATCCGATGGTGTCTTCTGGTAGATAGTGTCAGAATTGCATTGAATTCTCAATGAATTGCTGGAGAATTGTTTGGTGGTATGCATGGGGAACACACCCACACATGGGAACTGGATCTTGGAACACTAAAAGAAATCAGGATTTTAAGAGGACCTGCAAAGAGTAGCATGAATTTCAAGGATCTTTCATCCTCTTCCCTGCCTAATTTCCCAAAATGGTGTAAAACTGGGTGCATAAAATTTCCCAAAATGCTATTAAAAATTGCCTATACAAACCAGGAGTCCATATGTTGTTTCAGTAAAGCCCAGAATAATGTCAAAGTCCATTGGAACCCACAAAGTGGGAATCAACACAAGGCAAGGGGCGGTACAGTTGTAGCTGTCCCCTGTCCATCCTCCCAACTTTCTATTCTCAAGTGAGGCAGACAGCAGGCTGATATGCCAGGATGAAAGGCAAGAAAGGAGAAAAGGAGGAAAAGGTAAACTCAGAGCTGAACGGCATGCAGGGACACAGGCTGCAACTGCAAACCCTATGGGCAATCTTCACCCTCCACAACGTGACCTTTTCTATGTGTTCTCTTCACCAACCAGCTTCACAAACTATGGGGATTTCACATCGAAGAACAGAAAAACTGAAATAATAACTGGCACCATTAGCGCAGAACTGATTAAAAGAAAGATAGTAAAAAAAAAAAAGTGTTAGTTTTTTTTTTTCCTTCCTTGTTTTTCCAGGGTGGGAGTTAACTCAGCTGAGCGCAAGAAAGCTATGGTCTTCCTCGAGAGTGTTAAATGCGCCAGCACCCCAGCACCCCAGGCTAAGGAGCAGGTGCCTCTGTGAAGGGCCTGGGCTGATATACCATTCTCATGATTCTCTTTTCACAAGCTTGTCAGTATTTCATGTGTGTAATGCCCTTAATACCAAGCCTGGCCACCAGTGGTCAGCTGCACTAACTAGTTGAATCCGTAAAAGAGTATATAGGGTTAGTTATCAGGGGATGATATGTAAATTAGTGCAAAAGGTCTATCAATCGGTCACTGATACCAAAGTGCAGACTCTTGGGAAAGAAAAGTCCACACCCTAACTGCATGCTCCCCACACTCAGCATCAAATGGCACTTGCACGTGGAGACGTAGTAATGCTCAGAGCAAACACTGTGCTGTGTGGCTCACTTGGGGGTCTCCCATGTGGCTGATAAGCTCGGGGCCCAAGTTTTTAGAGAAAGAAAAGTGACAAGACCATCGTCCCTGGAACAAAAAGCCTTAACAAATGTGGCAGAAAAGGAGTGAGAAAAGGGAGGAGCCTGGCTATTTGCTCAGCAGCCTCAGGCCCGGCCAACCTCTAGTCCCTGTCGGTGCCAGTTAGGAGAGGGGGAGAAATCTGACCTGTCCTTGATAAGGACCTCCAGGAGGATCTCGAAGCAGCCATTGGAGCCCAGGGGATGGCAGCCATGTGGGCAAGTCTTCCCCTGAAGACTCGCCCAGATGTCCTGTGCCAGATGCTAACGTTTGAGGGGAATGAAAAGTGTTCCTCCTGACACCATGTCAGGGCCCCTGCTCTAGACTCTGTAGTCATTCTTCCCAGAGAAGAAGAGATGTTCTTCCCAGAGAAGAAAAAAGAATCTCTTTTCCCAGAGAAAAAGAGATGTCCTTTCAGTCTTACCAGCACAGTAATGTGGACTTGCACTGGGACAAAGCATGAGTCCTGAGTCCAGTGACTTACACATCAGACAGAATGAGGGGCAGAGTAAGCTCTCCACTGATGGTCACAAGAAATAAAAATTGCTGTACTGAACAATCCTGGATGAAGGTAGCCTCCATGTCAAAAGATGTGTGTGCATCTTCTAAATTGCATAATGTATTGACAGACACCCTTACACCCACTGATAGTAGGTGAGAAGTCACATTTCCTGCTCCTCTCTGACAGTATTTTGGGGGGGGGGTTTCATCTCTGCCATTCTTATGCTTAAAAACTTATGCTTTAAAAAATTATTTACTTTGAGAAAGAGAGCGTGAGGGAGGGGCAGAGAGAGAGGGAGAAAGAGAAAATCCCAAGCAGGTTCCATGCTGCCGACATGGGGCTCAAACCCATGAAATCAAGAGTTGATCGATCAACCAACTGAGCCACCCAGGCACCCCCAAAATTTATGCTTTTATATTCAGTTCTTATTAGTGATGTTTAAAATCTTTTCATATTTCTGGGATGCCTGGGTGGCTCAGTCAGGTGAGTGAATGACTCTTGATTTTGGCTCAGGTCATCATCTCATGGTCAAGATCTCATGGTTATGAAATCAAGTCCCAGGTGGGGCTCCATGCTGAGTGTGGACCTGACATACTGTATGCACTCCCCCACTTGTTGTCTCTCTCCCTCTCTCTCTCAAACAAAAAATGTTTTCATATTTTTAATAGATTTTGCTTCTTTTTTAAAAACTGCCTATTCTCAACACTTTATTACTAGGGCATGATTGTTTTCTTACTACTTTATCAATCACATATAGTGCACACATTGGAAGTATTTGGTCATTTGCTTTCATCTTTGTTTATAATTAAGAAAAGAAATCATTTACAAAATTTTACCCCTAAGCGTAAATCATGGCATCTTTCTAAACAAATGAATAATTTTTTATGGCTAGACTGAAAATACACGCAAAATATTTCTGACACTTGTTTTTAGGAACCTGTTGCTTACACTCTAGAAAGATAACACACCCTATGGTAAACCATAAGAGATGCTTGTGGCCTCTGCTTTTCAGCAAGTGAATGATCCTTTGTACTCCTGATGCGTGGAGGAGGCCAGCCCCTGCATAGGGAGGCACGCAAAGCAGGTGGGGATCATCCAAGTGCCTGACTGCCCCTGGATGGCAGAGTGGGCAGGACTCAGCTACCCATTGAGTGCACTTACATAGCATCAAGGAGGCAAAAATAATAAGGACCACTCCGGCAAGTTTCTTAGCTGCAATATTCAAGTTAGAAATAGATTGGGTTAGGGGCGCCTGGGTGGTTCAGATGGTTAAGCGTCCGACTTCGGCTCAGGTCGTGATCTCACAGTTTGTGAGTTCAAGCCCTGTGTTGGGCTTGGTGCTGGCAGCTCAGAGCCTGGAGCCTCCTTCAGATTCTGTGTCACCCCCTCTCTCTGCCCCTCCCATGTTCATGCTCTGTCTCTCCATAATAAAAACGTTAAAAAAAATTTTTTTTAAAGAAATAGATTGGGTTCTGGAGCACTGCGTGGCTCAGTTGGTTGAGCCTCTGACTTCATCTCAAGTCATGATATCATGGGTTTGTGAGTTTGAGCCCTGTTTCAGACTCTCCGCTGTCAGCACAGAGCCCACTTCAGATCCCCTGTGCCCTCCCCCTCTGCCCCTCCCCTGCTGGTTCTTTCTCTCTCTCAAAATAAATCAATAAACTTAAAAATGAAATAGATTTGTTTCAAGTGCCCTGGCACACGGTATGTCAGCAATTCCTCTCCTGTTTTACTGAGAAAAAAAAACCCCAGATTTAAAAACATCTACTGGAGCTGCCAGCTTACAAGGGGATGAGATATGCCATGTATCTATGGAACAGACAAGCAACATAGAAACATTCCTTTTTTTTTTTTTAAGCTAAAAAGACTAACCAAACTGAAATGGAATATTATGGAAGGTGAAAGCCATATGTGAACAATGCTCAGATGTCTCTGGCTCTGCACCTGCGAGGTGCACGGGAGGCACAAGGAACCAGATGTTTGCGGGGGCTTGCTAACAAACGCCTTCCTGTGGCAGAATGGCATGTCTCCACATGACAGTCTGAGGAGGCAGGGAAGTGACACAGGAAATATGTGGTCCGTTCTCAGTGGAAAGTCAGTCTGACTCCCCGTTGACTGCACACGGCAACCTTAGCACCCGTGCTCCCAGAAGCAGGACTGCACCTCGGGGGCTAAGCCCAGAGAGATGAGGAAAGGCCAGATTCCATCATTTGTCATGCTGACTTGTTAGAGAAACAGCTAGATTTCCTCCAGCACTGTTCACACGCAGTTTATCATATACCTATGTTTGGGGTCCCTGAGCATGCATTCTCATACGCTGGTCAATGGAAATTCGCTCCACCAAAGTGGCTCAACTGCTCCTTCACCAGTATGTTCTCAACACATTCCAGTGGCAGCACAAGAACTGAGAAAGGGAAGGGATGATGGCTGAGAGGTGGGAGGGCGCACGTGATCACACAACAGTGGAAGGAGCTGTAACAC
>CM053577.1:120297101-120339309 GCA_028646485.1 Cryptoprocta ferox
GCAGCACAAGAACTGAGAAAGGGAAGGGATGATGGCTGAGAGGTGGGAGGGCGCACGTGATCACACAACAGTGGAAGGAGCTGTAACACGCACCTTGGTAGAAAATCGTAGTCCTTTCCCTGCAGTTATCACTAGAAAGAACAGTGATTGACAGGTAAGGGAAGAGAAAGTAGAACAGATCATAAATTAATTGGCATAGAGAGCAAATCCCAGAAGGAAGTTGCCTATTAGTTTCAAGCAGGTAAAATGTATATGCATTATCTTTTCTCTTTTCTGAATATTTTCACAGACCACTATAATAGGAGCTGCCGTCACAGCAGAATCAGGTCAGCCGCGCAAAGTCCTCGGTGAGGGCAGCTTCCTGACTGCTCTTCCCTAGAGCCCAGCAGTAACGAGCCCTTCCCCAGCCTGGTCATTCCACTCTGTCCTCCGGGTGGCTGGCAGGAAATCCCGGCAAGTCTCTGGATGACCGCTGCTCTCCATCCTACATGCTCATATTTCAACAGAGACTCATGATGAAAAGTTCTCAAGAATCATGAGCCTACTCATTTCTTGTGTAACTTGGGGTATAAAGAAAGCAGTAGGAGGTCTTCTGAGCATCTCTTAAATCACAACAGAAAAATAGTCCCATCCTTATAAGGCCAAACCTTGGTACCTCTACTATAAAAAACAGAGTAAGTCCAAAATGGCATGGAAGATTGTAGAAACATTATCCTGTCCATCAGAACTATGTCACTTTAGGAGCATCTGGCTGGCTCAGTCAGCAGAGTGTATGACTCTTGATCGGGTTGTGAGTTCAAGCCCCATGTTAGGCATAGAGATTACTTAATTAAAAAAAAAAAGAACTATGGCACTTTAAATGACACAGCGGGTGTTTAAAATAAATAATAGAACATAAAGAAAAACTTTCCTTAGAGGGACAATGCTACAAACCAGAGGGAAAATTCTAGAATTTCCACGCTTTATAATAAATTATATGCCCTATACTGTCCTTATAGAGCTACCATCAGTACTTTCATAATACTTTTCATTTTCAGCTCGAAAACACACAGATGTTTTTAAAAACCAAAAACCCAAACTTCAGAAACACAGAATTATTGTTTTTTTTAAGCTTATAAAAGTAATAACACACCGCTGACTTCCAAGGGGAAAGTTCTCAAACAAAACAATCATGTTTCGTGGGGCTGGTAGAAGATGGGAGCTATCCCTGTGAACGATGGAGCTAATTCAGAACAGCTCACATACTGATTAATAACAAAGGAATTTAATCAAATGCCCAGGAGTACTTACTTGGAAATCAAACTCCCATCATCATCCCTGGAAGCATTTCTGGAACTTTCCCTCAGGACACAAGACCCACAGCCGACCAAGGAAGGTGAGTCTTGAGGGGGCAGCACCGAGAGGGACTCCGCGCCTGGAACTCACACCTCCAGGGGCCGCACTGGATGACAGCTTCCACCAGAACCACTCTTGCCCCACTCAGCAGGGGTCCTCAGTGACATTTAGCTTACTTCCCCACCCCAGCAAAAACAAAATAAACCAACCAAGAAAGAATACCAATTAAGGCTTTAGTTCCTCATTTAAAGCATGTAAAACATCTAATTGTAAATTCAAACAATGGGAAAACAAATCTACTCACTTCCTGGCCAAAAAAAAAAAAAAATACTCTTTAATGAGAACATGCTCCATGTTCTCACCAGCAGGGATAACCTCTGTTCACTGTGCTGTGTATCTATCAATAGATGGATGGATAGAGAAGATGTGGAATATATATACCATGGAATATTATTCAGCCATAAAAAAGAATGAAATCTTGCCACTTGAAATGAGGTGGATGAATCTAGAGTGAGGCTATATGTCTTTCCCTAACTGGCCTCCTGGTGGCAGCACTGCACAGCAAACACCATCTGGAGAAAGTGGCTGAAAGTCTCTCTTTCAGGAGGCTGTAGTGCGGAGGTCAATCAATCATCCCTCTTTCACTAGCATATTCCATGGCCAGGTAGTGTTTCCTGGGTCTCTATCACCTCAAATACCTTCAGGATATTGGGATGACCCCAGGCCTTCATGCTTTGACCTTTGAATATCTCTGGAGGCTGGAGGAGCTGATCTTGTTAAATGACCTTTATGACTACCTGTCCCAGCCAGGATGTGCCAGACCAACTTCATCTCAGCAAAGCTGATCTGGCTGATGGTCTAGAGGAGCCGTAATTGACAATATGGGTTTCCTTGTCAGCAGAGGTGGCCAGAATGCCCTGCAGCATGGTGACCTGCTAGCTGTACAAACGATACCAACAACCTTAACTGCCAACCCTAATAATAGTAAGAAACAATGCTAACAAACCAAATTAAAAAAAAATAGGAAAAATATATGTGTTGCATAAGACACAATAAGGTGCATTATCAACATCTATAAAGTGGAGGAGAAGATGGCTTTCATCATATTTTCAGTTCTTACTTGCAGATTTGCTCAGAGTCTTTGGAGAAAATTCCTTTCTTCCATGAGCCAGAGACCTCGCTATGTGCATTTTAGTAACCTGTAAGGGTAGAGGCTGCAGCAATGGATTGAGAAAGTTACTCTCTTTCTTTAAGCCAACAAGCCATAAAACTCCGTGTCTGTATTATTCAGCGTGGTTGTGGGCATGGGTGCTAGGTGCCCAGGCATGGCCCCGGTGCCTCAGGGGAGGGAAGGGAGAAGCCCTCAACTTATTCCTAACACTCCTTTCTTTATGTAGATCCAAGTTTCTGACCTGTATCATTTCCCTTCTCTCTAAAGAGCTTCTTTTTACATTTCTTACCAGGCATATCTACTCCAACAAATTCCCTCCATTTTTGTTTGTCTGAGAAAGTCTGTTTCTCCTTCACTTTTGAAGGATAATTTCACCAGATCCAGAATTCTAGGTTGGTGGGGTTTTCTTGCTAGCATGATTTGCAGGAAGTCTGATGGAATCTTTATCCTTGTCCCTCTATAGGTAAGGCATCCATTTCCTCCGACTCTTTTCAAGATTTTCTTTGTCTTTTGATCTTTCTGCACTTTGGCATTTTTTATTTCCATTTTTGTTTTGTTTTGTTTTGTTTTGAGAGAGAGAGAGAGAAAGAGGGTGCAAGTGAGCGAGGGGCAGAGAGAGAAAGAGAATCCCAGGAAAGGCAGAGGGGGAGAAAGAGAGAAGTGGGGCTCACCCAAGGTGGGGCTTGTGTTCACCCAAAGCAGGGCTCAAGCTCACCCTATGTGGGACTCGAACTCACTAACCATGCGATCATGACGTGAGCAAGAGTCAGAAGCTAAACGACTCAGCCACCCAAGCACCTTGATTTTTCTGCACTTTGAATATGAAACATTTTAGTGTTGTTTTTTGATATTTTCCCACACAGCATTCTCTGAGCTTCCTGGATCTGTCGCTTGGTGTTTATCATAAATTTTTAAAAATTCGTAGCTCTTCTTACTTCAAATATTTTTTCTACGCCTTTGTCTCTTCTCTTTTTTGAGAAGAAAGGTGTATTATACCCTTTTAAATTGTCCTACAGTTGTTGGAGGTTCTGTTCTTCTTCTTATTATTATTATTATTATTATTTTCTTGGTTGTCTTTGCTTTCTAGTCTGAGAAATTTCTATTGATGTATATCCTCAAGTTCACTGACTTTTTCCTTGGCATGTCCAGGCTACTGATGAGCCCATCAAAGGCATTCCTCATTTCTGTTACAGTGTTTTTGATTCCAGCATTTCCTTTTGATTCTTTCTTAGTTTCCATCTCTCTGCTTACATTACCCATCTGTTCTTGCATGTTGTCCACTTTTTCTACTACAGCCCTTAGCATATGAATCAGTTATTTTAAATTCTTGGTCTGATAATTCAAAAAATTCTGCCATATCTGAGTCCATTTCTGATGCTTGCTCTTCAAGCTGGGTTTTTTCCTTTTAGCATGCTTTGTAATTTACTTGAAAGCTGGACACGATGTACTCGATAAGAAGACCTGAAGTAAATATGGCTTTAGTGTGAGGTTTTATGTTTATCTGGCCAGGGGTTAGGCTGTATTTACTCTTTGCTGTAGCTGTCGGTGTGTTAGAGGCTAAAATTTCCCTGTTGTCTCCTCCTCTGTTGTCTTTCTCCTCTTTTGTCTCTGGGTTTTCCTAGGAGCTTATTCAATAAAATCTGAGGCTTGTAGTTCTTTTGAAGTGATCTGTTATTATACAGGAGACTTGCTACTATGGTGAAGAGGCGTGGAGGGAGGAGGAATGTTCTTAGACCTAGTCTATTAGACCTCAGTTTTTAATGAGCCTGTGCCCTAGGCTATGACCTTCACAAAGATTCTCAGGCAACCACCACACTCCCCTGCTCTTAGTTAAGACAGGAGAGCTTTGGGGGGCTGGAGTTGGGTATTTCCCATATCTCAGGTCTGTTAGACTCTGGTTCAGTCCCAAGATGGTTAGGCTCTAGAAAAATCATGTCCCTTGAGGGCAGGCTTTCGTTAAGAAGAACAGAATGCTCTGGGCATATTTTAACATGGCTACTTCTCTCCTCCCCTGTGGAAGACAGAAGGGAGTTTTTCCACTGATTTTCTCTCTGAACACCTGGTAGTGTTCCTACCTCTTGGATGAAGGCTCACAGAAGGCTCACAAAAGACAGGACTCCTCATAATTTCTAATTCCCAAGTTGGTGCACGCTGGACCTCGAGCAATTTGTCAATTACAGTTTTAAGTTTTTTCTCTCTCAGTACTGGCTCCATGGGTAGCTTCTGTTCCTACTAAGCAAAGAGTTTCAATAGTCACCTGCCTCTCCAATTTGGAGATAGCAGTTTGTCCTGGACTTCACTTCTCTCATGAATCTAAGAAAAAATTGCTGATTTTCAATTTGTTCAGTTTTTATCCTGTTGTGAGGACCAGAGCAGTTGAAAACCAGAAGTGTCATTTAGTTTCTTTTTCAAGTTTGTTTTTCCTATTGCAAAGAATGATGCTATACACATCCTTATACATGTTATTTGATGCACAGGTGCATGCATTTCTGTTACCCTGGGAGTGAAATACCTGGGACTCAGGATGTGCTAATTTTTAGGTCTACTATACAATGTACTCCCTCTTGCTATAAATGACTACTGCTCCACATCCTTACCAATGCTTGGTGTTGTTAGTCTTTCTAATTTTAGCTATTCTGGAGGATGTATGTAAAATATCATTGTGATTTTACTTGAATTTACATATTATTAAGGAAGTTGAAGACCATTTGGATATCTTCTTTTGTAAATTATGTGTTCAGGTCTTCAAACCAGTTTTATTTTAACTTTGTCTTTTACTGATTTATTTATAAGAGTTCATTTTCTATCTGCACATGAGCCCTTTGTTAGTTACACGTATCTACTCCCACTCTGTGAATTGCTTCTTCACCATCTTAATGATGTCTTTTAATAAACAGAAATTCTGAATTTGAATGTAGTCCAATTTTTCAATCTCTTTTCTTCTCATATTGCAACTGCTTTTTGTGATCTGTTTAAGAAATCTTTCCCTACCCCAAGGTCATAAAAGTAATTTATCTTATCTTAGGAAAGTTTATTTCTTAACATTCATATTTGAAGCTACTTTCTCTCTGGAATTGATTTTTGTGGATGGTATCAGATAGGTTTCAAGATTTCCTTTTTATAGATCACTGTCCAAATGACTTAGCATCATTAATTGTTTTAATATATTTTTGTCACTAACCTACAGGACAACTGACCCTTAAACAATGCAGTTTGAATGGCACAAATCCACTTATATATGAATTTTTTTCAGTACTGTAAATATATTTTCTCTTCCTTATAATTTTATTAATAACATTTTCTTTACTCTAACTTACTTTATTGTAATACAGTACATATAATACATATAACATTCAAAATATGTATTAATCAACTGTTTATGTTATTGGTAAAGCTTCCAGTCTACAGTAGGCTATTGGTAATTAAGTTTGGGGGAAGCCAAGTTGATACATAGATTTTGAACTGCATGACGTGTCGGTGCCCCTAAGCCCATGTTGTTTAAGGGCCAACTGTACTTGCTTTGTCATAGATCACATGTCCACATATGTGTGGGTTGGTTTGGGGGCTCTGATCTTTTCCATTGGTCTAGTGAGTTGTTGTTTTTTTTTTTTTTTTTTTTTTTTTTTTTTTTTTTTTTTTTTTTTTTTTTTTTATGTTTGAGAGAGAGACAGAGCACCAGTAGGGGAGGGACACAGAGAGAGGGAGACACAGAATCCAAAGCAGGCTCCAGGCTCTCTGAGCTGTCAGCACAGAGCCTGATGTAGGGCTCGAACTCACGAACTGTGAGATCATGACCTGAGCCAAAGTCGGAGGCTTAACCAACTGAGCTACCTAGGCGCCCCTTATATAATCTTTTAAATATTGAAAGTATCCTGCAAGAAGAAAGCCCTTTTAATTAAAATGTATAACTGGTCATCTGATCTAGATTGATGGGTCGATCTTGCATTTCATGGGAATCTCCAAATCCTAGGACAGACAAATGGAGCTCTTGATTGTTTCCACAGAAGTAGAGTTCTCAAACTCCCAGGGGTCTATGACATATTTTTCATGAGCTAAGATGTCTCAAAAATATTTTTAAATGTCTCGAAAATATTTTTAAATGTCTTATCTTAGATGGTAATCTTAAAAAGTTGACCTAAGAATATTCTGGATATTCTGGATGACCTTTATTGTTATAATCAAGATGTGTAATTTCTATGGCCAAAATGACAATAAAGAAAGCTAGAGAGTGATATGTAAATTTCTTTATGTTTCCATATCAAGTGTCACAGATTCGCCAAAAACTTATAAACCTCACTTCACATGGTTGACATTAAATAATTACTGGATGAGGGAGGGCTTTAAGTTGCCCAGTGTTTTATACATCAGTCTGGTGTAGAGTAACTCAGCCAGCTTTAATAATAATTGATATTAGTTTTTTTAATATGAGGATAGATTACAGCAATAATAGTGAATATGCCTTCAGGGGAATCTATTCCAATCTTACAAATTTACTAGTGTGACAAATATTTTCATCTCATTCATGACAAATGTGTTGTCCTGAGACTGACTCTAACAACCCGCCTACCCGAGCAGGCGTGAAGCTGCCCAGACCCTTTAGTCTGCTTGTGAGTCAGTCCGTGTGTCTGAGGTTGCACTCTCCAGCAGACAGCTGAATGTAAGAGTGGCTTCCATGTGAATCTGACTGTTGGTTCATTTCCAGAGGCAAGAGGGTCAGACACATCTATCTCCCACTGAAAGTACCCTGTGGTTCAATATCCCAGGGTGCTTACTTTTGCTGTTTATGTACAGAAATGGTCCAGAGGTCAAGGGCAGGGAGAGCCTTTGGCTGAAGAAGCAGAGTATACAAACTTTGTCAAATACAGAAGCACAGTTTGGTGCTTCTTTAGCTCAAAGGTGTAAATCCGTGTTCCATTTTATTTATTTAAAAATTTTTAAAATGTTTATTTATTTTTGAGAGACAGAGACAGAGCTTGAGCGGGGAAGGGGCAGAGAGAGAGGGAGACACAGAATCTGAAGTAGGCTCCAGGCTCTGAGCCGTCAGTACAGAGCCCGACACAGGGCTCGAACTCATGAGCTGTGAGATCATGACCCAAGCCAAAGTCGGACGTTTAACCTACTAAGCCACTCAGGCACTGCTCCATGTCCCATTTAAAAAAAAAAAGTGACATGGAAAGCATGTGGAAAATGTTCAGGCACACACTGAGGTTTGACTTTTGGGCTCAGTATCCTTTGTCTTGGGGAACGAAAAGTCATCATCTGCTGGCCCTCACCCAGGGTTCAATGCTCTGGGTAACAGGGTCCCCCCGCAGGAATGTAGGCCTTTATCATTTCTCGGGGATGAGCAGTAGATGCCAAGTGATATTTGACATGCTTCCCAGAAGTCTGCTGCTGAGCCTCCAAAGCCAGTAGTGTGCCCTCTTCATTGCTGAGAGGAACAACAGGAAAGTGTCCCATTTCCCATTCATGGGCCTGAGCTTTGGGGGTTCTAATGAAACTGTTCTAAGGGAACTGCCTTGTGGACAATGATGAATCTGCTGCAGAAAAAAAGTAAATCAGAGCTGGAAGTAGGACAGGGTCTTCCACGCTGGCCTGGGGCTGAGTAACTCAGATGGACACCGGAGGAGCCAGTAATGAGTCTTTGTGATGGAAACTGGTGACTGCTCAGGGCCTCAGGGCCTGAGTCTCATCATACATCATTGGGTTTATGGAAGTCTATAACTAATCCAATAACTAACATGTCTACTGTTAATTATTTATTAAGGTTGTTTTTATTAAGGGGAAATGAGAGTGAGGAAGGCAGAAAAGGAAGAAAGCCCAATGGGCGACAAGCCCACTGATGATTAACAATATTGTTGTGGCATTATTCTGACTCACAGCTTGCTTCAGGTTGGAGTTTAATTGCCATCTTCAATGTTCAAATTGCTAATTTGGTTGCTTAAGTTCTTTCATAAATGCTTTAATTAGACAACTGTGGTGCAGGACTTCGGCACTTACTTTTGACCTTCCCTCTACCCTTTGCCCTACACTTCATTGTTCTAAAAAAATGGAAAACCAGTTTGGTTGAATATATACTATTTAAGTTCCATGAGAGCAGAAAGTAGGTCTGTCATGTTCACTCCTGTGTTCCCAGGGCTTAGTATGATGTCTGGCCCATAGCTGGTTATCAATAAATATCAATTAATTAAATACTAGTTCCCATGCTGCCTGACTTCAAACTTCTAAAACAATACTAATAGAGGTGTCTGAGTGGCTCAGTCAGTTGAGCATCCAACTTCGACTTAGGTCATGATCTCACAGTTTATGAGTTCAAGCCCTGCGTCGGGCTCTGTGCTGACAGCTCAGAGCCTGGAGCCTGCTTCGGATTCTGTGTCTCCCTCTCTCTCTGCCCCTCCTCTGCTCCCATTCTGTCTTTCTCTCTCTCAAAAATAAATAAACATTAAAAAAATTAAAAAATAAAATAAAACAAAACAATATTAATAGCTTCCAAGTAACAGTAACTTCTGTGGAGAACCAAAGGCAAAAGAAATGTAGAAAAAAATTAAACTTCTTCACAACTTACAGCTCAATGATAAGTCCTTGAGAGGGGCAGAGTGACCTTCCTCTAGGAACTCAACTGCCTCAAGGTTAATACTTTGCTAAGGTCAAAAGGCAACCTAAGCTTGACATTAGCCCAACTTACAGGATCCTGTAACTCTTCCTTAACATATGAAAATCCCTTTGGAAACTTCCTTTATCTCTACTGCCCAGGATGTTAGCAATCATCCTCCAAGCATATAGCCCACTCATACACATCCCAAAGGTCTCATGACTGGGGGTTTACTAGACAGTAGTAAATGGCCTTATCCTAACAATAGGTAGTCCCTCAAGGTCCTGGAAACCTTGTTTCCAAAATTCTTTACAGATGCATGCTATCCCTAACCCCTTCCCAACGTGAAAGTATATAATCAAGCCACTCCTCACAACCCCAGTGCAGCTCTTTCTGCCCATGGGTCCCATCCCCCTGTGCTTTGATAAAACTACCTTTTTTGCACAGAGATGTCTCAAGAATTCTTTCTTGACTCTTCACTCCCAGACCCCAACATTTCACATCAGTGAGCTTCATACCAGTTTCCCTTGCAGTGTTATAAATTTATTTTCTTTCAATGTTTATTTATTTTTGAGAGAGAGAAAGCACAAGAAGGGAGGGGCAGAGAGAGAGAGCGGGGGAGAGAGAGAATCCCAAGCAGACTCCATGCTGTCAGCGCAGAGCTCAATGTGAGGCTCGATGTGAGCTGAAATCAAGAGTCAGATGCTTAACTGACTGAGCCACCTGGGCGCCCCTACATTTATTTTTAAGGCAGTAATTCCTTTATTTAGATTAAGAAAACAAATGAAAAGAAGCAATATGCTGTAGGCCCACTCACTCAGTGTTCAGTTATATCAGACATCCTTCATTTCCAGCCAGAAGTAATTCTGACGAAAGACCCACCGGCAATATGCTTAGACAATCCATAAACAATATGTTTGTTAACCAGCCTTGCAGGCTTAACCCAAACATTTAGAGTAAGTCAAAAGAAATGAGCCACACAGGCAACTCTTCTCAAAATCTGGGGGATGACGTCCTTCAGAGACCTAGATCACAGTGCACTTTGAAAGGCTCCTCTTCAGAATGACCCACCTAACTTTCCAGGCTTCAGCATCTGCCTCTCCTGAAAGAGGACTTCAGCCACCTGCATTCTGACATCAGTCTGTACTTTCTGATGAAGAAGCATAAGGCAGGCTGAAGGCAAAGTACAAGCTAGCACACTGCTCCCCCTCCCCACTGTGGGACATGTACAATATTCCTTGGACACTCCTGGCAACTCCAAAACAGGAAAGGACAAAAAAAAAATGGTTAAACTAGTAAGGGTCTCCACCAGTTTACAAGAAAAAGGCAACCATCAATAGCCTAAAGTCCAGGAACTCCCTACTGTCTTAATGTTAATGCTTTGCTAGAGGCAAAAACAACTTTAGCTTGACCACAGCTAGGCCTCCAGTAATCTGTGAGCATATGAAAATCCCTTTAGGAACTCCTTCTTGACTTTATCTCCCCTGACTCCATAAAACGGTCACCCCCCACACTTATCGTGCAGCTCTTTCTGCCCATGGGTCCTGTACCCGTGCTTTAATAAAATCACCTTTTTGCACTAAAGACATCTTCAAGAATTCTTTCTTGGCCGTCAGTGCCAAACTCCACTATCACCCCAAAACCTCATCACTTTCTAATTGATCAAGTTCTTCTTTCCAGCTTCTCTCTGAACCCAGATGGGAGACCCTACATCCCCTGTGGGAGCCAAAACTACCCCCTCGAGCATCAAGAGCTGCCCACGCCAGCAAGACCCCCGTGACTGACCCCATGGCCACGACAACCTGACCTTCACGGCCCACCTGCACAAACCCGCTCACCTCTGTCCAACACCCTCCTGACTTAAACCTGGAAGGATTGTCAGCACTTTGGAGACAGTCTTTGAGATGCTAGTCCATGTCCTCCTGGTGTTGGTTCTCATGGAAATAAATTCCTTGTTTCATGACCCCTCATCTCTCGCTTGTGGATTTTGTCAGCAGCGAGTGGCCGATCCTGGTCCGTTTGGGACCCGGAGCCAGGTGCAGTTCCCATCATGCAAGTAGAGCATCGTCCATACCCACGACCCTTTTGAAAAATAGGCTGTGCTTCTCACCATCCTGGTTCAAGGACGAAGTGCTGGCCCCAAGGGCAGCTAATTTATGTGTGGTCTCTGATGAGGGAGCATAAGGCAGGCTGAGGGCCAAGCACAAGCTAGCAACCACCCTCCCCCAAACAAGGTGGAATATGTGTAATATTCCTCAGGCACTCCTGGCTGCCCCAGAACAAAGGAAAGGACAGAAAACAGATGGTTAAACTGTTAAGACTCTCCATCAGTTTACAAATATCTTAGTACAATTACGAAAAAGGGCAATCTTATCAATAGCCTAAAGTCCAGGAATTCCCTACTGTCTTAAGGTTAATGCTTTGCTAGAGAGAAAAACAACCTTAGCTTGACCATTGCTAGGCCTCTGGTATCCTTTAGTATATGAAAGTCTCTTTGGAAACTTCCCTTTTGACTTTACTCCCCCCCCACCCCAGCCCCACAGTATATTAGTAGTCATTCTTCAGGACCCCAGTGCAGCTCTTTCCACTCATGGGTCCTGTCCTGTGCTTTAATAAAATCACCTTTTTGCACCAAAGACATCTTCAAGAATTGTTCCTTGGCTGTCAGCTCCGAACACCACCATCACCCCAAAACCTCATCAGCCTCCATCTTAGGAGGTGGACTGCAATGAGATCTCTGCCCAGCAGGAAAGAGAACAACTATTTTAAGCAATCGGATCCTTTTTGGGGGGAGGATTTGATTTGGAGACCCTGTAGAGTCTGGCAGCACTCACTAGTCAGGGCAGAAGCATAAGGCAAGCAGAAAGAAAAGTGGCAGAAGTAATGAGGCAGGACAAGCCACGACCAACTATTGTCTGGAGTAGCCCAGTCTTCATAACAGCAGCCCTGGCTCCAGAAGGAGCAAACATCCAATCTCCAAAAGACAGCTGGTTGTGGACTCACACAGTTGCTATCAGATGGCCAGATCAGAGCTGCCCACAAATGACCTTCCTTCCAGACCTTCCAGCCCTGTATGGAAGGCTGTCTATGTTCTTTCCCTTCCTATCTCCTTAGCTAACCTGGAAGAGCCTTTTTTTTTTTTTTGAGAGAGAGAGAGACTGAGAGAGGGTGCAAGTGAGCGACAGGCAGAGAGAGAGAGAGAGAAAGAGAAGCAGGGCTCACACAAGGCTCATGTTTTACCCAAAATGGGGCATGAGCTCACAAACTGAGATCATGACCTGAGCCAAGTCAGAAACTTAATGACTGAGCCACCCAGGCGTCCTATTTAACACGCGTATAAATAAGAGCTCTCTGGTTCAAAAATTCTAGGATTATAATGAGCACAGTAAAAACTCATTAGTGCAGACCACTTTTGTTTAGCAAAATTTTCTTTTTTTTAATTGTTTTTTTAAGTTTATTTATTTATTTTTGAGAGAAAGAGAGAGAGCATGAGCATGAGCAGGGGAGAAAGAATCCCAAGCAGGCTCCAAACTGTCAGCATGGAGCCCGATGTGGGGCTTGAACTCACTAACTGAGATCGTGGCCTGAGATGAAATCAAGTCTGAACACTTAACCAACTGAGCCACCTAGGCACGTTGGTCAGTAAAATTTTCTTATAGATAGCTCAAGTTAAAGAGAGGGCAGAGGAATTATTTAAAATATTTCAGAGAACAAGCTATTATTTTAATATGTTAATTTAAAACCACTTTATTTATTTAAAATGTATTGCCCAAGGAACTTCAGTTAAGTAAAATGAATAAATATTGTTAACCTTTATGCTCTTTTTTCCCCCAACAAATATTTACTGATCCTTTCTTCGGGCCAGACTCTGTGCTAAGCATCAGAACACGGAAATACAGAATCAATCAAATATGGTATAGTGCTGTATGTTAACTTTTAAAATAAAATAAGGGGCGCCTGAGTGGCTAAGTTGGTTAAGCATCTGACTCTTGATTTTGTCTCAGGTCATGATCTCAGGGTCATGAGATCAAGCTCCATGTCAGGCTCCCCACTGGGTGTGGAGCCTGTTTAAGACTCTCTCTGCATCTGTCCCTCCCCTGTTGGCTGGCCTGCATGCACACTCTCTCCCTCCCAAAACAAACAAACAAACAAACAAAAAACTATTGTAAAATAAAATAAAAGTTCAATGTAAGAAATATATCAGAGTGTTGGTTTTTGCTACCCACAAAATATTTACCTATGTGTGTTGTAGACTCTAAGTCTAAAGTTCTTTCTTGTCCAGCAAGAAAGCGGACATGGGATTAAAATTCCAGAGATGGCTAATGTCCTGGAAGAGACAAGAGCCCAGACTAAGGGTCCTTGCTCCTTATTTATTAAGATCAGAAGGCTCACAAATGTGATAGGCGTGGACAAAGAGACAGTGAATCTGTGAACGTTAACTCATGGACATGAGGGAACGGGGGTTTTGAAGATGTATGGTGTTAGGGGTTTGGATCAATATAAACCAAAATCCTGGCATCAGGCAGATGGATGTTAATGGCTGACATGAGACTCCACATCTGTTTAACTTTAGCTAGACTAGGGGAGAAGACAGATAGAGCATGTAACCTCAGGGTCAACAAGGCACTTTTCTTTTGCTAATTAGCTCCATTCTAGCTGTGGTCTATAGCCCTATTTACCTATTTACCTATTTACCTATTTACCTAATTTAGTCCTTCCTGTAAAAGCAGCTTTCTGCTATAGTCCCGAATTGGGGGGTGTTTTCGCCCTGAATACCTAATCTTGCTTACCTCATATACCTTTGTATTGGGGCCTTTGCCCCCCTCTCTATTCTTGGGGCCCTTGCCCCCCCCATCCTGGGGGCTTTTGCCCCACCCTCTCTATGCTTATTTACCTAATCTTGTTTTCCCAAACTTGGGTGTGAGCATTCTATGGCTTTGTAATTCTTTTTGCCTTGTTAACCCATCAGTGCAGGCTCAGGAAATTCCTAAACTTATTCCCCACATATGTATATACATATATACAACAATACATATATACATATGTGTGTGTGTGTGTGTGTGTGTGTGTATGGATGAAGGAAGGAAGGAAGGAAAGTAGGAAGGAAGGATGGAAGAAAAGAAAGAAGGAAGGAAAGAAGGAAGGAAGAAAGGGAGAAACTTGCCCTCAAGCAGCTTAGAGATTGGTTGGGGAGACAAATGTATGAAAGACTGCATTGCTGAGATAGAGGTATATGCACAGTATGTTAATAAGCTTAGAAGAGGAGTATCTCAGTCACCCGGGGCTGGGTTCCAGAGACACTTCCTGAGGAAACTGGTAAAGAGGTTTAAGGATGAATCTCGGTGACCAGATGGAGAGAAAAAAGAGGGCATCCAGGGAACTACAAATAGTGAAGCTCACACAGCAGGAATCGTGGGAAGTAGTCAGATCTCATTACTCACAGTAGTCATATTCTGTGAACTTAGCGCAGATACCGAATCAGGGAATACCGGAACATTGCTCCTATGGAAACACAGGGTTGGGTTCTTGGGAGCCTCCAGTCACAGTTCTGTCAATCAAACCTTATGTAGGTTCATTTGCCAAATTCCTTGCAAAAGAAGCCTGTTTCATCAGCATTGAAAACCTTCCCTTCCACATAACACCTCACCTGTATAATGCTTGCAGGTGTTTTTGAAATTCTTCCAGAGCCTCCTAATCAGCCTCACCTGCAAGTTTAACGATTTTCACGCCATCTCACCTTTGAAACACGCAAGTGCCTAGAGCCAGCCATAGCTGAGAAGAGTTTAACATTTCCCTGACCATAAATTTCTTTGGCTTTCCTCACAACACTGCTCATTATGCTTTTTTTTTTTTTTTAACCATCTGATGAATCCACAAGTTTCGCTACTTTTCCATCTTTTTCATAACTTCGTCACCCACTATCGATGTTACTTAGTGCTTTCTGGAATGGCCTCATGTACAAATTGGTGATTTCCTTTTTCTTTTTCTGGAGGTACCCATACCACTGATTCACTAACATTGAACTCACGGCGGATGGCCTTGGAGTTCCTGCTGAATGGAGCTCATCTAACACATGTCCTTTCTTTTCCCTAAGGCATGCCATTGCCTTCTTGCACTTCCGGACCCCTGACATCATTTCAGCCTATGCTTGGGAGCCATTTTAAACAGGGAAATCACTAACAAAAAGCACAAAGATATGAAAAATGTTGCACTGTACAGGCCATAGAAAGGACACTTGTTTATAGTCTGAGCTAAAATGAAAAGCAGAGTGTCATCTGGTCAACCTCAGCTAGGACTGTGCACCCTGAATGAGTCATATCTTCCCCCTCTCTGCACGTCTGCGAATAACTGCCAAGGTGCCAGGAATAATTGACTTTCGAATTACAGATACATCACAGAGAGAAAGCAGGCAAACTGACAAATACGGAATCCGCAAATAATGAAGACAGACCGCAATGCGAGAGGAGTGGAGAGGCCTGCTGTAAGCGAAAAGCCTTGCTCTTGTGTGAACACTGTGCATTTCAAGCATGAGAGTGACATGATCTCTGCTGTGGAAAAAAACACTTTTTCTAAGTGTACCATGTGGTTTGGGGAGGCTTTGAATGGAGATGGTGGAGTATGACCATATCCGGGTGAGGGTGAGGGTGAATGAACTCAGTCAGGGCAGAGGTTTGAGGCGCTGATCTGAGAGCCACCGAGTGGCACCCAGCAGGTGCCAGTGCTGGGCTAGGCATGAGTGGTGAGCAGGCAGGTGGCTGCAACAGCCACGAAAAGTGGGTAGTTCCCCAAAGATGAAGCCTTAGAAATTCCAGCACAGAAGAGGCTGGAAAGGAGATCAAGAAAGTGTAGCAGGAGGAGGAGGAGAACCAGGAGGGCCTGGGGTGATGGGGAAGGAGAGGTCCCAGCAGGGAGTATGCGCAGTTAGTGTTCTGAAGGCATAAACAGAAAGTCATAGAACTTTTGACCTGGAAAGGACCCAAGAGATCTTTTAATCTAATCCCCTTATCTCTTCTGATGAAGAAATCGAGATTCAAAGATGTGAAGTGAATTGCTTGAGGTCACACTGTGATTTCATAGCAGGATCCCAGATGCCTAAGGAGTAATAAAACACTTTTTCTAATAAATACTATAAAATTTAAAACTGTTTCTATTCAGTCATGCTGGACTTTTTCCCAATGTTATTTAGTGAGATTTTGTTGATGTATCAGAACAACTGTTAACTTTCCCATGTACTAAGATGCTGTATAGTCAACCAAACTGTGCTTCTAGACCTGTTTATAGTGTACATTGAATAAATGATGCTCTAATGAATTTTAAAAAACTTAAGAATATACAGTCAATTCAGCAACATGCAAAAAACCTGTAAGAAACTGGACCACTTTCTTACACCATACACAAAAATAAATTCAAAATGCATAAAGACCTAAATGTGAGACCTGAAATCATAAAAATACCAGAAGAAAACCCCAGGCAGAGAACACAGAAGAAAGTAACTTCTTTGACATCAGCCCCAGTAACTTGTTTTCAGATATGTCTCCTGAGACAAGGGAAACAAAAGCAAAAATAAACTTTGAGACTACCTCAAAATAAAAAGCTTCTGCACAGCAAAGGAAACAATCAACAAAACTGAAAGGCAACCTACTGTATGAGAGAAGATATTTGCAAATGACATATCTGATAAAGGGTTGGTATCCAAAATATATAAAGAACTAATATAACTCAACAACCCAAAAAAGAATAATCCAATTAAAAAATGGGCAGAAGACATACATAGACATTTTTCTAAAGATGACATATACACGGCCAACAGACACATGAAACAATGCTCGGTGTCACTTATCAAGAAAATACAAATCCAAACTACAATGAGATATCACCTCACACCTGTCAGAATGGCTAAAATCAATAACACAAGAAACAACAGTGTTGGTGAGGATGTTTTTGGTGAGGATATGGAGAAAGGGGAACCCCCCTTGCACTACTGTAGGGAATGCAAACTGGTACAGCCACTATGGAAAACAGTATGGAAGTTCCTCAAAAAGTTAAAAACAAGACTATGCTACAATTCAGCAATTGCATTACTAGGTATTTACTCAAAGAATACAAAAAACACTAATTCAAAGGGATACATGTACCCCAATGTTTATAGCAGCATTAGTTACAATAGCCAAATTACGGAAACAACACAAGTGTCTGTAGATTGATGAATGGATAAAGAAGATGTGGAATATACATATACCATTGTATATATGTGTATATATATATATACAATGGAATATTACTCAGTTATAAAAAAAGAATGAAACCTTACCATTTGCAATGACATGGATGGAGCTAGAGAGTATTATGCTAAGTGAAATAAGTCAACCAAAGACAAATACCATACGATTGCACTCATATGTGAAATTTAAGATACAAAACAAATGAGCAAAGAGGGGAAAAAAAGAAAGGCAAACCAAGCAACAGACTCTTAATTATAGAGAACAAATTAATGGTTACCAGAGGGTGGGAGGGAGGAGGATGGGTGAAATAGGTGATGGGGATTAAGGAGTGCACTTCTTGTGATGGGTACCAGGTGATGTACAAAAGTGTTGAATCACTATATTGCACACCTGAAACTAATATTACACTGTGTGTTAACTAGCTGGAATTTAAATAAAAACTTAAAAAAAGAATATACCGTCAACTAATATTCAACAAGGCATCCAGGAATGCTCAATGGGGAAAAGACAATCTCTTCAATAAATGGTGCTGTGATTTGATTATATAATTAATCAAATTCTATAATTAAGAGTCTGTTCACCATTGAACATGTGAATTGGATGTTCAATTGTAAAAGAATACAACTGGACCAATATCTTAAACCACTGAAAAAATTAACTGGAAATGTGTTAAAGACTTAAATGTAAGACCTGAAACCATGAAACTCTTAGAAGAAAATATAGCACCAAACTCCCTGACATGGGTCTTGGTAATGATTTTTTGGATGTGGCACTTAAAGCATATGAAACAAAATAAAAAATAAAAAAGTGGAATACATTAAACTAAAAGGCTTCTGGACAGCAAAAGAAATCACCAAAGTGAAAAGACAACTTAAAGAATGGGAAAAAATACTTGCAAACCATATATCTGATAAAGGGTTAATATCCAAAACATGAACAACTCCTACAATTCAACAGCAAAAAATTAAACAAACAAATAAATAAATAGTAAAGGACCTGAATAGATATTTCTCCAAAGAAGATAAACAAATGGCCAATAGGCCCTTGAAAAGATGCTCGACATCAAGTCATTAGAGAAATGCAAATTAAAAACCCAATGAGGGGAGCCTGGCTGGCTCAGTCAGTGGCACATGAAACTCTTGATTTCGACATTGTGAGTTCGAGCCCCATGTTAAATGTAGTGATTACTTAAAAAAAAAATTAAAAAAAAAAAACACCCACAATGAGATACCACTTCATGCCTGTTAAAATGGCCATCATCAAAAGACAAGAGACAACAAATGCCAGTGAGGATGAGGAGCGTAAGTTGGTACAGCCACTATGGCAAACAATATGGGGGTTCCTCAACAAATTAAAAATAGAACTACCATATGATCCAGCAATTCCACTTCTGGAAATATGTCCAAAAGTCATGAAAACGCTAACTTGAAAAGATACTTGCACCCTATTTCCACAGCAGCATTAATTGTAATAGCTTAGGCATGGAAATAATCTAAGTGTCTGCTGATAGATGAATGGATAAAGTAGCTGTGATATATGTACCTATATACAATGGAGTATTTGACATGAAAACAAAGAACTCCTAAAGAAATACGCACTGTCAGCACAGAGCCCAACGCAGAGCTCAAACTCAGGAACCATGAAATCATGACCTGAGCCTACATCGGAGGCATAACTGACTGAGCCTCCCAGGAATCCCTGAGTGAGTTCTCATACACTCATCAAATCATACATTTTAGTTTTAATATGTATAAATTAACCCTCAATAAAACTTACTTTGAAAACAGAGCAAATAAAAAAGTTAGAAGTTTAAACTAAAAAGTAATTATTCTCTAAGTTATTTTGTATACGAGGACCTAAGGGATAGAAATATTTAAATATTTGGATATTTGGATCAAATACGTGATCCTTTTTATGGCTTTAAGGAAACCACCTCTACCTTATTCTTCGTTTCCCTCATTATAAAACAGGAATGATACCATCTTGCAAGATGACTCATAGTTTATTAATACATGTGAAATTTTTGAATAAAAATATTAAATACTTGATAAATTTTATCTGGTAAATGTTATCTAACTACATGTATAAATAATAGCATTTTACAGCCAAGTTAGAATTATAAGTTACAGCCATTTGAAAATATATACAAATATATGCATATATATACCAGTAGGAAAAGAAAGGCACAATTATCAATGAACAAAGAGAGAAAATATCTCTCATATAAGACTATTTTGATCAATATAATAAAAATATCTTGTGATTGATCTTTTTTCACTTAATTGTTTGATGTCATTTGGGCCCTGTCTAATTCATATGAAATTGAATACAGCTGGAAACTATCACAGCTGCTGGCCTTTTTTTTTCTAGTTAATGAAGAGAAGCCAAATGATGACATTCTCCTGAAGATAAGCCATTTTAGTTATTCAACATTTGCCTCTGCTTTACGAATCCAGGGCTATACAATGATAGAGCTTTGCATTTCTAGACGGAATGTTGCTACCAATCAGAGTTTCTCAGTCTTAGCACTACTGAGATTTGGGGCAGCTGGATAATTCTTCATTGTATGTGTGCGCGGTGAGGGGGGGGGGCTCTTCTGTGTATTGTAGGATGTTTAGCAGGATCCCTGGCCTCTACCTACTAGATGCCAATAGCAATTCCACCCAAATGTGTCACAACCAAAACTGTCTCTAGACATTGCCAAATGTCCCTGGGGTGCAAAATTGCCCCCACCTCAAGCCACTACCATAACCTTTCTATGCACAAGTGGGCCCCCTTTTACATGCACTGAGGACACAGGTCCACAGATGGCAGTAGGTCTGTGTGTTCCAAATTGGCATTTCCCTCTAGTTGGGCAGATACAGCAGCCCCCAGATGCTTGGACACCCCCACTTCCCACCCCCAGGCAGTAGAGGCATAATAGGGGCTGTCTGTATGCACATTGGAGGAGCTGGGCTTACGAGTAAGTCTTGTCTGCTCACAGCACTGCCCAGACCCTCCCAGGACGCATGACTCACCTCCTTACACTACAGGTAAGTCATTCTTCTGTTTTTTTCTCAGTTCTCCAAAATACTTACCTAAAAAGTTTCCTTTATCACTAATTACATCATAAACATGTTGACATTTTGTCCAAACAAAAATCAAAAAGATCTTTGAGTTTTCTATTTTCATACATTAGAGCTCGAAAACAAGACTAGAGGAAAGCATGTATAGAAACACATAAAGAAAGTGTTATATTAGGGGCGCCTGGGTGACTCAGTCAGTTGGGCAACCAATTCTTGATTTCTGCTCAGGTCATGATCCCAGGGTCATGGGTTCAAGCCCTGTGTCAGGCTCTGTGCTGAGCAGGTAGTCTGCTTAAGATTTTTTTTTTTCTCTCTCCTTTCCCCCCACTTGCACATGCTGTCTCTAAAATAAAAATTAAAACAATTTTTTTTGTGTGTGAACAAGAAAATAATATCTTAAAACTGTGAGCAGTCTTAAATCTGAGCTACCAACAGTCAAACTGTCCACATTTCAAGGTCTCGGCTTCTAGGTGGCTAATGGCTGCCATATTGGCCAGTGCAGACACAGCACATTTCTGTCACTACCCAAGTTTTATCTGACAGCACTCTCTCAGATAATACCTTGGCCTTATTTTATAGATGAGTAAGTCCTAGAAGTTGCATAAAATAATCCAGCTAAGAAGGGTGCCTGGCTGGTTCAGTCAGAAGTGCTTGCAACTCTTGATCTCCAGGTAGTAAGTTGGAACCCCAGGTTGGGTATAGATTACTAAAAATAAAAATAAAACAAAACAAAATAAAATAAAATAAAATAAAATAAAATAAAATAAAATAGATAATAAATAATAATCCAGATAAGGGAAACAATAGCTTTCGGCAAAACCAAGACGGAGGACCCAGTCAGTAATTCCACACCTGCGCTTTCTCCCACACACCGCCTCCTGGTAGGTCCACGCTCAGAATGCCACTGGGAGTTCTGGCCATTGTAGTTTTAAAACTGGTGTCAGAGGTGGAAAAACAAATCCCAAATAATTAAGATGATGGACCAACTCTACATAAAATTTTAATCCGGTTCAATAACCATGTGTTGTATGCCTGCCGCTGTGAGGAACTTGGCTCCACATAGAATCCCTGTCCTCGTCCAGGACACAAACTGAAAACTTTCAGTACCATGTAGTCAGAGCAAAGATAAAGGGGAGCCCAGAGTAAAGAAGGTGGGAACAGTGCTCAGCATGCCTAAAACAAACAGGATGGCGGCCTGGGCGATTTCCGAGACAATCTGGGTTTGGTTCCGCTCACCTGTTAGCAGCAGGGAAATCCCCATCTCTGACCAGACTGTGGTTTCGGTCCTCTCCACGCCCCCTCCCCTGCAAGGAAGTCCCGCCTCAGCGCAGCACTTCTGGGGCCTTCCCGGCTCACACATCTCTCCCCAGGCCACGGCTCCCACTCCATCACTGCTCCCTGTCTGTACCTGCCCTGCTTCATGGCAGTCCTGTCCGCAGGCAGAACGCTTCTGGGTGCCTGAGAGCCAGCCTCCTCTTTCTCTTTCTCTTTCTCACATTCTCTCTCTCTCTCCCTTTCCCTTTCCATCTCTTTCCCTTTCTCTTCCTCTTTCTCTCTCTCTCCCTTTCCCTTTCTCTTTCTCTATTATCTCTTTCTTTCTCTCTCTCTCCCTTTCCCTTTCTCTTTCTCCTCTATTTCTCTTTCTCTTTCTCTCTCTCCCTTTCCCTTTCTTTCTCTTTGTATCTCTCTTTTTCTCTCCCTCCCTTTCTCTTTCTCTTTCTCTCTCCCTTTTCCTTTCTTTCTCTTTCTCTCTACCTTTCCCTTTCTCTTTCTCTCTACCTCTCTCTCACTTTCTCTTTCTCTCTCTCACACCCCATGCCCAACCTCTCGCCAAATTCTATTCCTTTTCTTTAAAAGTTCTAGAACCTGGGTCACCTGGGTGGCTCAGTCGGTTGAGAGGCTGACCCTTGATTTCTGCTCAGGTCGGGATCCCAGGGTCGTGAGATGGAGCCCTGTGTCAGTATCTACACTGAGCATGGATCCTACTTAAGAATCTCTTTTCCTTTGGTCCTCTCCCCCACTCGTGCTTTCTCAAAATAAAATAAAATAAAATAAAATAAAAATAAAAACATTCTAGAACCTACTCTGTCCCCATTACCACTTTGTTCCAGCTCCCACCATCTCTTTTTAAAAAATTATTTTAATCCAACGTAATTTAAATTTAAATCTAATTATTTTAAAGTGCACAATTCACTAGTTTTTAGTTTATTCACAAAGTCATACAACCATCACCATTGTCTAATTCTGGAACATGTCACCTCTCAGAAAGAAGTCCCACACCCTCAGCAGTGATTCCCCATCCCCCTGCTGGCCTCTCCAGACACCTGCTAATCTACTTCATGTCTCTATAGATTTGCCTGTTGCAGACACTTCATATAAATGGAATCACACATTACATGATCTTGTGTGACTGGTTTCTTTAACTCAACATAATGTTTTCAAGCTCCATCCTTCCTATAGCACCTGTCGGCATCAGCACCTTATTTCTTTTTGTGGCCAAATAATATCCCACTGTTATAGATATGTTTTATTTTTCTATTCATCAGTTGGTGGACTTTAGGGTTGTTTCCACTTTGAAGTGATTATGAATAGTGATACCATGACCATCGCTGTACATGATTCGGTGTGGACACAAGGTTTCAATCCTTTTGGGCAATTCTATCATCTCTCAATAACACTAGTGAATAAACTTTGCAGTTTTCCCTGCCTCCAGACTTATCTTCTCACCCCCTCTCCAAACCAACATTAGACTCTTTCAAACATCTAAGTGTGTAAATCAGCTCATGCCGAGTCTGTATTTAAAAAATTTCAATAACTTTCCATTGTACTAAAGAAAAAAAAAAGCAAAAACCTCAACGTGGCCTACTTCTGTAACCCTCTTCATTTACAGTCTAGGAAACCGAGGCTGCAGCAAGCACAGCTCTTATTTCTGCAAGCCAGAGTTTCTCCCACCCTTGTGAGCATCCTGCTGCCTCAGGATGCTTGGACTTTGGGCACGCTGAAGCAGGAAAGGGTATAGTTAAAGAACAGAAGGATAAGGGGCTCCTGGATGGCTCAGTCGTTTAAGTGTCTGACTCCAGACCTCAGCTCAGATCATGATCTCACTGTTCATGAGTTGGAGCCCCGTATTGGCACAGAGCCTGCTTGGGATTCTGTCTCCTTCTCTCTCTGCACCTCCCCTACTTGCTCTCTCTCTCTCTCTCTCTCTCTCAATAAATAAAAATAAACTAAAAAGAAAAAACCAAAAAGCATAAATGCTGGAGGAAAAACCAGAGGTGGGCTTTAACTCAAAGGTAATAACAGAGGCAGCTGCAGGTTGGGGCCTGGGGCGGAGGTACAGGAAGAGGAACCTTCTCACTAATGACGTGCCAGCCAGCAGGCACAGGCGGGAAGTGCCTCCAGAAATGTCATCACAGATGAGAAGAGGCTGTGTCACAAGAAAGTTTGGGGGAGAGGTCCCAGAAACACACTTCAGGGAAGGAAGAGAAGGGTGAAGGCAGGAAAGTACATGGAGGGGCTTTGCATGGCGGGAGGCCAGGCTGTCATCCTCCGTCTGTCCCTCTGGGCTCCTGACCCAGCCTGAGTGTGGCAGCTGTTGAGATCCAGCTGCAATTTTTCAAACCAATTAAGGAGAATCACTGAGGCCCCAGGAGGGCCTGCTGTCTGCCTCTCCTGAGTCAGCAGGCTCAGACCAGGACCTTTGGGGATGACATCTGAAGGCTCTAATTGATCCCCTCAGAGTTAAAAATAAAAAGTAGCAAGCAGCTAGTCTTTTGACTTTAAACTGCTGCAGGGGGGTGTCTTTTTCAACATAGGTTTCCATCAGAGATGCCAGAGAGTGGCTTCCCCGCTGGCTTAACTACTGGTACATAGGCTCTGCGCATTTTCTTTTTCATTTGCACTGTCTCCTTCAGGAGGCCTCCTGTCCTGAATTCATCAATTAGCCATTCCATTTGCCACAAGTAAGTCCCATTTGGTGTGACAATATTGCCATTCAAAACAAGCTTGACTCTCTCTCTGCTGAGTAAAGTCACAATGATTTTTTGCTCCGTCTTAAACCTGAAACAGTCACTCTTAAGACAACTGAGTGAAAAGAGAGCAGTGGAATGTAACAGAGAAAGTGGGCCAAACCATCCCTTTTGGTCATTTCACAATCCGCGGGGCTGTTAAGGTTTTACTTTTCCTCCAAATTGCTTGGCATTGTGTGGATGTTTCCTCAGAAAAGGGTCCTGTTCACCTCCAAGCTCGAGGTCAGAATAGAAAGGTCTAGGCTTGCATAGTTGGGAAGGGAAATGAAATCAGAGCATTCACCATCCTTAGGGGTGATACCCAGACTTCTCCTTTCCCCGAAACACAAAAGCCAAAAATAACTTTTTATGCTTTTCTATAAAAATTTAACAGCAGCAAAATCATCACTGAGTACAGTTTATGAAAACACAGCTCAGTACAATGTAATCCGTATAAACATGGGATCCCGATATGGCCCAGTCCTGGTATGATGTGCCTTCCAAGAAATAACAGCCTGACATAAAAGTATGGTTGAGAGGAATCCAAATCTGTATTTAGTCTCTTGAGGGAACTTGAAAGAGGAAACAATTTTTAGACACAGCACGACATCTACAAAAGGTTCTATTTCTTCATCTTTCTCTCCCCTCATGCCCACGCCTTCCATCAGAGCTTCCCACAGACCCTGCCTCTGATGTCCAGCCCATCTGGCCCCTCTCCCTCTTCCTCTCCTCCCTCTCTGCCCATCTCTTCATTCTATCCATCCATTGAAGCTTTCTGGATTCTATCATTTTCTTATTTTCCTAGCACCTGGATTCTGTACAAAACAGACCCATAGAACCAGGAATTGATCTAATAAGAAAGTAGGAGGTGGCAGGAGGAGAGAAGGAGGGAAGGTTGTATATATGCAATTTTGTGTTCTTCCTTTGTTGGGTTTTTGTGAGCCTCTGGCAGGAAAGAAAGCACAGTTACTGTATCTCCCAGAGGGGCTTTGCTTTATCCCTAATCCTATTGCTGTCTTTTCTCCTTCCAGTTGATCAGGATTCCTGCCCAGGACCTCTAATGTTTATTTATTTTTGAGAGAAAGAGACAGAATGTGAGCAGGGGTTGGGCAGAGAGAGAGGGAGGAGGGAGACACAGAATCTGAAGCAGGCTCCAGGCTCATCTGTCAGCACAGAGTCCGATGTGGGGCTTGAACCCACGAACTGTGAGATCGTGACATGAGCCAAAGTCAGACGCTTAACTGACTGAGCCACCCAGACACCCAGTGCCCAGGACTTCTGAAGACATTCTCTGGGCATTTTCAACATTTGTCTGCAGACCAGGGAGCAAAAATACTGGCTTAAGGGCTTAATCCCTCCTACTTCCAGGATCCCTGTGTCTAGCAAGATGAGGGGAAGTTGTGCTGATTTTCAGGGGCCTTTGGCCACTAAATGACCCATGCTGCCACACCTAGAGCACACAGGGGGATGGTTCCAACCCCTGAAAGTCCGAGAAGGCAGGAGGTGTCACTGGATTGGTATCAGCATCCTGGGTCCAGCTTACTCATTCCTTCCCATGGAAACCACAACAAAGACTCTTGCCCACAGCTCTCCGCTCTCCATCTGCCTCCAGATCAACTCTGGTGCTTCTCCCCATGGTGTCTCATGCCCCCT
Source organism: Cryptoprocta ferox (assembly GCA_028646485.1). Lineage (NCBI taxonomy): Eukaryota > Metazoa > Chordata > Mammalia > Carnivora > Eupleridae > Cryptoprocta > Cryptoprocta ferox. The sequence continues at coordinate 120,323,144 of CM053577.1, forward strand.
CTTCCTCCAAAGTTGTGAGTAGTAAACCATCTTTTCAAAGATCATTGTCTCCTAATCTGGTGGCTTTAGTAGACCACAAATTTTCTATTAATACATTATTGTTTTAAACACCTAGGAAACTTCTTATCCCCACTACCATATCAGGGGTCCAACTTCAAGAGGGTGAGGCTTACCTGCTTCATTTCAGGATTTCCACATACACCCTGGTTCCTGGGTCTGACCTCTGTGTGTTGAACTTGTTCCAGGAAGATGGTCATGGTTTCTTTTCTTTTCTTTTCTTTTCTTTTCTTTTCTTTTCTTTTCTTCTTTTCTTTTCTTTTTTCTTTTCTTTTCTTTTCTTTTCTTTTCTTTTCCTTTCTTTTCTTTCCTTCCCTTTTCCTTTCCTTTCCTTCCCTTTCCTTTCCTTCCCTTTTTCCTTCCCTTCTCTTCCCTCTCCTCTCCTTTCCTTTCCTTTCTCTTCCTCAACCCTGATTAACTTTGACAAACGTGAGAACTTAGCCCATTTGGTTTGTGATGAAATCCAGGACTGATTCTCCATTCTCTGTTCTCGATTCTCCAGGACTGACCTGACCCAATCACTTCTGATTTTCCAAGCCCTGCTCTCATTATCATCTGGTGGAGGGAACCCTTTAGCAGCCTGTCCAGTTTGAATACAAACATGAAGCAGTCTTTCCTGTTTATTTTATCCAACTTCCTTTGCCATTCTAGAAAATTTTCTTAATTTCTTATAAAGTTATATGTCCTTTGAAATTAGATTAAAAATCAACTTCTAGCTGCTAATTTCATAAAGGCATCTTTTAGATAGGTGGCCAACTTTTATTTGTGAGTATGCTCTGTATTTATTATTATTTTTTGTATGCTTTGTATTTTTATCATCAGTGCATTTTCCTGGATCTCTCCTGGTTTTAGCACTGAAAAGTCCTGCACCCTAAGCCTGGAAAAACCAGTTCAATTTCATGAACATATTTAATGCTAAAAGCCAACTCCCAAACCATGAGTTTGCCTTAAAATTTTGATTCCAAATCTGGTGAACTCTCCACACATCCCTTTTGTTTTTCTGGTGATTGTTCCAATCTGTAATGGTTTGTATCTGATCCACTTGTGTCTGGAGTGCTATAAATCCAATAATATGGTGGTGAAGATGCATTCTTGGATAGGGCTTACAGTGAGTATTTTAATCCAAGATATAGCTGAACACTGTATCTTAGATCCAAAATCTCATCTGGTAAGCCTTAAAAAATGTAACCCATATACACCTAGAAGTTCACATGACCCATTCTTGGTAAAGGTGTCATATTTAAAAAGCAATTCAAGTTTTATGTGTGTTCTGAACACTAACATGTTGTTCATTTTTTCCTTGTTATAATAGCATCAAACATCACACAATGGAACGAGTTATGGATAGCTTGGAGTCCTACTGAGTGGTTCTGTGCCCTGGTGAGGGTAGTGAAGTTTTCTCCAACCTGAGGTCTCTATTAGAGTCCAGATGTTCCTTAAAAATCAGTCAGCATTACTCTCCTTCAATAGTTTTCTACAATGTATATGCTTAATAAATTCTGTGTGATTGAATGGCCTTGTTAAACTCAATCTCTGTTAGTCTCAATGTCAACTAACACATTTCATTTTACATTAGAGTTATGAGCATCTGTGTCCTAGGATTTGTATAAAATATTGATGATAGAAATTTTAGTGACAGACAAGTCCTGATGATTCTGCAAGAACTTTTCCATATGATTGTTCTCTTTTTCATGGCTCTCTGGGCTCAGCAGAATGGCAACATTACATTTAAAGACAGGCTCTGTTTTGACACTGTGTTTCCATGAGGGCATTCTGGGCTTTCCATTATGGACCCCTACTTCACCTTGTGATTTTTTACTGCAGAGCCCCACATGGACAGTGACTCGAGGAGGAGGGAAGCAGCCTAAGGAGGAGGTTGGGTGGGTGTTGCTGAGTAGTGTGTACCTCAAGGGATGAGAGCAGTGCTTAAAGGAAGGTAAGTAATGGCCTGAAGGGGATAATAAGAAGAGACAGAAAGCTGATATTCCCTATAATCTCATGAGACTGGGGAAAAATATGGAAGATTTAGCAGAACTTGCTCCAGAGGGCTGCAAGGGAAGCAGTTCCCTCAATGAAAGCAAGGAGATAGAGCTCCCTTTGGGAAGGAAGTAGTGCAGAAAGCTGAGGACAATGGGAGTTTCGATTATAGAGTGAAGAAAATGTGAGAGGGCTCACTGAAAAGGAAGGTTGAAAGAAAAGCCAGGATTGAAAGGAAGATCATGGTGGAGGACATTTGTGGGGAAGAGCACTGGGTGTTATATGGAAACCAACTTGACGATAAACTATAAATTAAAAAAAAAATAAAAGAAAGGAAGAGCAGTGAGGCAATGAAGATCTCATGGGCATCACCACTGTGAGATGGGCCTGATGTTTGTCAGAACTACAGACTTTCACCGCCATCTCTGGTCCCAGAGGACTCTTGTGTTCCTGAAGTGGGAGCCTGCATTCTCCTCTCCACAGACAACACGAAGCCCCTGCTATTACCCATGCTGAGCAACTGAGGATAGGCTCTTCTTTCTGGCCTGAAGGCATTGGCAAGTAGGGCACCTGCCCTCAGAAAGTGCAATCCACAGGGGCCCAAGCTTCCCACCTAAGTTAGCTAATGTACACTATTTTCTGTGACTGAGATTGCCTTGTATCCTGCTACCCCCACAGAACTATCCTCTGTCCAAAGAACACAGCAGCTGAGATCATCAGTTTTAGACTGTGTGGTGCCTAACACCGAACAGCTATAGAACCTTCAATGGGAAAGGTATTGGCTATTCTAACTCTCACATTTTCTTCACCCCATAATCTATAAGTTTTGGTAGAAAAGTTTGGGCTCTCTCTTTTAAAAAGTTTAGGATCTCTTTTCTAAAAAAAATTTGGATGTCAGGAGGATGGTGAAGTAGGAAGCATCCTGAGACCCTCTCCCATGTACAGAACCATTGCACTGGCAGATCTAACTATTTTAGAACCAGATAGTCTACTGAAGACTTGCAACATCTAGAGGAAGGCTTTAATGGTAAGTTGTAGTTAATTTTGGTCAACATCAACTCCTAGCACAGTAGCATTCCCCGCCCACCAGACCCCTGGCAGGCAGCCATACATATGTTTGTGAAACAGCTCACACGCTACTTACAATAGCTACAATGGGTGAGAAGGACCCTGTCCTCTAAATAACAGGGATCTGTCTCTGATCACTGATTGATGCTTGTGATTGCATATGTGCAGACACAGATGACGACACTGTTGTAGTCTTCATTGCCATTTTTACAAACCCACGTCCTCCAGCCAAAGCACCTTCAAGGGGATTTAAACATCTGGCACCTGTTTGGCAATGAGAAAGAATAAAATCTGGCCATTTGTAGCAACATGGATGGAACTGGAGGGTATTATGCTAAGTGAAATAAGTCAGGCAGAGAAGGACAGATACCATATGTTTTCACTCACATGTGGATCAGGAGAAACTTAACAGAAGACCATGGGGGAGGGGAAAATAGTTATAGAGAGGGAGGGAGGCAAACCATAAGAGACTCTTAAATACTGAGAACAAACTGAGGGTTGATGGGGGGTAGGGGAGAGGAGAAAATGGGTGATGGGCATTGAGGAGGGCACTTGTTCGGATGAGCACTGGGTATTATATGGAAACCAACTTGACAATAAACTATATTTAAAAAAAGAAAGTTACAGAACAGGGGCACCTGGGTGGCTCAGTTTGTTAAGTGTCCGACTTTGGCTCACGTCATCATCTCGTGGTTCAGGGGTTTGAGCCTTGTATTGGGCTCTGTGCTGACAGCTCAGAGCCTGGAGCCTGCTTCCAATTTTGTGTCTCCCTCTATTTCTGCCCCTCCCTTGCTCATGCTTTGTCTCTCTCTCTTTAAAAAATAAATAAACACTGAAAAAATAAAAAGAAAGTTACAGTACATACCCAAGGAAAGACGCAGGCTCAGAAAAGGCCTGAGAAGACCTTAGGTTTAATCTCAGGCTGATCTCTATGAAAACAAACCCAGAAACCAGCAAGGGGAGAATCTGAGTTCCACATTTAACACATGATAAGATTCAAATATTCAGTTTTCAACAAAAAGAATCACAAGGCATATAAAGAAACAGGAAAGTATGACACAGTCAAAGGGAAAAAAATGAACAGACACCATCCCTGGGAAAGACCAGATGCAAGTTTACTAGACAAAGACCTTACAACAATTGTCTTGAAGATGGTCAAAGAGCTAAAAGAAGATTTAGACACAGTCAGGAAAAATGATGTATGAACAAAGTATAAATATCAACAAAGAGATAGAAAATATAAAAAGCAATCAACAAGCTGAAAACGACAATAACTGAAATGAAAAATCCATGAAAGAGAATCAGAACATCTTTGAGCAGGTAGAAGAAGCAATGAACTTGAAGACAGGATCATTGACATTCTCAAGTCTGAGGAATAAAAAGAAAAAAGACTAAAAAAAAGTGAAGTGAGACTACAGGACATGTGGGGTGCACTCAAACGGATCATTATTCATGTTGTGGGAGTCCGAGAAGGAAAGAGAGACGAGGCCAAAGTGATTATTTGAAGAAATAATGGTTGAAAACTTCCTCGATTTGTTTAAAGACATGAAAATAAACGTCCAAGAACAATGAAACCCAAGTTCAATAAACTCAAAGAGACCCACACCGTGTTATAATCAAACTATCAAAAGACAAAGAGAAAATCCTGAGAGCTCACTTCAGCAGCACATATACTACAATAGGAACAATGTGGATGGGATTACCATGGCCCCTGTGCAAGGATAAGTGAAACTTGAAAGCAGCAGGAAGAAGGGACTCACTGCATACTAAGAAATGATAGTTGCAGAAACAATGGTGATGGAAAACCCAGCTTCCCCATCATCCCATGAGATCGGTGATTGGACAGTTATGCACAAACAAAAACAGTTCCGGGAGACCTCTAAGGTCCATTTAGAAAGTTTAGGAACACATTGTAACAAAAATAACTGAGAATAATCAAGAATTTTATTTGCTTGTATCATCCCATCCCCCAAGCTGACACTGTGCATCAAGAAGGAAACGTCAAGAAGGAACTTGCCAGCTTAAAAAATGTCCTCTCACCAGGAAAGAAGAGCAGGGTGAGTGACAAGTTTTCCCAGCCTCTCGGGGCTCTGTGTGAGTGACTTGCTTCAGTACCACCCCAATCAGACTGGCAAACCTGAAACCATAGAGCTGGCTAGGAATAAGGAGAAAGACCAGTGGCTTGATTAGCACATATGCAGCTTACAGAGACCCGATCTGCAGACAAATTCCACAGACTTTGCCATTGTAAAGCCAATGGCCAGCACAGCTGCCTTAGACCCCCCAGCAGATTTTGCCAGCTTTTACCCCACAAGTAATCACATTTGTTCACTGACATTCATCCCCTCTCCACCCTGCCCCTGCCAGAGACAGGAACCACAATGACAGCCATCCAAGGTCTCCATGACTACCGCTGTAAAAGTGTAAGATACGAGTCACCTGAATCCATCCTCTGCTCTGCTAGAGCCCTGGGGCCATGCCTGCAGCCATCTTGGGACTCTGCACAAGTACAAGACACTAGAATCCTCTCCCTGCTGGCAAACTCCTCCCTGAACTGTGCCCATGCTCAGGGCTAGCCCCTCATCTATATGCCACCAGGCTGATGCCTATCACCTTCCCCCATGACAGTGTACATGCCCTGGGGATGGGGATGGGGTGAAAATGTGAAGCCACAGGTGAGCATATCAATAGCCAGAGACCCCTCAGTTTCTTGTGGGCCTGGACCAACAGCACTGTGCCAAACAGCACTGTGCCCACTCTTCAGCTATGTACCTGCATGTCCCCTGTTTGATTCCTGTCACTGGCCTCCACGGCCAGTGTGCCTGCCTGGGGGAGAGGATATGCAACCAAAGGAGAGCATGCTGATAATCAGGATGCCCACAGTTTCTGGTGGGCTCATAGTTGGCCCCAGCCCTTGGTATCTGCCCTGGACCCCATCACTCTGTGTGAGTCTGTGATGCCCATCCCCCCACCCCCACTACATAGGCACCTATAGCTGACCCCTGCAGTTGGGTGTGTGCACACTTATGGTTCTGGCCACCATCACTGCCAGCTGAGGTCCCTGCTAGCTAGAAGTGCTGCTGAAGACACGAACAGTTCTTGCAGCCACTGCAGATGCTCTGAAGTTCTCACCCAGGACCATAGAGTTGTTAATGTTGGGGACCCCAGTGGCCTGAGCCAAAGAGACATTGTGCCCCCTCAGACCAAGTGCAGCCATGTGCCCCTAAACATTAGACCCAAGGTCACAGCACAATCCTTCATGCCCCCATCCACAGGTGAAAGCTTCCCTTACTGAGATCAGTCTACAACGTCTAGAAAAGGTGACTGCTTCAGACACCTACACAAGGCTACAGGGATCATGAAGAATCAAGGAACATGTCTCTACCAAAGGAATATGGTAAACTTCCAGTAACTGTCACCAAAGAAGCAGAGATGTAGGAATTGCTGAAGAAAGAATTCAAAGTAATTGTTCTACAGAGGCTCAGAGAACTACAAGAAAACATAAATGATTTAACAATATCAGGAAAACAAAACAAGAACAAAATAAGAAGTTCAACAAAGAAACATTAAAGAGAGCCAAATTTTGGTTGTCTGCCCAGACCACTTCCCCAACAACCTGTCCAAGCCCACCATCTCCATGGGAACAGGATGCTCTAAGGGCATGGTCTTTAATTACACCCTATACGCAACCATCATTCTCCAAACAACAGCGTCAGTGCTAGAGAGAGTGGACCTGGAGGACTTTCCCTGCCACACACTGGTCCTACCCTCAAGCCCAGACTCCCTCTGTCCTTACTGCCTTTTTCTGTTTCTGGACTTTGCTGGACCCTGTGTGGTTTGCTCAGGTTCAGGCATCCTTGGAGGGGACCCGTTTCCAACCTATAGACTGCACAGAGGAATCAGCTTTGTCTGCTTCCAGCCGTCATCTTTTCCCTTCCTTTCTTAGTCCCCTATTATTTTTCCTGTTTTATCAATGTTATATTTGGTTTTACAGCTTTGTATCACCACACTCTTCGAGTATATCAAATTGCTTCAATATCTGTTGTTTGCTTTCCATTTTATCTTTCTACTTTAATTTCCTTTATTTTTTAACGGTAAAGATTTCCTGCTTCCAACTTGTTTTCCTTGATTTTTTATTAACTGTCTTTAATTGGAAAAGTAATAAAAGCACATGATGAAAATGGATAAAGGAGTATACAGTGAAAAGCAAGCAAGACCTCTGGTCTGCTAATCCCTGACTCCAGAGACAACAGTGTTACCGGTGTCTCATGTTTCCTTCCAGAAATGGTCTATGCATATAATAAGCATACTCTTCCCACCCCCATCCATTGACACATTAGAAGCTTGCTTTTCACACAATTCTGGACCTTTTGTTTTCTTTTTAACCTCATATCTTGGAGATTGTTTTATATCAGTGTGCAAAGAGCTACCTCAATATTTGTAAGAGCTGCACCAATAACACAGATTATGGATGTACCTAATATATTAGTAATGTAAAAATATATTAATATGTTTGAATCTGTCCCCTTTTTATAGAACATGTGGGTTGTTTCTGATCTCTTCTTGTTGCAAATAGTACTTTGGTAAAATATGTACATACACATGAGAGTATGGGAAAAGTTCTAAAAGTATAGTTCTTAGGTCAAAACTATTTGCTTTGAAAATGTTGATAGATACTGTCACAGTGCCCTCCAAGGCATAGGTCAGAGGTTTCATAGGTGTTGGAAGTATTGCTCCCTGTTTGTTTTCTTTTGGTTTTGTGTGTGTGTGTGTGTGTGTGTGTGTGTGTGTGTTGCCATGAAGAAACGATGGATTTTTTGCAACTAAATTTTTTTTTTATATTTTGCAGGTAAATTCATGCATGGCTTTTAATCTTTGTTTCTCCCCTAATCCAAGTCTCCCCAGTCTTATTTTTTTCCCTGTACTGTGCTTTTTTTCTAGTCTCTTTTGCTTTCAATTTTGACATTAAAATTTCAATCTCTCTGGAACTTTATCTGAGAATTAGAGTCAGGGAAGAGCTTTATTTCTTCCCAAATAGCCAACTGGTTTTACCAGTAGTAGTTTTATTTTAAATTTTTAATGTTTATGTGTTTTTGAGAGAAAGAGAGAGAGAGAGAGAGAGAGAGAAGGGAAGAGGGGCCAGAAGAGAGGGAGACACAGAATCCGAGACAGGCTCTAGGCTCTGAGCCATCAGCACGGAGCCTGACCCCGGGCTTGAACTCACAAACTGTGAGATCATGATTTGAGCCAAAGTTGGACATCTAACCGGCTGAGCCACCCAGGGGCCCCCAGCAGTAGTTATTCAATAATTCACCTTTTCTCCACTGATGTTAAATATCACCTATATTGCACAGTTCATATAGCTTTTTACATTTGTTTCTAGGTTCCCTAATTTTTTTAGTGATCCATCTTCTTATTTACATGTGAGGATCAACCTGTTAAGTAAATAACTTTAAAATATGCCTTAATATGTGTTAAGACCAACCCCTACTCATTTTCTTTTTTTTCTTCTCAGAATTTTCCTGGCTATTTTCATATGAATTTTAGTATAAAGTTCTCCAAAATATTTTTATTTCATCAGGGTCACAGTAGATTTGTGGATTCTCTTAGGAAGAATGAATACCTGTTTTCTATTTTTTCTTCCTATTCAAGGACAGGGCTCTTCTTTTCATTTATGGATGCATTCTTTTGTGTCTCTCAGTAGAAATACAGTTTCCTGGGGCGTCTGGGTGGTTCAGTTCGTTAAGCATCTGACTTCGGCTCAAGTCATGATCTCACAGCTTGTGAGTTCGAGCCCCAAGTCAGGCTCTGTGCTGACAGCTCAGAGCCTGGAGCCTGCTTCAGATTCTGTGTCTCCCTCTCTCTCTCTCTCTCTCTCTGCCCCTCCCCACTTGCCCTCTTCTCTTTCTCTCTCTTTCAAAAATAAACATAAAAAATTAAAAAAAAAGAAATACAGTTTCCTTCCTGTACAGATTTCAGTCTATATATTTTTTGTTAAGTTTATCTGTATTTTAGACTTCTTGTAGCTTTTTTAAAATGGAATAGTTCTTCCACTAAATATTCCATCTTCTTGCCCTAAATTTTTAGTTTTATTATTTAAAACAACATTAAGCATCTATATTTTGTTGGTATTATTTTACTTTTAACTCTTTAATATTTAATTCACTCTTAACCCTTCAATCCTCCTATTTTTGTGACTTAAACTAATTCCTCAGGCTTTAGCTTTCAGTCTCCTTTATCCCAAACATGACCTATAAGCAGTTTTCTGTTTCATGTACCAACTATTACCCAATTTGTACTTCCTACATTGTCCACTACCAGGCACAGACCGCCTTTCGCGCATGGCAACAAACAAGCATCTCTGACTTCCGCGTGGGCCTGACTTTCTGTCAACAATTCAATTCTGGCTGAACTACCTCTGTCTGTAGAGCAGTGATTTCTCAACTAAGTGAGTATTTTATTTCATCTTTGCATTTTTTATATAAGAGAATGAACAACTCTAAAATAAAGAGGGTTGATTTTATACAATACAAATGAGACAAAGATAAGAGTATACTTGTGCTTCGAACTTTTAGCTTACTAGGCTTACATAAATTTAAAAATAATTTTTTTAATGTTTATTGATTTTGAGAGAGAGAGAGAGAGACAGAGAATCCAAAGCAGGCTCCAGGCTCTGAGCTGTCAGCACAGAGTCTGACAGGAGGTTCAAACCCATGAACTGTGAGATCATGACCTGAGCTGAAGTTGGACGCTTAAGCGACTGAGCCACCCAGGTGCCCTAGGCTTACATAGATTTAATGTGTGTTCATCAGCTAGAGTTAAAAGGTAAGGGGTTTATGTGTGCCCATGTGTGTGCACACACACGTGTGCACGTGTGTGTGTGTGTGTGTGTGGTGATGAGAATATTCTAAAACTGGCTGTGGTGATGGTTGCATGTATCTGTGAATATTCTAAAAAAACACATTGAGTTTTACACTTTAAATAGGTGAATTTTATGGTATATGAAGTATACTTCAATAAAGATACTTTCAAAATAGTAAAAACAAATGAAAGAATATTAAAAATGTGGGGGGGGGAGGAGGAAAGAACATCAAAGATTTTATCCATAAACCTGGGGTAGGAATATAAGAAATGGAGAGATCATGAACATTTTGGGACTACAATTATCATAAAATTGTTTGGATCCAAATGCAAAGAGAGTTTTTCTTAAGAGAGTTTAATAAGGCTCAAAAAGCTACTGATAGGGATACAAGTAAGTTTTAAAGAGAAGATATTAAAAACACTAGAGACTCTTGAATCCTGAAAACAAACTGAGGGGGGAAGGGGAAGGGGAAAAGGTAAAGCGGGGTGATGGTCTTGGTGGAGGTCACTTGTGGGGAAGAGCACTGGGTGTTATATGGAAACCAACCTGACAATAAACTATAAAGTTTAAAAAAAAAATAAAGAGAAGATATTGTTTTCAAGGAAGTTAATAGGATACCATCAAAATCCCCTTCTCAGTCTGTGCAGACTTACCCAAGCCACATCCATCTTTTCTCTTTGCCCGTGTGACACCAGATTTTAGGTAAGAATCACTTAAAAAAAACACTTTCATTTAGTTATAATTTACATGCCATACAAGTCATTCATTTATAGTATATGATTCAAAGGTTTTTAGAACATTCACAGATATATGCAGCCATCACTACAGTCAGTGTTAGAATGTTCCACCATCTCAAAAAGAAGCCTTATGACCTTCAGCTCTCATTCCCTGCCTCTCCAATCCCCCAGCCCTAAGCAACCACAAATCTACTTTCTGTCACTATAGATTTCCCTACTTTGGATATTTCATATATATGGAATCTTACAATTTGTGGTCCTCTGTGTTTGTCTTCTTTCATTTAGTTTATTTTCAAGGTTCATCCGTGTTGTAGCATGTGTCTACATGCCTAATAATATTCCATTGTAAGTATATACCACACTTTATTTATCCATTCATTTATTACTGTATTATCACTTACTCACTTTATTAACCTGTTCATGGACACTTGGGCTTCAGCAACATGGCAGATGAGAATGAGTCTTAGGGCTCCTCTCTTGCTACAAATCCCTGGGTTAATCCTGGATAAAATACACTCATATCCCCAATAAATTATGCTTCACACTCATTAAGTTGATTGCTTTAAGTTGGAGGGAAAAAATTCTTTCTTTTTAATACCTAACCAAATTTGAGAGAATGGAATGTAAATCCTTGGTATCAGAAAAATAGTGAGATGGAGCGTCTGGGTAGCTCAGTTAGTTGAGTGCCCAACTCTCGATTTCGGCTCAGGTGATGATCTCACGGTTCCTGGGTTCGAGCTCTATATCGTGCTCTGTGCTGGCAGTGCGGAGCCTGCTTGGAATTCTGTCTCCCTCTCTCTCTACCCCTTCCCTGCTGACTCGCTCTCTGTCTCAAAATAAATAAACATTTTAAAAATTAAAAAAAAAAAAGAAATATATAGAGAAAAGAACCCAAGTGGTAAGAGACAGTTGATGCAAAAGTTTGGGCTGGATCCTGGCATGAAGAGCTGAGGACTACAGCTAACGCCCACAACTTCCAGATATAGTGCTCAGCCCATCAGCCAGAAGTGCTGAGAAGTGTGCCCTCTCTCCTAAGCGTCACTGGTAGGGAAAGAAGCACGACAGGTCTGGGCCATATGTGGGGGTGAGGTGGATGGGGTCTGAACCCAACACCTGCATGGCCCAGGAACTGAAGCCTAAAAAATTAATACACAATCAGGTCCGTGACCAGGGAAAGCCCAGAGGTGCTCGCAGAAGGAAACCTCATACTCTTCTGTACTGCACCGACATTTTTACTACTGTGGGCTCACAGAACTCCCCCGAAACCCATGCAAATGGGTTCGTACACGAAGTAGTACAAACCCTGGGAGACGTGAGGGTGAGGCGGAGCTGCGGCACCCAGAACCTGAATAGTTACACCGTAACTGAGGACGTTGGAGTATCAGTAATTCTCCGGAAGTGAAGGTCTTTTATACGTGCATATGGCTCAACTTTAGTAGAATTAACTCTAGTGCTTTCGTATAAAAGTAAGATTTTAGTTCTGATATTTTGCGCTTTTGTCTCCCTTCTCCTGGTTTAAAATACAATTATTCTAATTTCTTTTTTTTTAATTTTTTTATCGTTTATTTTTGAGAGAGAGAGAGAGAGGTATAGAGCACAAGCGGGGGTGGGGCAGAGAGAGAGGGAGACACAGAATCTGAAGCAGGCTCTAGCCCTGGGCTGTCAGCACAGAGCCCCATGCAGGGCTCGAACTCACTAGCTGTGAGAGTGTAACCTGAGCCCAAGTCGGAAGCTCAACCGACGGAGCCACCCAGGTGCCCAAATTATTCTAATTTCTTGATAATATTTAGTTTTTCTCATCTCATGTCCTCTTTTTTTCTTCCATCACAATCGTATTTAATTTATGATCTCTTTTTTAGAAAGGCCTGAGGTAAGTAGGGCCAGAGGTATGGAGGGAACACAAAAGGAAGCATTAGAAATCTTGTTTATTCTGAGCTGCACCTGAGCTGTCTGTAGCTTATTCTCTTCCCTTGAAAGTTCATCCACTTTAAGGATGGTTCTTTAAAAACTAAGCAAAACAGGAGATCCTGGCAAGATGGCGGAGAAGTAGGGAGCTCTGTACTTTTCGCCCGCCCACACCTCTCAAACAAAGAAGGACTGAAGCCATTAGACACAGAACCGCAAGAATCTGGGAGGAAAAGAGACAGAGTCCGCTAAGAAGACAGCCTCATAGGTACAGGATTCTGAACTGGGGAAGATAAAAACAGCCCAGGACCCGGAAGCGCAGAGGGGAGGGAGCCCTCTCTGTGGAGAGCTGCAGAGAGATGAGGGGAAGAGAAAGAGAGGCTGAAACCGCTCATAGAGCTGTCTCTGGAGAAGAGAAAAATCTCGGCCTGGGACGGAGAGGGATCCTATCATCCCATCTGTAACCACAGGGTATTTGGAGAGAGATCCTTTCTCTAGCTGTGGTGCCTTCCTTGGGCTAGCCCCCTCCCCCCACCCACCCGGTCCCAGGTGGCGCCAGGAGAAACTGCTCCCCTACTCTATCCCTGGCTAGGAAGCTGCCAGGCCTGTGGGAGTACATTTCTGGAGGTATCATTAAAGTGCGCCAAGATCTGGAAATGAGGCAGGGCTTGGGAAATAAAACTCAGCCCACCTTGGCTATGCCTGTGGCACAGGGAGATCAGACCCAAAAGAGTGAATTGCAATGCTTGGTTTGAGAAGGGACTGGGGGGCCGCCATTTTTCTCCCCACAACTACCAAGACAGGGCCTCAGGGAGCATCCTAGGGGCTCGAAGTGGAGGCGAGACCTACCTACACCAAACCACGCCCATCTGTGCTAAAGAGCTGACTTTTTTTTTTTTTTCCTAGAACCCAGGGCAAGACCAACTTGATGCATTGACGTGATTAACTCTAGATCAATTCTTGCTATTCAGATATATTCTCCTTTATCTCATTCTTATCTCTCCTCTCCCCTGGACTGGGCACTCTGGTCATTGGTTTGCTTAAACAGTCACATTTGATCCATTCTCTTGATGCGTATTCTACACCTCCATCACTACCTTCCTTTCTCTCTCTCTGGAATAATCAGACTATATAGTTTCTTTGGGTAACATTATTTTTATTTTTTTCTCCTCGCCTCCTACCATATTCTACTCTTTCTCTCTCTGAATTAAGCCTTTCAGTCTCTCTGCCTGGTCAATGTTCAATTACGCTTCCTCCCCACCCCTGTCACTTCTCTCTTTGTATATGCTCTTCATTAGCACTGCCTCCACCCTGCTCTTTATTTGTAGCTGGGATTTCTGGTTTTATGCTTTTAGACTGTCCTTTGTCTTTTGTTGTTTTTGTCCCCCCTCCTTTTCTTTTCCGTTTTGGTTTACTTGTTTGATTTGTCTGTGCATTTGCATGCATTTGTTCTCTGTGTGTTTGTCTGTCTGTTTTCCTTTTCAGGGCTACCTCAAGAAAGAAGCCAAAGCACACATGGTGGAGAGTCCCAAATATCACTGTGAATACAGAAATAAAATAACCATAGGCACAACAAGAGAGACCAAGGGACACCATTAAAACAACACCTCCTGAATGGACAGCACCTGGACAGTCAATGAGCCTCCTTTAATATAGCAATACTCACAGGTGCAGAGTGCATAAAGAGCAGTGAAAACTGACAAGAGACAGAAAGCTAGCCAAAATGATGAAATGGAAGAATTCTCCTATAAAGAAATTCCAGGAAGAAATCACAGCTACAGAATTGCTCAAAACAGATATAACCAACATAACTGACCAAGAATTTAGAACAATAGTCATAAAATTTATCGCTGGGCTTGAAAAAGGCATGGAAGACATCAGAGAAACTATTGCTACAAAGACTATAGACCATAAAATAGTTGTGACAAATTAAAAAATGCTATAAATGGGGTGCATAATAAAACGGAGGCAGCCACTGCATGGACTGAAGAGGCAGAGAGGAGAATAGGTGAATTAGAACACACAATTATAGAAAAAGAGGAAGCTGAGAAAAAGAGAGAGAAATTGATCCAGGAGCATGAAAGGAGAATTTGAGAAGTGAGTGATACAATCAAACGGAACAATATCTGTATCACAGGAATTCCTGAAGAAGAAGAAAGAGAAAAAGGTCCTGAAGGGGTACATGAAAAATTATAGCCGAGAACATCCCCAATCTGGGGAAGGAAACAGACACTGAAATCCAAGAGGAACAGAGAACTCCCCTCAAACATAACTTGAATAGAGCTTCTGCACAACATATCGTAGTGAAACTGGCAAAATATAAGGACAAAAAGAGAATTCTGAAAGGAACTAGGGATAAAAGGGCCCTAACATACAATGGGAAACCTATCAGAGTAGTTACAGACCTATCTACTGAAACTTGGCAGGCCAGAAAGGAATGGCAGGACATCTTCAATGTGATGAACAGAAAAAATATGCAGCCAAGAATCCTATATCCAGCAAGCCTGTCATTCAGAATAGAAGAAGAGATAAAGGTTTCCCAAATAAACAAAAATTGAAAGAAATCATCACCACCAAACCAGCCCTACAGGAAATCCTAAGGGGGACTCTATGAGGGAAATGTTGCAAGGAATACAAGGTACCAGAGACATCACTACAAGCATGAACCCTACAGAGAACACAATGACTCTAAACCCATATTTTTCAATAATAACACTGAATGTAAATGGAATAAATGCTCCAATCAAAAGATAGGGTAGCAAAATGGATAAAAAAACAAAATCCATGTATTTGCTGTCTACAAGACACTCACTTTAGACCTGAAGACACCTTCAGATTGAAAGTAAGGGGATGGAGAAATATCTATCATGCGACTGGAAGTCAAAAGAAAGCCGGAGTAGCCATACTTATATCGGACAAACTGGACATTAAAGTAAAGGCAGTAATAAGAGATGAAGAAGGGCATTATATAATAATTACAGGGTCTCTCCATCAGGAAGAGCTAACAATTATAAACGTCTACACACCGAATTTGGAAGAAACCAAATACATAAAACAGTTGATCACAAAGAGAAACAATCTTATTGATAAGAATGTGCTAATTGCGGGGGATTTTAATACTCCACTTAGAGCAATGGATAGATCAACTAGACAGAAAATCACTAAGGAAACAATGGACCTAAATGACACATTGGAACAGATGGATTTGACAGATATATTTAGAACTCTACATCCTGAGGCTAGGGAATTCACTTTCCTGTCGAGTGCACATGGTACATTCTCCAAGACAGACCACATACTGGGCCATAAAGCAGCCCTCAATAAATATAAAAGAATTGAGATCATACCATGCACACTTTCAGATCACAATGTTATGAAACTTGAAATCAATCACAGGAAAAAGTCTGGAAAACCTCCAAAAACATGGAGGTTAAAGACCACCCTACTAAAGAACGATTGTGCCAATCAGGAAATTAGAGAAGAAATTAAACAATATGTGGAAACAAATGAAAATGAAAATACAACAATCCAAACTCTCTGGGATGCAGCAAAGGCAGTCC